>OZ008371.1:204198595-204798595 GCA_963931995.1 Phaonia tiefii | reverse complement strand
ATTTACACTATCAGTTTTGGAGAATGCAAAAACATCTGTCTGCAAAGTGACTCACAAAATACAACACTTATAAACAAAATTGAGAAGGGGTCCAAGGAAATTTTTGAACAAAGATTAAGCATTTGAAAAAAACGATGAGATGTATTTATAATAATTGAAGCCCTTGGTGGAAGAAGGTGTTAACTCACCTTTTTTCCAAAACAATATTTTTCCTTCTTTTAATGTTTTCATGGTGTCTGATTAAAAAAAACTTTAAAAAAAAATTGTAAAATTTAATTTTAATAATTTAAATATCAGATGTTGACTTTTTTCTTATCTAAAACAAAATCAGATACCATGGAAAAATTAAGAGAAGGACAATATTGTTTTAGAAAAAAGTGAGTTAACACCTTCCACCAAGGGCTTCAATTGTCTTTGTTTATGTTAGTTTCATTCCAAATGCAACCCTGATCGCATTATATTTTGAGGGAAAAAAATAAATGAGGGAAATCTAACCTGCCAAAATTTTTTCTACAAACCGATCTCCTCAATTTTACACTATTATTCTATTCGCTTTTATAAAGGGAACATTTTGTCATATCGAAAGATTTTTCTAATAGTCTCACACGGCCTTAAAGGTTATATTAGACTATAAGTGCTAATATAACGATTTGCGGAGAGAGAACTTGACTGAGATTCTCTCTCGTTTAAAATAAATCGTACGATCATTCTGATTTCGTGTTATACCGCATTTACACCAAACACGACTAACGCATTACGAAGGTTAACTCCGTTAACCCGCGCTAACCCAGAAGATTACTCATACAATTTTAATCTGTAGAAACTGAAGTTTAATTTTTAACCTCATTTTAAACTGGTGTACATTTTGATGCAACACTGTTAGTTACTAAAAAAAATGTAACCATAATAAAAGCATACACAAAATATCAACTGTTTGACATGTGGAAGCCGATCGAAAACTTTCCGACGCGTCGCTGCCACCAAAACTTTTTTGAAGCTCACGCCGCCTCCGATATAAATAGCGCTTATTGGTTTGAACTGTGGGCAGATTTTATCAACTGGCCCGATTTTATCCAATTTTAAAGGTTCAGTTATTTTAAAAACATTCCCAAATTTGTACAAACCAACTTAATTTTCCTGTAGTACCGTCGTCTTCGATAATTTTGTCTCGGCACGGAGTTTGTCTAAGCACAGAGTTGCCAACTGAAATGTCAATTTAATCTCGAATAAACGGTGTAAACCCGAAAGATTAAAGAACACTTATCGCTAATCCGGCCGCGATAAACGGCGGTGTAAATGCGTTTTACACTACAAGTTTTGAAGAATGCAAAAACATATGGCTTCAAGGTGACGCACAAAATACAACATTTATAAAATAACAATAGAGTGGAGAAAAATAAAGCTTTGAACAAAGATTAAGCATTTGAAAAAAGACGACGAAATAAAAGTTGTTATAACCATTTTCTTTATTTTTGTTCGTTTCATTCCAAATGAAAACCAGATCACATCGTATTTTGAGAAAAATCAAAAAATTAGAAATCTAAAAAATCTGTTAACATTTTTTCTGCAAACCGTACTCCTCAAATTTACACTACTATTCTATTCGCTCTCATCAAATTAAAATTTTGACATATCGAACGATTTTTCCAATAGTGTGTAACACGGTTTTAAAGGCTATGTTAGACTATCAGTGCAAATATAACGATTCGCGGAGAGGCAAGTGGACTGAGATTCTGTTTCGTTTAAAAGAAATCGTACGATCATTCTCCTTTCGATTTACACTATCAATTTTGAAGAATGCAACATCTGTCTGCAAAGTGTCACACAAAATACAACATTTATAAAATAACAATAGAATAGAGAAAAAAGAAAGCTTTGAACACAGATTAAACATTTGAAAAAAGGCGACGAAATAAAAGTTGTTCTAACCATTTCTCCTACTATTCTTTCTATTCGCTCTCATCACATTAAAATTTTGGCATATCGAACGATTTTTCCAATAGTTTGTAACACGGTTTTAAAGGCTATGTTAAGCCTATCAGTGCAAATATAACGATTTGCGGAGAGAAAATTGGACTGAGATTCTCTTTCGTTTAAAAGAAATCGTACGATCATTCTGATTTCGGGTTACACTATGAGTTTTGAAGAATGCAAAATCATTTGTCTGTAAGGTGACGCACAAAATACAACATTTATAAAATAACAATAGAATGGATAAAAAAATAAAGCTTTGAACAAAGATTAACCATTTGAAAAAAGACGACGAAATAAAAGTTGCTATAACCATTATTCATTTATCTTCGTTTCATTCGAAATGAAACCTTGATCGCATCGTATTTTGAGATAAATATAAAACATCTGCCAACATTTCTGCACCGTTCTCCTCAAATTTACACTACTATTCTATTCGCTCTCATCAAATTGAAAGTTTGACATCGAATGATTTTTCCAATAGTGTGTAACACGGTTTTAAAGGCTATGTTAGACTATCGGTGCAAATATAACGATTCGCGGAGAGGCAAGTGGACTGAGATTCTCTTTCGTTTAAAAGAAATCGTACGATCATTCTTCTTTCGATTTACACTATCAGTTTTGAAGAATGCAACAACATCGGTCTACAAAGTGTCACACAAAATACAACAGTTATAAAATAAAAATTTAATAGAGAAAAAAGGGAATTTTTGAACAAAGATTAAGCATTTGATATCGCATCATATTTTGAGGAAAAATAAATGACTATTATTCTATTCTCTTTAATAAAGTGCAAATTTTGACATATCGAACGATTTTTCTAATAATCTTACAAGGCCTTAAAGGCTATGTTAGACTATCAGTGCAAATATAACGATTTGCGGAGAGAGAAGTAGACTGAGATTATCTTTCGTTTAAAAGAAATCGTACAATCATTCTGATTTCGATTTACACTATACAGCAGCATCTATCTGCAAAGTGCCACACAAAATACAACAGTTGTAAAATAAAAATAGAATAAAGAAAGATTAAGCACTTGGAAAAAACGACGCAATAAAAAATTTTTATAACCATTTACTTTATTTTTGTTCGTTTCATTCCAAATGAAACATCGTATTTAGAGAAAAATCAAAAATTAGAAATCTAAAAAATCTTCCGAAATTGTTTCTGCAAACTGTTCTCATAATTACGCTACTACTATTCCATTCACTCTCATCAAATTAAATTTTGACATATCGAATGATTTTTCTAATAGTGTAGCACGACTTTAAAGGCTATGTTAGACTATCCGTGCAAATGTAATGATTTGCGGAGAGAGAAATTGACTGCGATTCTCTTTCGTTTAAAAGAGATATAAAGAAAGAGTACAAAGAAAGTAGAAAATTTTGTGAACAAATATTCAGCATTTAAGAACAAAAGCGACGAAATAAAAATTTTCTGTTTTAAAAAATAAAATTTTCTTTGTTTATGTTCGTTCCATTCCAAGTGCAACACTGATATCATCTTATTTTGAGGAAAATCATACAGGAAAGAAATCTAACCAGCCAAAATTTTTCCTGCATACCGTTCTCCTCAAGTTTACACTATTAATCCATTCGCTCCCAACAAATGCAAATTTTGACATATCGAACGATTTTTCTAATAGTCTAATGCGACATTTATACAGACGGAGATTAAAGCAATAGGAGGATATAAATGCCAAATTCAATGTAAAACAATACCGCTAATCTCTATAATTCGATAATCTAGTTGTACGTCAACATTGTCTTAAACACGATTTACAGTATAATACAGATTCTGTTTGTCGGTTTATTTTATGACTTGGGACATCTACAAGTTATTGTAAATCGGATTGAAAAATCTTCACTTTAATTTATACGGGAAGTTGTTATTCTGCTTCTTCTACCTGTACACTGTAATCTGCAACAAACATCATTCTAAAAACTAGACAAACTGTATCATGTGCTGCAGGTGGTGCTGCCACAATGACAGATATAAAATTGTTTATATGATTTGGATGAGATGTTCTCTAAGAAGATTAAAAAAAGTTTTGCAATAAACCTCTCCGATTCAGTTAGAAAATATAACTATTACTGGAACTGAAGCAATGTGTCTCCGATGGTATTTCTGTAAAGTATTACCTATAACGCCTTTGTAACAAGTTTTTGTTTTTCGTGCAATATCTTTTCTAGTGTCACTTATGTAAATTAAAGAAAAAATAGTTTAAAATTGTTGATCTATCAAATTAACTGAATCTATTAATTCTGAACTGGTTGTGAGAAGCTCTCGCCAATTCCTTCATGGTATGTACTGGGATAGCATTTATTTATTAATTCTGAAGCAAGATGGATTAATATATGGTGAACGCATAAGCACAGCTGATTTGCCTTGTTTACATTGCAAACCTCTTTCGAACTGTCAAGTTCACATGTGTTTTGTTTTTGTACGTGTTTGTTTACATTTATTGTTGGTGTACGTATGTGTAGGCTTTGACAGAATATAAGTGAGAAGCAAAAACAAAATGTATGTTGTTGTTGCCATCGATTTGCCACCAACTACAACAACACCTCCTGCGTCTACCATGAGTATTTTTTTCATGTTCTGAAGGTTTTAAAGCGGGCCCAACAATAAAGTTGCGGAAACACTGCTAACGTCTATAGGTCAAATTACGTCTGAGGGGGGTGGTGTCTAATTCGGTGAGAAAGAAAGAAACACAACAGCCAACAAAAATGGCCGATTGACTAAAAAATTATTTGTTGCCGTTTTCTTGTTTTTTCTTCATTGTGATATTTTTCGATTGGTATGAGGGAATTTTTATTTTTTTCCCTTTCTTAGTTGACCTTTCGTGCTTTTCGGTTTTGGTTGAAAGCTTTTTCCGAAGAGGTCAACTAAAAGCTGTGGTGTAGTTATTTATTTGATTGTATATTTCAAAGTTCTTTGAAGTGGGTTTAAAGTACTAAAATTTAATTTTGACATTTCTCTTTTATTCTAACGACATTGCAACTCTGTGTGCCACCAGCTGTCAGAAAATTTAATCTATATTTAATGTTACTTCATTTTCATAATGACACCAGATGTTATTTATTTTATGTCAAATTATAGAATATTAAAAAAGAGAAAAGTATTTGAAAAATATACTAAAGATTTAAATTCTCGTTTGAAAATACAATTCGCATATAATTTGTTTCAGCGATCTTATAGAATCTTCAGGGATTTGTAAAATTTTCAAAATAAATTGCTTTGGATTAATTAAGTAAAACCATAATCCGCTTTTTGTGAATATGTAATTTAGAGCAAAGCTTTCTGATTTTATATTTGACTTGTTATCCAAATACAATAAATAGTTTCCCATTACATCCGATGAAGGTATTGGGGAAAGCTGCCACCAATCAGTGAGCTGTGCGCTTTCTAGTTTTACACTCACTATTCGCAACGGTTTTTAAGAAGCTTTTTCATGGTTAATTATACGATAGTGTCGCCGTCACTAAGCGTGGAGACCGTCGTCGAAATAAATGTAAGGTGATTAGAGAAGGAATCGAACCCACGTTCTCATGCCATTGCTCTAACGACGACCACTAAACCAAATCCCATTTTCCCACCCACAGGTTTTCGACGATAGCAATTAATTTCAAATGAACCAGGCTCTGGGCGAGTTTCACACTCGTCATTTAAAAGCACACTGACATTTTTCATATTAAATGACATTTAAATGACAAGCATCGGGCGTTTAAAGTAGATTTAAATGGAGAATTTTCAACTGTGAATCTGGCCATTAGTTTCTTATAGTCTGTAAACTAAAAATTCATAAATTAATACTCGAAAGCCTGGAAATTATATAACTGCACGCTGAAACATCTGTATTTTTTATTGATTGGATGCAAAAAGATCGTGTTTGTAACTTGTCGCAAATATAGTATACTTGTGTCCAAACACATTGTGTTTGCTAGAAGACACAATGATTAATTGGTTATAATATATATTTTTGTAACCCAAATGTTGCTTTGTGTGTTGAAATCTGCTGTAAATAAAAACGTGACAGATAACACACAAACAAAAATGCAGCAGATCTTCAATTCATCAAAACAATGCTAGCAAACATATACATGGTTCCTTCAATATGTTGCTTGGTCCTAATTTCCAATTGAAATTTAGGAATATTTTAATTTAGTTACAAAATTTTCCAATTTAAATTTAAAATCTATATTTGGTATTTAAAGTATAACCATTGAAATTCGAAAATCTTCAAATGAAGTTTCAAATACATCACTCGAATTTTGAAAGACTCCATTAAAAGTTCAATGACATGAGTTGACTTCCAAATGGCTTCCATCCAGTTTCAAAAAATATCTATTCAAATTCAAAAGATATCTATTGAAATTTAAAAACATTGACTGAAATTTCAATGACTTCAATTGATTTTCAGAAGACACCAATTGTAATTTAGAAAATATCAATCAAATTTCAAAAACATCAATTGATTTTCAAAGGCTATGAATTGTAATTTCGAAGACATTAATAAAATTTAAATGATCAGCATTGAAATTGAAAAATATTGACTGAAATTTTGAATTAGTCAATTCGTCGCGCATCAATTAAATTTCCATTAATATCATTTGAATGTCAATTGACATCCTTGAGTGAACCACAGACTTGTCATTCATCAGCATGAACATTAGCTATCGTTGATGTTTATTGTCGGTTTTCTGTCCTTCTTGAAACCAAATACTAATGAAATCGAAGTTGTTCCTATCACTATCATGTTCACAACATTTTTTGGTAATATTTTTTTAAATTCATCAGTTAGATAAAAAGTTATCGATCAAGCTCATGCTCATAAATGACAAGTATGTGGTTCGCTTTAGAATTTCATTGGCCGATTTTTTTTCAATCATCGTTTTTTTTGTAAATTCTTGATATTTTAATACATCAAATTTTAATGACATCAATTGGTTTTAAAATACATGAATTGATTTTCGGACATCAATTGTAATTTAGAGGCACCAGCCAAATTTAAATGGTACCAAATTCCAAATCTAATTATCAATCTATATCCTTTTAATACCAATTGATGTCTTTAAAATGTTCATTAATAATATTTGAATTTCAATTGATATTAATAGAATATTAATTGATTCCTCAATCAAATTTCAATAACAAGAATTGATTTTCAATGGACATTAATTCAAATTTAGATGACATCAATACAATTTAAAAGCCACCAAGTACAATTCAAAAATATTGATTTAAATTTCAAATTCATGAATTAATACATAATTCCATATTTTAAATTTCAATAGAAAATATTAATATATATCTGGTGAATTCTACTTGAGGGCTGTTAAATTTCCATTATTGACATTTGAATTTCAATTGACATCCTTGGAATATCAATTGGGACATCATTCCGTTGTTTTTAAAATTTATTGTATTTTAAAAAGATTGATTGCAATTTTAATGTTGTTGATTGATTTTAAAGTATATAAATTGGTTTGCAAAAGACATAAATTGCAATTTAGAAGAATGCAATGAAATTTCAGAGACACCAATAGATTTTTAAAGGACATCAATTGAAATTTCGACGACGCCAGTAAAATTGAAATGACACTAAATAAAATTCAAAAACATCAATTGAATTTAAACTTCAGAAATTGATACATTATTCGGTTTTCTTGAAATGTCAAATGTAAATGTCAAAAATAAATATTGAAATTGAAACTTCAGAAATATATACATTATTATTCGGTTTTCTTGAAATGTCAAATGTAAATATCAATTTTATGTTTTTTATCAATTCATGTCTTTTAAAATTCCACTATTAACATTTGAATTTCAATTGATTCCTGTTAATATCTATTGACATTTCATTCCGGGGTTTTTACATTTCTTGAAATTTAAAAACATCGATTGACATTTTCAAGACATCAATTGTTTTTAAAAGACATTACTTGAAATTTAGAAGATCTCAATGGAATTTTAAAGATATCTTTCAAATTTCATTGATTTTAATTTTGAATACATCAATTACAATTACAATTCAAAAAAAATAGTGAGACAAATTTAAAATTCATCAATTAATACATCATTCTAGTATTTTTTAAATTTCAATTGTTATTATAAATTTGTATTCATTGAATTCCAATTCTAGTAATATCATTTAAATTTCAATTGACATTCTCAGAATATCAATTGATACTTCCTTCATTCAGGGGTTTTTTAATTTATCGAATTTTAAAAACATCGATTGAGATTTTCATGACATTTATTGATTTTTAAAGGACATAAATAGGCTGTTAAAGACATTGGTTGTAATTTAGACGGCCTTAATGCAATTTCAATTCAATTTCAAACACATCAATTGATTTTCACAGGACATCAATTGTAAATTAAGAGACAGTCAAAGACACCAGTTACAATTCAAAAACATTGACTGAAATTTAAAACTCATCAGTTGGTATACCATTCGGGTTGCTTCCAATTTTAATTATAAATAGCAATTTATATCTTTTGAATTTCAATTAATTTCTCTTACAATTTCACTATTAACAATCGAATTTCAATTGATATCCAGTGAATATCAGTATCAACTTCATTCTGGGGTTTTTAAATTTATCGAATTTTAAAAATATCGATTGCAATTTTAAAGACGTCGGTTAATTTTAAATTACATAAAAAGGGGCTCTTGTACATGAAAACATGGGTTCGATTCCTGCTCAGATCACCTTACATTTCTTTCGACGACGGTCACCTCGCTTAGTGATGGCGACACTATCGAGTAGTTAGCCATGAAAAAGCTTCTCAAAATACCTTTCGGAACCGGTGTAAAACTGTAGGTCCCAATCAGTGCGTGTAAAAAGTAGAAAGCGCACATCTCACTAATTGTGAGAAACTCTCCTCAATTCCTTCATGGAATGTTTTTTTAAAAGGGTTTTCAAAAGACATAAATTGCAGGTTTGAAGACCTCAATGAAATTTTAAAGACAACAATTGATTTTCGAAGATATCAATAACATTAAAAAGACAGCAATTTAAATTCAAAAGCATTGATTCCAATTCAAAAGTCATCGACTGATACATCTTTAGGTTTTTTTTTAAATTTCAATTGTAAATAACTATTTATAACTTTTGAATTACAATTTTCAATTCCAATTAATGTCTTTTAGACTTCTATTATGACCATTTGAATTTCAATTGATAGCCCTCAAATATGGATTGGATTTTGTCTCTTTAATTTCATTTAAGGTCTCTAAAATCACAACTGATATATTTTGAATTTCATTAAATCTTTTTGCAATTTGATATAATTTGAATTTAATTTATTATATTTTTAATTTCAAATAAAAGGTTTGAAATGCAACAAACGTGTTTCAAAACTTTAACTGTTGTATTAAATACCAATTCAGATTTTTCGAATTTAATTTGGAAATATTATTAAAGGTTTGACATAAAGCTTGTATTAATATTCATCAATTCAGTATTCAAAATGTAATTCACCAAAAAGCTCATATTTCATCGCCTATTTTGGAATAGGCTAAAGGCAAAGGATGAGCACCTCCACTCATCACGGCTCCACTCCATTCATTGCACAGTAACCAATTATTTCAAATGTATTCATAAATGTGTAACTTTTTTTATCGGGCAATTTACGAGTGCTGCTATCGTCGCCGCCACCGTTGTTGCCATGGTAAGTAATTAAATTTGAAGGATTCCACTGGTTTTACAGGACACGCTACACTCTCTACGGCCGTTTTTCTCACTCTCTTTTACTCTTACACACACACACACACTGGCACTCACACTCTTCCACAGAGTCATTGGCCCCTTGCGATGTTGTTTTCCTGCTCCAAGGAGTCGTAAAGAAATTCATTCCATCCTATGTACGAATGTTTCATTATTTTATTATTGATTAATGGGACTATCCTGTTGATGGGATGGCAAATTTAAATGGAATCTAAAGTTTTTCTTTTTATTGTGAATTGTTCTATTTGTTTAATATTGTTTTTGTCTTGTGTCATAACTTGCAAATGATGATTATAATGAAATTGTTATTATCTATTCTCTTGTTTTCACTATTTGCTCTTTCTCTCTTCGTTTTCGTTGAGAGCGCTAAGGATACGAAACGAATACGTCATAGTTGTAATTGTTGGTCGGTGCCTACTTTTTATTTTAAAGGTCACCATGGTTACCATCCATTGTACTGCAAAATATTGTTTTATATCCTAGAAATTCATCGACGCCTTTATATGATACTCGTACTCCTCACTCTTGACCCATACTACTCCTTGCCACATTTTGCTTCTGTCATACTCAGCTGTGTATACAGTGCTGGTAAATTAAATAATATCATTTTGGAAGCGTTTCCAAGGATTGAATGTTATGGACCATAAATAATATGCTATGGCGAGTAAACCCTCTAGTCGTCAAAACCGAACCCTTGGCGCTGATAAACATCAATAATTTCTCACAGTCTTAGTTGATGATTTTATATGATTATCTTTTTCTTATCTCCATTTAGATGTTGAAGTGATCGCATTTACAGAGAAACGAATATTTTCTTTATCAAACTCTTCCAATTGCCATGTATTTGTTTATTGATATTAATCATCATATTATTGAATGTATTGACATTCATAATGTTTGCTGCACCAACTTAATCTAACATCCATTTGGATGTTGAATAGATCGCAGGTGCATAAAGAATTTGTTGTGCCTGTAATTTTGGTCGCTAACACAGTTTTGGTTGTTTTAACTGTAGCTTTTCTCATTGTTACCTCCGTATAAGATGTTGAAGAGATCGCAGGTCCATATGTATAAGGATTAAATCTTTTCAATATTTTGGCATTTATACTCAATTTGTTGTCCTTTTAACTTGTTATAGCTGCAGATTTTCTCATTGTTACCTCCATAGAAGATGTTGAAGAGATCGCAGGGGTATAAATATAACGATTGCATCAATTTGTTGTTCCTGTAACTTTGGTCTCTGACAGTTTTGTTTGTTTTAACTACAGCGTTTCTCATTGTTACCTCCGTAGAAGATGTTGAAGAGATCCCAGGTGCATATGTATGAATATGAAATCTTTCAAATGTTTTGCCATTCATAGTTTAGTGCATGTAACTTTGTCTACAGGTATTTTTCTTTATGCGAACTGCAACTCCATGGAGGATGTTGTAGTGGTAGCAGGTATGTATGAAAGTGTATTAAATTTATCAAATACATTTCATTGGTTTACGTTTATTCTGACCTTTTGGAGCATGTGCCTTTTGGATAGTGTTGAAGTAACCGCAATTAATATATTGAAGAGATCGCTTTACTTTATCTTGTCGCCTTCCCATCTTCTCTAGGAGACATATGGTTTGTATAGAACTGTTAACAATACAACTGCAAAGCCGCTACCTCCGATTTTCTTGTTTCAGTTTTTCGTATAAAAATAAATAAAGATTTTCACGTTACATTCCAAGAAGAGAGAGGGGAGGAAGCGCTTCTTACAATCAGTGAGCTATGCGCTTTCTTGTTTTACACTCGCCGATTGGGATGAACAGTTTTATGCCGGTTCCGAACGCTTTATAGATAATCTTTTTTCATTGCTATAATGTATGCGTCACTAAAAGGGGCGCACGTGGGCTAAACGTCAGGTACGTTTTGAGTTTAAACCTTAATTTTTAAAAAATGTAAGATCGAATTTCAACGAATGAGCTAAAATTGGAAAAAAAATTTTGGTGCCATTTTCTGCGACGTAGCTATTATTAGGTCATAGATTATGAAAAAATTAGAACGCTTCGCCCGAAAATGTATGGTCGTCAAAGGGTTAATATTTTGCATCTAAAGATGTGAACTGAACTGGGTTGAATTGAACTGAATAGAATTGAACTGAATAGAATTGAACTGAATAGAATTGAATTGAATTGAATTGATTTGAATTGAATTGAATTGAATTGAATTGAATTGAATTGAATTGAATTGAATTGAATTGAATTGAATTGAATTGAATTGAATTGAATTTTATTGAATTGAATTGAATTGAATTTAATTGATTTGAATTGAATTGAATGGAATTAAATTGAATTGAATTGAATTGAATTGAACTGAACTGAACTGAATTGATTGAATTCAATTGAATTGAATTTAATTGAATTGAATGGAATAGAATTGAATGACATTGAACTGGATCGAATTGAATTGATTTTAAATGAATTGAGTTGAATTAAAGTGAATTGAATTGAATTGAATTTTATTGAATTGAATTGAATTGAAATTAATTGAATTGAATTGAATTGAATTTTATTGAATTGAATTGAATTGAATTGAATTGAACTGAACGAATTGATTGAATTCAATTGAATTGAATTTAATTGAATTGAATTGAATTGAAATTAATTGAATTGAATTGAATTGAATTGAATTGAATTCAATTGAACTGAATTGATTGAATTCAATTGAATTGAATTGAATTGAAATTAATTGAATTGAACTGAATTGATTTGAATTCAACTGAATTGAATTTAATTGCATTGAATTGAATTGCATTAAATTAAATTGAATTGAACTGAGCTGATTTGAATTGAATTGAGCATGAAACTGACCGACGTAAAAAATCCGATTATTCGAAAATACTTTGGTGGCGTCAAACAACCCGGACGGGTCAAGACCCTTACAAAATGAGGATAACATGTTTCTACAACCGGCTCGATCTGCAGATTTTCTCCTCAAGTTGGTAACACCAAGCTCTCACAGACAATATTCCACCTGGTCTTTCCTGCGAAGTCTTGGTCGCCCTATTTTTAGATGTCCTTCGCGCACGTCTTCGAATACATTTAGCACTGGTTCATTCTCATCCATTCTACTGACATGGCCTCGCCAGCATAAAAGCGTTATTTTTATACGCATAACAACGTCGATATCAGGATACAGATTATACTGGTCGTGATTCATCCGTCGACGATTCTATACGAATATATTTTATATTTTCATATGACCATATATTTTTCTCTCGAAGATTCCCAGTGATGTTTCATGGCTTCTGCGCCATGAAGCAAGGCAGGTTGTATGATAGTCTGAGAGAGTTGGATTTTTGTTTCTCCAGAGAGGGTCTTCTCCCTGAAGTGCTTGCTTAGCCCGAAATAACATCACTTTGCAAGCACAATTATCCGTTTGATTTCTAGGCTGACGTTATTGACGTTATAGATCCGATTTAAATAAATTGTAACGAAATTATAACGGTTATCAACGTTCACCCTTTGGTCTAATCACGTGGAGACCCTGCTCGTTTAAACCATTAATTTTGTCTTACCCTAGTTTACTCCCAAACCCACTTTTGTTGATTCCTTCTCAATTCTCAAAAATACTGCATTAACTTCTCGCAGATGGTGTCTAAATCATCTGTATACGCGAGCAGCATGTCATGTTTGCTGCTGATAATTTTATTCGTGTTGACTGCAGCTATTCGAAAAATATGTATTTTTTTTTTTTTTTAACCGTGACAGGTATTGAAACTGGTTAGCCGATTTCGGTTTTGAACACCCTAGTTTAGACCAAATTCATTTTCGATTAAAATTTGTAAACGTATAATGCCCTGATGGTAGTCAATCTGTCACAATCTCTCTGAATCGTTTCATCTCGGCACGTTGTGATGGCAATCCCCAAAATTTAAAGTATGAATACTTTTGACATAAAATACACGAACTTTAGGGCTGATTTTTTTATTCCATTAAGCTATTGCCACTTATGACTGCAAAAAAAACGATCCACACGTAATACTACGAAATGTGGCAACATTTGCTGTAATGGGTGAAAAAAATGTGATACGGCAACACATTTGTAGCCAGTGCCAACAAATACATGGTAGCAGCAGATGTTGTTGTAGTTGTAGGCAGCAACAAACATACATTTTATTTTTGTTCATTCGTTTCAGTTGACAAACTCTAAACAAGAATACAAAAAAGTATAAAAACGAAAAATATATTAGAAAAAATATGGAAAAATTAAATCACCTGTTTAAATGACTATACCTGATAGATAATTCGACCATGATCAATATGTATAACATTTACCGCGCGTTGTTGTGAACAATTTAATTTTAATTTTGTTTTCAATCCTTCAAGTTTAGAGATATAAAAAATACGTTGTCTTCCATTAAATAAAATAATTTGAATGAACTTTTTGAGTCTCTCCTTCTTGATAACATTTTCATTCACAAGAAATGTTAACAAAATTTATCTAATACGGCATTTACACCGATCAAGATTAACGCATTTCGACGGTTACCTCTGTTAACCCATGCTAACCCAGAAGATTACTCATGCAATTCTGTAAAATCTGAAGATTCTTTTTTAACCTCATTTTAATCTGGTGTAAATTTTGATGCAAATGAAACCATAATAAAACATACATAGCAAATCAACTGTTTGACAGACGGAAGCCGATCAAACATTGTTCGACCAAACAATTTTAGAAGCACACGCCACCGCCGATATAATTGGCAGTTAATTATTGGTTTAAAATGTAAGCCGATTTTATCGACTGTTCCGATATGACAGACTGATCCAATTTTAAAGGTTCTGGCTCTGGTTTTAAAACTGGCTTAAAACTGGCTCTGGTTTTAAAACTGGCTAAATCAATGGCCGGCAATTTAATTTTTTTGTTGTGCCGCCGTCTTCAATAATTCGACCTCGGCGCGGTGTTGGTCTAAGCACGGTGTTGCCAACTGCAATGCCAATTTAATCTCAAATTGGGTGGTGTAAACGGCAAAGATTAGAGAACAAGGTTATCGCTAACCTGACCGCGATAAACTGTGGTCTAAATGCGACATAATGCGACATTTACACCAAACAGGATTAACGCATGTCGAAGGTTAACTCCGTTAACCCGCTCTAACCCAGAAGATTTCTCATACAATTTTAATCCGTAGAAACTGAAGTTTAATGTATAACCTCATTTTAAACTGGTGTACATTTTGATGCAACACTGCTAGTTACTAAATACATGCAACCATAATAAAAACATACACGAAAAATCAACTGTTTGACAGACCGAATGAATATGCCGCCACCAAAAGTTTTTGAAGCTCCGATATAAATGGCTCTTTTTGGTTTAAACCGTGAGAAGACTTTATCGACTGGCCCGATGTAACCCACTGAATGAATTTTAAATTTTCAGTTATTTCAAAAACATCCCAAATTTTTATAAAACTGGCAAAACCAATAGCCGCCAACTTAATTTTTCTGTTGTTCCGCCGTCTTCGATAAATTTGTCTCGGCGCGGTGTGTCTCTAAGCACGGAGTTGCCACCTGAAATGTCAATTTAATTTGAAATTGGGAGGTGTTAACGGCAAAGATTAGAGAACAAGGTTATCGCTAACCTAGCCGCGATAATCGGCGGTGTAAATGCGTTATAAGATTACTTTTTCTTGCTATATCTTGAAATTGAACATGTGGCAACATTATCAGAGCTCAAGCCGGAATTTAAGTGGGAAATTGAAATGATGCTTAATATCGCTTAGCTGACCCGTACAAATTAAGCTATAATTAACTTTAGCACTTTTTTATTAGAGACGAACGGGAATCTTTAATATTATGAATGCTAAAAACTTTATTCTCCTACACATGATGTAAAACTTAATAACAAACAGAGGTATTATAATGAAAATTTTACTTATTGCTGTTGCTATCACTTTGCCCACGACTGTATATGTGTTAAACCTCTCTCCGATTCACGTACAAAATGTGATGAAACATTTGTTTTGCTGTTTGATGGCAGCGCTTTAGTGGCGCCGCTATTCTTAAAGTTTCAACTGGGAGTTGTGCAAATAACATTTGCTCTCTCAACCACGCACACACAAACACACATGTAATGAGACCCGAAAGGACATTAAGGCTATCAACCGATTACACTCACATACATTCAGATATGAAACGAAGTGTTGTTGGGTGCTAATGTGTGCTTGCAAACGAAGTTGGGAACGAACATTTGTTCTGTATATAATATCGTTTATACGCACTCGTGTGGTGACTCATTCATTCGGTTCGTTGGATTCGTTCGTTTGAATCGTTTTTGTTATCGCTTTCGCTTCAGTAACAGACGGTAACGTACCACTAGCCCACAAATAGGAACACTCTTTCGTCCGCTCCAAAACAGAGTTCAGTCATTCAGTGTTTCGACTGTGGTGCTGCTTCATACGGTCGTGTGTGTGTGTTTTTTTTTGTATGGTAACATTTGTTAAAGAACTTTACTCCTTCATCAGTGCAAAAGTACGAACCACGAAGGAATAACGTATCCTTTATCGTGAGTGTGTGTTTGTGCGTATGTCCGTGTGTGTGTGTGTGCGTGTTTAGTAGAGAAGATAGTTAGAAAGATTGTAATTTGATTTTGTAACGTTTTTTTCTCTTTGATTTGATTACCTGTCAGTATTTTTGTTCATCATTTGTTGTTGTCCTTCATAAGATCCTTAGAACTCAATAAAATACAAGTGTAAGTAAGTACGAAAAAAGAATCCAAGAAGTTTTCTCCAAATCACTGAATGAAATGTGCATGTAATAATGAATGTATAATAGTGTTGAATGTTTAAATATTTAATTTAAATTGTCTTGTATTCTGACTAATGCGATGTGACAATTTTGCGAATTTTGTAGTTTATTGAATGTGCCTGTGAATACAAGATAAAAATGCTACTAAAAAACTCCATGAAAACCTTAATAACAGAAAACCAATCATTTCACAACACCCAACTTGTTCAAATGCATTTCTTTATCACATTTTTATGTTGGTTAAATTATTTTTTTTAAATAATTGCTATGAATGTACATATGTCTATAAATCAAGGGATTTTTTTTATTTAAATAAAATAAAATCTCAATAGTGTTTGAAAAATAAAATCGAACAAGAAAACTGGAAATGAAACTCAGCATTGTTATTTACGTAACAACACTCCATTTGGGATGTTGGGAGTTTTTCGTTTTGTGGCATCAACCAAACCAGCAGACTGCCCATGTACTACCTGGTATCGATTGTGAACAAAACCGACGTCCTATGTACTATTAGCCAATTGCTGTATAATATAATTTTAAAAACAATAATTTGTATAACAGTTTAAAAGAAATAAGAGAACTGGACTTGATAAACAGTTTAAAGTTCTTAAAAGTGTGATACAAATATTACCAAACATGTTATCGACGACATTTCGGGGATGTCGCAATAGTAAATTATTATTACTATTAATTTTATACCAGTTTGATGGAGTTTTTTTTTACTATTGCTATAGTCGCAGTTTGCGTAACAGTTTTGTGGACATTTGTTCATGTGTATAATGTAAATTGTTAGCCTTTAACTCGCGCCATAATTCAGTTTTAAATTTTCACATCAATCTGGGAAATTTAAATGTTGTATAACAGTTGGAAAAAATTCGAAAATCGTTTATTTATTATAAGATTTGCAAAAATATGCACTGGAATTCAAAGGAAATAGACTAGCGCCGTACAATAATGTACAATGGATGACGTACAGAGTTCTACGCCATTTACACCAACCAAGATTAGCACATTTTGAAGGTTAACTCCGTTAACCCACGCTACCCCCAAAGAGTACTCATACAATTTTAATCTGTAAAAACTGAGATTTAATTGTTATACAGCATTAACATCGACCAAGATTAACGCATTTCGAAGTTTAACGAAGGCTAACCCTGAAAAGTACTCATAAAATTTTAATCTGTATAAACTCAAGTTTTATTTTTAACCTCGTTTTAAACTGATGTACAATTTGATGCAACTCTGCCAACAAAAGGATGGAGAGAAGGAGGAAGAGAACCAAAAAAGTCGTCGCGATTCACTCAAACGAATTTCTATCTAGCGTCATAACTTGTTTATTTCATACTTTTTACATACTTTATGCAATTTTATTTAAACATGGTTGGAATTTCTATAGTTAGATACTGTAACATCAACAGAAAACTGCTCGTGTATTGAAATATTCAACGAAGAGAGAAAGCTGAGAAACGAGGCGCTTCACTCGTTTTGTTTGTTGGCATTCCACTCCATGAGTAAATTTTCTTCTCTATTTAAAATTCCATACTCTTTGGTACCAACAAAAATTCAACCATATTAAAAACATACACAAAAAATCAACAGTTAGGCAGAGGGACACAAACGATGTACAAATAGACAGTCAAAATTTCTCTTCACTCAAATGCCAACAAACAAAACGAGTGAAACCCTAGCACTTCTCTGCCCTCTCTCTTACACTTTTCATTGAATATTTGAATACACAACCGGCTTTTTGATAGTGTGATTGTATATAACTATACAAATTCCAACCGTGTTGAAATAAAATTTCATAAACTATGCAAAAAGTATGAGATAATCAAGGTCTTTGAACAAAGATATGACACGAGAGAGAAATGCGTTTGAGTGAATATCTGGCACTTTTTGGTTCTCTTTTACAGGGTTTCCAAATTGCGCACATCTTCTGGTTGTCTAATTCTTGATCGTCTTTGAGAGGGAAGCCGATCGAAATTTGTCCGACGTGTCGCCGCCACCAACAATTTTTTGGCGCTCACGCCGCCGCCGATATAATTGGCCCTCATCGATTTAAAATGTGATGCCAAATGTGTGCAAAACTAGCAAAACCAAGAGCCGGCAATTTGATTAGTCTGTTGTGCCGCCGTCTTCGATATTTGTGCCGCCGTCTTCGATAATTTGGTTTCGGCACGGAGCTACCCCAAATTGGTCCAAGCACAAGGTTGCCACCTGAAATGTAAATTTAATCTCAAGTTGGGTGGTGTAAAGCGAACCGTTTTCTTTTCAGCGTGTATCAAATCAAAAACTCAAAATGGCGGCGAAAAATTTTAAAACTGATGTGATCCGACAATAATTTTTTTCCCAGTTCATTTTTGTTCAAAGGCGATGATCCAATTCGTTGCTTTCAACTGTTAAACTCAAAATGGTGTCGACAATATGGCGAAGAATATTTTCCAAAATGGATGTACAAGTAGAGAAGAAAAAACCGGCGAAATTTGGCAACCCTAGTAGAAGTAGTAGATTCACTCAAACGCATTTCTTTCCCGCGTTATAACTTGATTATTTCATACTTTTTACATGCTTTATGTAATTTTATTTAAATATGGTTGGAATTTCTATAGTTAGATACAATAACACCATCAGAAAACTGCTCGTGTATTGAAATATTCAGCGAAGAGAGTAAGAGAGAGAGAGAGAGAGCAGAGAAACGACGCGCTTCACTCGTTTTCTTTGTTGGCATTCCACCATAATTGCTTTCTGTATTTTCTAACTGCCAAATTTTTGGTCCAAAGAAAACACCCAACCTTAGACGGCATTTACAGCGACCAAGATTAACGCATCCGTTAACTCATACTAACCCAAAAGATTAATTTTAATCAGTAGAAACTGAAGTTTAATTTCTAACGTCATTTTAAACTGGATGCAACACTGTTAATTACTAAAAACAAAAAAAAGGTGTCCCATAACATCCCATGAAGGTATTGAGGAGAACTTCTCACAATCAGTGAGGTGTGCACTTTCTACTTTAGTTTTACACTCACTGATTGACGAGTTACCGCTATCAAAAATATTTTGAAACTCATGCCGCTGCCGATATAATTGGCTCGTATTGGTTTAAAATGTGCGCTGATTTTATCGACTGTACCGATTTGACAGACACTGATCCAATTTTAAAGGTTCAGTTATGTATTTCAAAAACAGCCCAAATTTGTAGAAAACTGGCAAAAATGAATAGCCGCCCATTTAATTTCTCTGTTGTGCCGCCGTCTGCAATAATTTTGTCTCAGCGCGGAGTTGGTCTAAGCATGGAGTTGCCACCTGAAATTCCAATTTAATCTCAAATAAACAGGAAAGTTTAGAGAACAAGGTTATCGCTAACCTAGCCGCGATAAACTGCGGTCTAATTGCGAAAATGGTCACACAAAATGTTTTACATTTTCATACTTAAAACTCCGATATCTCGATAACTAAACTAAAAAGGGATTGGGGAGAGCTTCTCACAATCAGTGAGATGTGCGCTTTCTAGTTTTGCACTCACTAATTGGGACCTACACTTTAAGGCCGGTTCCGAACGGTATTTTGAGGAGCATGGCTAAGTACTCGATAGTGTCGCCATCACTAAGCGAGGTGGCCGTCGTCGAAAGAAATGTACGGTGGTGTGAGCAGGGATCGAACCCACGTTCTCATGTACAAGAGCCGCGCACACTAGTCATTGCACCACCGACGGCCACTGCTACTAAACTGCTAATGTAAATATTTGGCCTAGAGGGTGCTATCGATTCAACCTATTTTAATGGGTTCTTCAAAAAGTTTTATCAGATCCCGAGGCCTCGGACATTGTACTCTATTAAATAAAAATAGTTTCTCATTGCAAGTCATAAAGAGACTGGAGAGAGCTTCTTTTGAGCTGTGCGCTTTCTAGTTTTACACTCACTAATTGGGACCTAAAATTTTACCGCTTTTTTAGAATGGTATGGTTGTTCCGAACCCTAACTGGGATAATTTTGTATGCTACCGTACCCCCCGAGGTGAAAATGTGCTTCATCGGAAATTATAATGTTTCGGTAAAAATACTCATCTTTGGAAGAAAGTTTTTATTATTTGCCAATTTTCTGCAATAGTGAAGTGGACCTTTTTGTAAATGTCTAATATTTAACTAATAATCTGTCACTTCTTAAATGTCAAATTGATCATATGCTTCGAAATAATGTTGGGGGGGGGGATCAAATTCCGAATTGTACAGGGATCACCCTGTATTATATAAGAAGTTATAGGGCATATAATTGAAGCAACAAATTCAAAAAGGGCTCATGTCGGTTTTTTCGAAATGGGCTGATCTCGAAAAACTGTAGCAGCTGTTTTTCCACACTCTTATATTAAAAAACACATTTCAGTATTTTATGATGCAGTTCAATGGTTAGCTCTTTTAAGAATTTTTCAATTTCAATTCAGTTTTTTGTGTCTCCTGAAAAATTTGAAAAAAACGACATGAGGTGAGCCCTTTTCGAATGTGGTGATTCAAATAACATTTAAATTTTTTCTGGTTAACGACCGATTTCACCATGTCCAGTTATCCTTCAGTTAGAGCTAACGATTAGTATTAGCAGTCAGTTTGTATGGAATTTATAATTTGTAACTGTCAGTTAGCCTTAACTTTGTTTGGTGAAATTGGGCGTTAAGGGGCCCTTAGACCTGTGGATAAGTTGCAGCGACTTCAAGTTGACATCAACTTATCCATGGTGTAAGGTGAAGTTGGTGGTTTGTACAAACTAGTTGATGTAAAATCAAAGCCATTTTGATTTTTTGAAGTTGATATCAACTTGTCCACCAGTGTAAGGGGAAGTTGCATCAACTTTCATACGCATTTCGGTGAGAAACGTTCATGAGGCAACATTATCAGCAAAATGTAAATATGTAAATGAACCAAAAAATAAATTAATTAATCATTATCGGAAAAATATAAACTAAATAAATATGATTTGTAGTGTTATTTATAAGTATTTAAAGAAAATAAAAATGGCGTTTGTTCGTAAAATTTGTGATATTTTCGCAGTGCGCTCACCACCTTTCATTTCGACATCTGACAAGAAAATGAAATTGCCTCAACTAGTTTGAGAGTGTAAGGGCAAAATCGCAGTCGATGTCTAGTTACACAGTGCAACACGAAAAAATATAACCATATACGGACACCACTACGTGATAAAAGACTAAACAAAACAGATCCCAGTATCCCAGTTTTGCCCAAAGTCCTCCAGGTTTTTTTTTATGGGTCCCCAAAGAAGTGGGGCCTAGGTGTAATTTTTGCAAAAACGTGATCATTTTCTCAAGCTCACATCTTACAAACCGTTCGGAATTTTGATTTACTCTCTGAGGAAAAGTTGTAGCTATCGTCATAAAGAACAAAAATTCTAAACATATAACATCAAAAAAACTTCATCTTCAAAGTCAAAATCGCAAAAACTTTAAACAATTTAATTTTTTTTTACCTTTTTTCCCCTGTTCAGGTCCATAGGTACCTGAAAATTCAAGGAAACAATCAACTACAAGAATGATCCTAAGATCTCAATAAACAACTTTCTAGAACATATGAATTTCCTAGGAATGATTCTTAACACCGTTTAGGTAGCCCTTAGATAGCCGCAAAAGTGAAAAACAAATATTTAGATCCTAGTGTACTATTGTGGCGACTTGATAAAACTGTTATACAATTAAAATTTAAATACCTAATGACTTGTGGGAAAAAAGATAACAATGAACATTCATACTTATGTATACATATTTGTATATACATATATGCACATACATATGTATATTATAAATCGCGTGCGTGTAAAACCAAATCCAATTATTCTTTTTATAACAACGACAATGTCGACTTGTATAATTTATATTATAACAATAGCAGCTTAATTTTTACAATGATGTTGACACTGAGAGTTTGACGTTTCCAGTTTTAATTTTGAAAATTTAAAATGTTCGATTTAATTTTTCAAAGCTTCTTCCTTCCTTTTCTTAAATACTGTCTCTCTTCAAATAAAATGATAATCAAAACTCAACATACATACATACAAACCTACATACTATATATATATATTACAAAATACATACATTTATACATATATTGAATGAAATGCAAACCGAAAAAATACAAAATAAAAAGAAAAAACAACAAAAAAAACCAAACGAATAACTTATTTAAGCGTACGTTGCCTATCTATCATCCGTTACGTTACGTACACTTTTATCAGTTATTGTATTTTATATATTTCTTTTCTTCTTTTTTTCTCTGTTTTGTGCTTGCATGCTCATTAAATCTATTTCAGAGACCGGGATAAAACGGGTAAGACACTCAACACCAAGATGCCATCAGCACCAGCACACACTGCCGAGGAGGCTCGTCTTCTGGGGTAAGATTTTGAATGATGTTGTTGCTCAATGCATCATGCAACGTAATCTCCAACTCAAACCAAGTGAAATTGTACCAAAACCAAACAAACAAAAAATCGAAACAAAATCCCTTGATTTTTATCAACCAACCAACCAAACAACAACCTCTTTGCATTTTGCTTTACTTTTCCAGTTTATTTTGTATGACTTTCAGTTTTGTTTGACATGAGATTAATATAACCCCCTTTTACTTTTGTTTTAACTACTAAAACCCATTTGAACAAAACCATATCAGACAACCCCAACAAATTTACATAACTTCTTTCTACTAAATACATGGCTTGCCGATAATTATTTTAGATACTTTCAAAATACTTGTTATACTATACTTGTTATGAAATCGAAATCTTGCTAAAACAAAAATCCAAAACCCAACCCAACCAAATATTGTAAAGTACTGTAATATATATTTGAAAATCCAAAGATTTAGCTTTTGATTTAAATAAGCATTTTCGATTGTTTAAAGTTTTTTTAAATTGACTTCTTTAGAAACTAGAGTTTGTCTTTTTTAATTTCTTGAAACTTTTCTTTATTTTTTTTTACATTTTCCTAGCATTTTTCTTAAATGTAGATGAAATAGTTTTTCAGTTTCAGTACCAACTCCATTACCATTTAGGTCCGAAATTCAACAATCATATTTTGCAACTTAGTTTAACCTAGAAGGCAATTAGTTATTTATAGAACAAACATTAAGTATCAACCATAACAACAAATGCCCCCAAATAAGTAAATCATGCAGTCACCCTATACAGAACCACCGCAATGACCCACCCTATTACTCGTACTTATATAAAAAGCCTACCAACAAATATTATTAAGAAAATCTCAAAGAAAAACCTAAAAAGTTTGTTTCCTTTTTACTAGATACTCAGGTTAACTCAATATTTTTTTAAAAAATAAAGATGTGGGTTACATTTTGAAACATAAAAGAAATTATTGTAACAAAATTTGGTAATTCCAACTCCAAAACATAGCACCAATTCACTTATGTTTCATTATGTAGCCCATATCTTTTGTCTAACTAGCTTTACTTCACTTTTATATATATTTTTATTAATTTTTGTTGTTTTTTGAAATTTTCTCTTTCCAAACTACAGAACTATGCCTATTGATCCTATGGATGACATTGAGCTTCGCTCTGTTCAGCTGCAATTCCCTCATGCTCGTGGCTCGATTATCGATGCTTGCGATCAGCGACGTATACCCACGGACAAAGGTGATGTCTTGGTGGCCATACAGGGTGATACATCGAAGCCGGCTATTTTGACCTATCACGATTTGGGTTTGAATTGTAAGTTTTGGAGTATCCGAGTTTAAAAGTTTATATAATTATTGTACCCACTATTTTTTTTTAAACGTTTTCCAGATGCCACTAGTTTTGCTGGCTTTTTCAGTTTCCCTTTGATGCGTGGTTTATTGGAGAACTTTTGTGTTTATCATGTAACCGCTCCGGGTCAAGAGGAAGGCGCACCCACCTTGCCGGAAGAGTAAGTACAAAATGTAATATTTTTAAACAAACTCCGATAATGCTGGTTTGATACCAGTGGTATCCCATGACATCCCATTAAGGTATTGGGGAGAGCTTCTCACAACCAGTGAGCTATGCGCTTTCCAATTTTGGGATTGGGACCTATAGTTTTCTACCGATTTCGAACGGTTTTTGAGAAGCTTTTTCATTGCTAATTACTCAATAGCTTCGCCGTCACTAATGCCCCCTATTACCGTTCACCACTCAACTTAGTTTGGTCGACTTAGAGACGACCCAACTTCAACACGACCAAACTTATCTTTTGTATTGTGGTTCACAACTGTTTTTGGTTGCAATTGTTATGGTGTTAGCAGCTCGAAATATCAATATTGACAAGTAAAACAGCTGATTTATGTGCAAATAAAAGAAGTTAACAATATGTCTGTCTGTTTACTTTTCCAGCAAGATTTATCCAGTAACTTTTTGCAGAGAGTAAAAAAAATTGTACGCTCTTTTTTTCTCTATTCCAAAAAGTAAACAGACAACATTTTGTGAAATATTGCAAGAAAACAGCAACAAGTGTAAACAATTGAAATGACAAAGGAAATAAGAATTTACGTCTGCCAGTGAATGTATGGACGTTTCTGTATGTATGGACGTTTCTAGCATAAAAACAAATTTTTTTATATTCTAATTTACAATAGGCGTTAAAAAACAATACAATTTTAAACACTTACCTCTGCCATTGTTAAATTTCAACTTTATTCTTCTTTTTCACACAAAAATATTGCAATCAAAATGTAAATAAAAAACAGCTGATAGAACTTGCA
Source organism: Phaonia tiefii (assembly GCA_963931995.1). Classification (NCBI taxonomy): domain Eukaryota; kingdom Metazoa; phylum Arthropoda; class Insecta; order Diptera; family Muscidae; genus Phaonia; species Phaonia tiefii. The sequence continues at coordinate 204,773,375 of OZ008371.1, read as the reverse complement.
AAATCTTGATAGAAGAAATTCCTCCAGTATCATTTTGCAAGTTCTCTATCATCCAACTGTCAAAAAATTCTCTCTTTGGCTCTCTCGTTGCAAAAGTTTTGCAGTAAACAGACAACATTTTGTACAATATTGTACAATATTGCAGTAAACAGACCGACCTAATTGTGTTGTGCTTGCAAAATTGAAATGGATATAAGTAGCATAGATTTCTTTTATGAAGATGGAGTCGAAAACGCGAATATAGATGTTTTGCATTTAAGAAGAAATATTCCTGATGCATCCACCTTCTTGAGCTGCCCAGTGCAAGGTATGTATTTGCACATACACGTTGCCAGTCATGCATGTTCTGGACGGTGGTGTTCTAAACTATTTAACTCCACAGCACATCCTTCCCATAGTCCTCGCACTTGGTTCTGCGTGATGCTAAATTGTGGTTTTCCAAGGGCAACGGCTGGATTACTTTCCATTAGCTGGACATGTTTCTCAAACTGAGCATTCTTTGTGATTTTGATACTTCTAAATATATAAAATATTATTGTTAAATTAAAATGTTCAAATGTTAAATGAAAATTACAATTTGAATCCAAAATAACATCTTCTTACGAGCTCTCCATTCTCATCAACTTAAAAACACGCACAACTATAAACTCAACTGCTCTCAAGCAGTGGTGTAAATTTAACGCATTTGTCGACCAAACTGGCACAGAGTTGTCAAAGGCAATACGATAAAAGTAAGTGAACACAACCAAAAAATCAGCTGTTGTTCAGTTGAGTTGAGTCGGCCGTTGAGTTGAGAACGGCAATGCCAATTCATCGATTACGACCAAACTCTCACAAAAGTTGAGAACCGTAATAGGGGCATAAGCGAGGTGGCCGTCGTCGAAAGAAATGTATAGTGATCTGGTCTGAGTAGCAATCATACCCACGTTCTCATGTACAAGAGCCAAGTACACGAACCATTGAAACACCGACGGCCACTGGATACCAATGAAAAAATAAATGGTGTCCCATAACATCCAATGAAGGGGTTGAGGAGAGCTTCTCACAATCAGCGAGATGTGCGCTTTCTAGTTTTTTTTCACGCAGTTATTGGGACCTACAGTTTTACAGTTTTACTTGATACCAATATTAACCACAAATCATTTCTATTGGCGGCCTGGAAGACTTTAAAACTCACAACGAGCCGTTATACATAAATCCCACGTTCGATTAGCGACACTTATAGTTGATTGTAGAAGTTGGAATGCTTCTTCTATTCGTTTAAGCTGAAGCCCCGTATTCAGTTCTTGCGAAATTTTCGTAAGAAATTTTGTCATTTATCTCTAAACGGAAAATTTTCTTGAGGAGAGTTACCACATTTCTTTGATTTCCCTTGAAAATATTTCATTTATAATGCATCTACGCGTCCCATTGTATTTTTAACGCATGTCGTGTTGCTTTTAGTTGTTAAAATGATCAAAATGTCTAAATTCCGGTCCCAAACAATTGTTTTCCTACGAAATAGCTTCGGCGTAACAACCCTGTACTTTATTTTGCCTACGAAATTTTCGCAAAGACCTGAGTACCGAGCAAATGAAAAGTGATCGAAATTTTCGGCTCATGAAATTTTCGATATTTTTTCTACACGTACTTTTTATGGTAACGATCTGCCAAAATGTCGTAAAATAATAAATTTCAGGGTTGTTATGTTAAACTTATTTTGTATGGAAGCAATTGTTTGATATTTGTTTGCGTCCGAGATTTTGACATTTCGATTATTTTGACAAACAAAAGTAACACCACATTCCTAAAAATAGAAAATCGAATACGAAGAGGAATTATTCATGAAGTATTCGCAAGTTAAATTAGAGATTGCTGGTAACACTCTCCAACAAGAATTTCCCTTTAGAGATAAATGACGAGGCTTTACTAACAACAATCATGAAAGTCAGGGTTCCATTAGGCTAAAACAGACATGTTCATATTAGAGTTACACAGTGGGTAGAAAACTGTTATGAATCAACTCTTGACTATGGAATGACTTAGCATAAATCACATTCTAGTTAGACTCTCATTTCTTACAGCGTACAACCAGTGACTAACTATTCGTAATGAATATGGGAGCAAAAGTATTCTGTGCATCACCGTAAATATAGTAGTGCTCCTCATGCAAACTCGAAAGAGCCTCGTAAACACGTAAACCTCGCAAACTTACGCGGCAAACGTCAAAACAAAGATATTTCCCATGCAAAGCGACTTGCACAAAAGTGGAAAGCTTCAAGGCAGATTTGCTGCGCATACGTGGGATGGAGAAACGTGTAAACTTTTGACATTTCGTTGTCAGCTGACCAGGATGGATAAATAAGGTGATAGCACTAGAATAGTAGAAAATGTACACAGACATAATACATGCAATTGCTACTGCTACCACCTTATGTATCCATCTTGGTCAGCTGATATGGTTTTAAGCACAAATACGCTGAGCAACTTTACTTGGTGCCGCTAGTGTGAAATATCGTACAGACGCTCTAAATTCACTATATTGATAATTTGGTTTTATTTATTCAAGCTAAAGAGCATTCTATATCTCTAGTAATAGAGATCTACGGCCTTATTCATAAAAAGTTGTGAGAGGTGTGAGAGACAGTTTATCGTACAAAAAAGTATCTCAAACCTCTCACAACTTTTTATGAATAAGGCGGCTAGTTTTTAAAAAGAAATGTTTGCAAAATGAAACATTATCACGACGCTCTAAAAACTAACGTCGAACTGTTTTTTTAATATGATAACTCTTTGTACTACGAAGTCAAATCTTCCCAAAAACTTAACTTCTAACCCCCGTACTCATAACAAAAGGTTAGCCACCGGCTATCATCTGATCCAAAGTTTTTTAATTCCTACCACTTCAATTAAAGATTTCCCAAAGAGTGGCTACCATGCCAACGAATACGTGGGTTTTATTACAAAATCAATGATTATCAGGGTTGCATTTGGCTAAAACATACATGTTCATATTACAGTTAGACGGTAGATAAAACACTGTTATGATTAACTCTTGTATATCGAGTGACTTAACTTAAAAAACATTCTAGTTAGACACTCGTTGTACAGAGCGTACAACCAGTCAACAACATTTCTTATGAATACGGTGGTCAATCTTCAGTCTTAAATTATCTTTCTTTACCCAACGAAAGCATGGGATCGGCCAGGATTTAATCTGAGAGTGAACAGCAATGATTTTTGATCGAAATCGTTACCTGAGGAATCGATTACTAGAGACTTTTTTGACACAGTGGGGAAAGTATTCTATTGGAACTAGTATTGCTCTATCATGAATAAAGGGGTTTTCAACAGACGCTACAAAAGTAAATCGATAGGGACAGCAAACGACGCCATATTTTTTCCCGCTCTTTTGACATTTCTCTTCAGTAAGGTTTGCCATTTCATCATGGAAAGATATCACTAGGTCACAAATAACAAAATTTTCTCTGTGATTTGTTTCTAGCATACTTTTTCTCATTGATTCTGACCTACTAAACACGAAAATGAGTTTTAAAAATTTTTCTGTTGATTGGTTTTCGAGATACAAATTTTTGAACTTTTTTTTTTAAATTTTTGGAGGTACACTTACAACTTTGAGCATATCTTTCGTCTTCTTTGACGTATTTGATCCTACTACTACTCAAATTAAAGCAAATTGAGCCGTCTACAACTCATTCTCAGAAAATTTTCAAATCGGGTGAGTAGTTTTGATGTTGGCGGCTTAAAAAGGTTAAAAAACTGCGTTTTTTTAGTAAAAATGTGGCAGAAAAATTCATATAAAAATTCATATAAAATATAAAACGCGATGGTAACAGCGATTTTGGTTTTTTTACGTATAGCTGGCATTTTTCCAAAGAAAATAAGCACTTACTTAACAAAATCTGACAACAAATGGCGGACTTTTAATTTTTTTGGTAAAACACCGAAATTCCGCTATTTCACGATATTTTGATTTTCATTATTTGCACAGCTTACCTACCCAACGCAAACGAATAAATACATTTGAACTTAATTTAAAATAAACAAATTAGTCTTAGTATATTATTTTTTAATTTATTTAGAGCACTACATACTCAATGTATGGCACAATTAAATGGATGTGCCAGGTTAGCTAAAGTAACGAAATTAACCAAATCAACGCCCATAAAAAATGAGTAGAAACAAAGATATAACTGTACATTTTATGCCATGTGGAAAAACAGCTGACTTCTTCTTTGTTTTTTTGTATTCGCTGCAATTGGTCTCACGTATTAGGGTCCAAATGTAGTCACCCATCATAGCCGTGTCATAGATGCCCTGATAGCGTCGTTCCATAGCCTTCAATTCCTGATGAAAGCGCTCGCCGTGTTCGTCGCTCACGTCTCCTAAATTCTCAGGGAAAAAATCCAAATGAGAATGCAGAAAGTGTATTTTAAGTGACATGTGCACTCCTACCCAAAAATGAAAAAAAAAACGAGAATTAAAACGCTATTTAAATTAACATTTGTTTCAAAAAAAACCTACCCATTGCTTCATAGTTCTTTACCAGATCCTCAACTATGTCCTTATAATTATGGCTTTTGTTGTTTCCTAAAAAGTTTTCCACAACAAGCCTGAAGGAATTCCATGCTGCGGCTTCGATGGGTGATAACAGCTTCGGGAATGTTTCATCTTTCAACATTTTTTTTATATCGGGTCCTGCGAAGACTCCTTCTTTAATTTTTGCCAGCGAAAGGTAAGGGAAAATTGACCGTAAATAGGCAAAAGTTTCACCTTCTTTGTCCAATTTTTTGGCAAAATTTTTTATCAAACCCAATTTTATGTGCAGCGGCGGAAGTATTATATTTTCACGGTTCTCTATTAGTGGTTTGCGCTGAACATTCGCTTCTCCAACTACAGGTTTCGTTCGTTCCGGCCATTTTTTTTGAATATAATGCTGATCATCAGCGCGGCTATTCCAAAGGCACAGAAAACAGCAATGTCGCGTATAGCCTCCTTGGAGTCCACACAGAATGGCCACAACTTTGAGGTCGGCGCATATTTTCCAATTATATTTGCTATACTCTATGCATTTCAGCAAAATGTTCATAGTTTCATAGTTCTCCTTTGAATGAACCGCATGAGCAATAGGAAGAGATGGCTTTTCATTCCCATTATGTAAGAGAACTGCCTTCAAGCTCTCTTTGTTGCTGTCAATAAACAACCTCCATTCATTGGGGTTGTGAATTTGGTGAAGCTCTTGGAACAAGCCGGAAATGTCGCTGCAAAAACATATTTGGTCTTTCTTTGTATAAAATTTTGCATACTGCTGGTGACGCTTCCTGTACGCTGTTACGTTCACTTCTGAATCCGCAAATCCACACTGTACCATCCGAGACGCAAAAAGTTCGGATTTCTCCTTAGTGAGACCAAAATCGCGCACCCAATCGTTTAGTTCGGCCTGTGACAGTAATTTTCGCTTTCTGCACGCCCCAAATTCGCTTGCACTTGACTCGGACTCTTGATCTGACGATTCTGCTTTTTGAAGAGATGCACCAGGGCACACTGGATATGGTACATCATTCGAATGTGGTACTGGAAGTGCAAACGATCCCACTTGAGCGTAGTTCCATTTTAAAAATCTCCCTACCCCACTGTTTGTGGTGAGGCAAAAATAACAGTATGTGGAATGGCATAGCGGCTTTTTCCACATCATTGGTGTATCGAATTTCATATGGCGCCTAAAATTAAAATAAATTACTATATTTGCTTTGCTTAATGTGTTTAAATAAAAATTCTTACCTTCCGCCAGCTGCCCAGTTGGTTAGGATTATATAGCAAAGATCACATAGCGACTTAGGTGTCCATGATTCTGAGATATTTGGTGAAATACCAAAATAATTCAAATAGTGCAATTGCACTGCTGGAGTAAACGTGTGTGCGTGATTATTCTTTATAAACTCGCCACAAAAATTGCAGAAATTGTCTGGATTGTTCAAACACTCGAACACACGTAGTCTTTTACTCATTGTCTTACTTGTTGGGTAGGTATTATATGCACTTAAATTCAATTTGTTTCACTTTTTACTCGTACTACTCGGGTTCGTAGACACTTGTTGAATGACAAAAAACGATAAATGAACACCTATAAATACTATACCTGGCTATATTCTACCTGATTCAGCAAGTGTGCGTTTCAAATTGTGGAAAAGTTTCCAAATAATGACCACTCACAAATGTGGGGGGAATTTCTGTAAAAAAATCCGATACAGGTAGCCATCGGGAAAACACACATCAATAAAAAAGTGTAATTCCCTTTAATTGACTGTGAACGGAGTAGCAGTCATAAAGGAACACGAAGAGCGTCCACGCACATTCAGAAGCGTATATTACTCTGCAACCACAATCATAAAAATTAAATAACTATTTGTGTATTACTTATTTTTTTTAATTCTGAGAATCATAAAAATTACGTAAACGTTTTTTCCAAACAATTTTGTACGTGTAAAGTGGGTTTGCCAAAATTCGTATCGTAAAATGCACCTGTGTTTCTATGTTCTGCATTTTCATTATACCATTTTCTTAAAAACATCGACGAAACGTCCCTACGGTATTGTAAATAGGTTTTTTACAATTATGAAATATTTGTGTTATTAATATTAATTTAAAAATTTTATCAAAACTGCTAAGTGCTGTGACATTTGAAAAAAATTTCCAAAAAAAAAAATTGCTGATTTCACTAAATTTTTGAAATTTCACGTCCCTTGCCAGAACAGAAGACATTAACCCAGGGTGGTGAAATTTTGAACAGAAGTAACTTATGTATAGGAGCAACTGTTCCGTTCTATTCCAAAAGGATTATAAAAAACTTGCTTTTTCGATCCCTCCTAGTAGGTTAGCTGTGCAAATAATGAAAATCAAAATATCGTGAAATAGCGGAATTTCGGTGTTTTACCAAAAAAATTATAAGTCCGCCATTTGTTGTCAGATTTTGTTAAGTAAGTGCTTATTTTCTTTGGAAAAATGCCAGCTATACGCAAAAAAACCAAAATCGCTGTTAGCATCGCGTTTTATATTTTATATGAATTTTTATATGAATTTTTCTGCCACATTTTTACTAAAAAAACGCAGTTTTTAACCTTTTTAAGCCGCCAACATCAAAACTACTCACCCGATTTGAAAATTTTCTGAGAATGGGTTGTAGACGGCTCAATTTGCTTTAATTTGAGTAGTAGTAGGATCAAATATGTCAAAGAAGACGAAAGATATGCTCAAAGTTGTAAGTGTACCTCCAAAAATTTAAAAAAAAAAGTTCAAAAATTTGTATCTCGAAAACCAATCAACAGAAAAATTTTTAAAACTCATTTTCGTGTTTAGTAGGTCGAAATCAATGAGAAAAAGTATGCTAGAAACAAATCACAAAACGACTGTTGGCTAGTGTATACGAGCCAACAACGAGTCGAAATTATTAAAATTTACTACCGAAATTTGGAGTCAGTGGCCTCAACTTTAAGAGGCCAACTTTAAGAGGCCTCAACAATCAGCGATGAGGCTCATTTCTGGCTGAATGGCTTCGTCAATTAGCAAAATATGCGTTATTGGTCAGACAGCAATCCGAACGTAATCCATGAGTCCGCATTGCATCCCGAAAAAATTACGCTTTGGTGCGGTTTATGGGCCGGCGGCGTCATTTGGCCGTACTTCTTCCGTGATGATCAAGACCGGCACATTACTGTGAATGCAAATCGCTACCGTTCAATGATAACCGAATATTTTTGGCCCCAATTGGATAATATGGACTTGGAGGACATGTGGTTCCAACAGGACGGCGCCACAAGCCACTTAGCGAATGCCACAATCAATTTATTGGAAACCAAGTTTGGTGAACGTGTTATCTCACGAAATGGCCCAGTCGAATGGCCGCCTAGGTCGTGCGATTTGACGCCGTTGGATTATTTCCAGCGACGATTGATGAACTTCGTACGAATATCGAACGTGAAATTGCAGCAGTATCGGCCGATTTATGCTTGAAAACCGTCGAAAATTGGGTTCAGCGTCTGGACTTCTGCAAGCGTGCCCGTGGTGGCCATGCAAAAGAAATCGAGTTCCATACATAATGGCATCGAACGTACTTTCACAGGAATAAAGAATTTCATTGGTATCTAAAACCAGTTTTGTTTTATTTAAAACCACTTTTGTAGCGCTCTTATTGAAAAACCCGTTATAACCTGTAACATTTTAACGATACAAATCGGTAGTTAAATTAGCCGTCGGTGGTGCAATGGTTAGTATGCGCGACTCTTGTACATGCCATCCTGGGTTCGATTCCTGCTCTGACCAACTTAAATTTCTTTCGGCGGCGGTCAGCTCTCATAGTGACGACGATACTATCGAGTATTTAGCCATGAAAAAGCTTCTCAAAATACTGCTCGGAACTGATGTAAAACTGTTGCTCCCAATCAGTGAGTATGAAACTAGAAAGCGCACAGCTCACTGATTTTGAGAAGCTCTCCCCAATTCCTTCGTGGGATGTAAAGTTTTTTTTATTATTTTTTTTAAGTAAAATTGACAAAATTCGGAATTTTTGTATTGAAATTTGATGAATTTTAACAATTTAACAACCGATTTTTATCGTTAAAAAGTTGCAGAATTCCGGTGCTGGGGTCTAATTATAATCCCACACGATATTTTTAAGTTGATACTACTGGCTTATAGAGCCATTTAAAATACATGCTGATGTAAAATTTCACTAACGACAAAACGATACTGAATTCGATATCGTTTCTTACATATGTAACCCCCAGTCCTATTTCACACAAACAACTGTAAAAATTAAAGCTGCAAAGGTCTGAAAGGATAGTTTTCCTTTCTGTCACTTTGGAACTAGTTGTACTGGATCCAGTTTATAAAGGGTGTCCGTAAATTCACGTAGTTGTTGAAGAAAAAGAAGCCACATTTACAGTTGACAGTTCAGGTTTATTACAAAATGAAAGCAAGAACAACGTGTTTTCATTCTTGAGAAATATTTTAAAAATAATGAAGGGTTTCCAACGAAATCATCTTCAGCTTTGAGGCTCATTTTAATCTTGCTGGATTCGTTAATTGTCAAAGTGTCCGTAAATTCATGTAGTTGTTGAAGAAAAAGAAGCCACATTTACAGTTGACAGTTCAGGTTTATTACAAAATGAAAGCAAGAACAACGTGTTTTCATTCTTGAGAAATATTTCAGAAATTATGAAGGGTTTCGAACAAAATCATCTTAAGCGATGAGGCTCATTTTAATCTTGATGGCTTCTTTAAATGTCAAAGTTTTCTCATTTGGCGTCCAGAAAATACACGAGTGATTGTAGAGAAATAAATGTATTAACAACGTGTCACTATTTTGGTGTAGATTTTATTGCTGGGGATATGATCGAACCATTCTTCGTCGGAAATATGGCTGTTCGGGCAATAACAGTTAATGGTGTTTTGTCCCTACGGGAATCTAGTTTTGTAACGGGGTTTTCAATAAGAGCGCTACAAAGGTTTTTTTAAATAAAACAAAACCGGTTTTAGATACCAATGAAATTCTTTATTCCTGTGAAAGTACGTTCGATGCCATTATGTATGGAACTCGATTTCTTTTGCATGGCCACCATGGGCACGTTTGCAGAACTCCAGACGCTGAACCCAATTTTCGATGGTTTTCAAGCATAAATCGGCCGATACTGCTGCAATTTCACGATCTATATTCGTACGAAGTTCATCAATCGTCGCTGGCTTGTTGGCATAGACCATAGACTTGACGTAGCCCCACAGGAAATAATCTAACGGCGTCAAATCGCACGATCGAGGCGGCCAATCGACTAGGCCATTTCGTGAGATAACACGTTCACCAAACTTGGTTTCCAATAAATTGATTGTGGCATTCGCTGTGTGGCTTGTGGCGCCGTCCTGTTGGAACCACATGTCCTCCTAGTCCATATTATCCAATTGAGGCCAAAAATATTCGGTTATCATTGAACGGTAGCGATTCGCATTCACAGTCATGTGCCGGTCTTGATCATCACGGAAGAAGTACGGCCCCATGACGCCGCCGGCCCATAAACCGCATCAAACCGTAATTTTTTCGGGATGCAATGATGACTCATGGATTACGTGTGGATTGCTGTCTGACCAATAACACATATTTTGCTTATTGACGAAGCCATTCAGCCAGAAATGAGCCTCATCGCTGAAGACGATTTTCCGATGAAAATCCGAATCATTTTCAAGTTGTTGCTCAGCCCAATTCACGAACATACGACGCTTATGGTGGTCAAGCGGCTTCAGTTCTTGCGTCAAATTGATCTTGTAAGGATGTAGGCCAATATCTTTTCGCCAAATTTGCCACAACGACGTCACAGAGATGCCCAACGCTTGAGAACGATGTGTGAGAGACACATTTGGGCTTTCTTGAACTGAAGCCTCAGAGGCAGCAATTTTCTCAACACTACGGGCGCTTCTTTGTCCCACTGGCACGGGAACATTTTGTACCTTGCCTGTGGATTCCAATTTTTCCACTAGACGGAAGGACGATTATGACGACCATAAATTGGAAGTAGCGCTCTTAAAGTTGAGGCCACTGACTCCAAATTTCGGTAGTAAATTTTAATAATTTCGACTTGATAAAATGGCAAACCTTACTGAAGAGAAATGTCAAAAGAGCGGAAAAAAATATGGCGTCGTTTGCTGTCCCTATCGATTTACTTTTGTAGCGTCTCTGTTGAAAAACCCTTTAGTTCCTAAATTGCATGATATGGATGTGGATGATATAAGTAGTATCAACAAGACAGTGCAACATTCCATATATCCCTAGAACTATGTAATTATAAGTCAATGTAGCGTTTACACCCTTTAAGTTTGTCGTCCGTGAACGAGTATTTGGTTGAAGTAGATGGACCGTTTATTAATGGATACTTTTAAATAATTTTATTAAATTTAAATTCCTTTTAGAAAAAATATATTTTAGTACTCTGGTACTTTTGTATGGCTGAATTAATTTCCATTCATTTCCTCATCAATTGTTGCTATAAAGTGGCTTCTTTCTTTGAGAGACTGATGACCACCGTTCCTTATATCTTCCTATCGTCATTATATTTCCGTTTCCAATTTTTAATATTCTAACGTTTCTAATTATATGTGTTAAATCTCTCTTGCAGTTATATTTATCCTACCATGGACGAGCTTGCAAATCAACTGCAATTTGTCTTATCCCACTTTGGACTCAAGTCTGCAATTGGCTTTGGTATTGGTGCGGGTGCCAATATTCTGGCACGCTTCGCCTTATTGCATCCGGATAAAGTTGGTGCCATGTGTCTAATCAATTGCGTTTCAACTCAATCGGGCTGGATTGAATGGGGCTATCAGAGTTTCAATGCACGTTTTCTACGCACCAAAGGCATGACACAAGGTGTCGTTGATTATTTGATGTGGCATCATTTCGGACGCAATCCCGAGGAGCGCAATCATGATTTGGTACAAGTCTACAAGCAGCATTTCGAACGTGGTGTCAATCCCACCAACTTGGCGATGTTGATTAACTCGTATATACATCGCAATGACTTGAACATCTATCGTACACCACCCGGCACCCCTGGCATAGAACCATCACATGGCACCCTCAAAATGCCCATCATGAATATAACTGGAGCTTTGTCGCCTCATGTCGATGATACGGTGACATTCAATGGTCGTCTGGATCCTACCAATTCGACTTGGATGAAGGTTTGCTTGCAATATAAGGGGGGGGGGGGGGGAATGCATAATGGTTTTATTTTTATTAATGTGGTTTTTTGTTTTTGTAGATTTCCGATTGCGCCATGGTCTTGGAGGAACAACCATCGAAATTGGCCGAAGCCTTTAGGCTCTTCTTGCAAGGCGAAGGCTACGGTAAGTGTTAGACAAGTTGCTAGCTGGACATTCTATGTCCTTTTTCCTCTTACCAAAAATATCGATAACTGTCGTACACAACCACCAATTTTTACAAAACCAAGAATATTATTTTAAATTATATATAAAAAAAACGACATATACCTACTATATACATATATCAGAATAAAACATCACGCAAAACAAATCGTTCGAACAAAGCAATATCTCTCTGAATAGATACAATTCATTCTTTTTATACTTATCTCAAAACTTTTTAATATGAAATAATTTATAAATACTACTACTACCAACCTTCCAACCTACTACTTACTACCTACCTACCTACCTGCCTACCAACCAACCTACTTATATATACCAGCATATACTCATTAGTCAAATATTATCTCATTATGTGATTAGCTTTAAAATTTACTACTACTCTACTACTTCTATATCGTTTTCATTACACATGTATACAACACACACACACACCCACATACACATACACCCACACCCACACTCTCACACCCATCACTACCATCCCTCATGAACAAAAAAAAGTTCTGAACATTAAGTTTAATTCCGCCTCAGCACTTGACTGAAACTAACTAACCTCCCCTTAGGAATCCCCATCACATCCCGGTTTTATTGAGTTTCTTAGTTTTGTTCATCATGTTTTTTTTTCTGAGTGGATCTAGTGAATTTAGACAATTATTTAACGTTTACAAGTATAAAAGTTTGTTATGAATTGAAATTAAAATTTAATTAGATTTTAGAGTGATAAAGATGTGTTTTTTTTTTCAAAGACAAGGGAGATTTTGCCAAATAATTTTGAATAATGATTTGGAATAGTTTGTAAAGCTGTTTGAGATGGTATATTTGAAAAAAAAAATGTGATAAGGCGGATGTTTTTATGAAAATGTTGAAAAAGTATGTCCTTAGGTAGTGTAGTTTGGGTTAGGTAGAAGTGTCTGACACTATTGACCATAGATAAAGGAAATCAGTAGATATCGCACAGGCGTTGTCAAGTACTACCACTAGGTGCTGTGTTGTCGTTTTGTAACTCTCATTGAAGTTTCTCATAACTTTCACTGACGTTTATTCAACACTGTGGGAAGTTTGATCATACAAAAAAGTATAGTTTTACACCCATGTTGATGTTACCTACCAAAACTATTGATATCACCTGTTCTAAATAAATCTTGCAAGGTATATTTTGATTGGGATCAAACGTTGTAATTATTGCATTCAGCTCCATCTAGAAAATATCCCATTGAACAAAAAATTTCCCGCGGCATGTGCGATATCTATTGAATTCCTTTATCTATGCTATTGACTCACATAGTCCAATGAGCACTGTTGTGCTACCATGGGACGTTATATTGCACACTCATTGTTTAGTCTGTAAATGGTCCCGGTGCAGTTAGGGAGGGTTCACAACAAATAATACCCCATCCTGGTGTTCCCAGATGAGGCTGAGGAAGCGAAGCACATTAGTCCCTGGCAAACGAATTAGTACTCCCCTAAAAGGTCCTAAGGTCATTCAGCTATACTTCTTGAATGTCGGATAGATCCAACATGAAGTAAGATTCAAGATATTGTCTTCTACTTATAAAAAGAGCCAGGACGTAACATGCATATGAGATGAAGTCGAGTCAGATATTATGTGACCCTGCTTAAGAAAAGCCATCTAGTATGTAAAATTTCATGAATTCACTTTTTTTGTGGATTTGTAAAGGGTTTTTCAATAAGAGCGCTACAAAAGTTGTTTTTAAATAAAACAAACCCGGTTTTAGATACCAATGAAATTCTTTATTCCTGTGAAAGTACGTTCGATGCCATTATGTATGAAACTCGATTTCCTTTGCATGGCCACCACGGGCACGCTTGCAGAATTCCAGACGCTGAACCCAATTTTCGGCGGGTTTCAAGCATAAATCGACCGATACTGCTGCAATTTCACGTTCGATATTCGTACGAAGTTCATCAATCGTCGCTGGCTTGTTGGCATAGATCATAGTGTAATAATAAAGTGGAAGCATAAGCCCAGCTGATCAGGCATTTTGTTATCGGGTTGTTTCTTTTTATCATTCTTTGTTTACGTAATACACTCGAAGTGTCAAACTTGTCGCATCATTTGTTTTGAATCTTCCTTGCCCTCTTTGCTTACGCTGGTCGTTTCACCGCCTGTTGTTTTTTTGATGGCTAAAAATATATAGAAGAAGTAACTAAAATTACCTACATACATATGTATGGACTTACTGATGGATACTTACCAATTTGGATCTTAAATGCGTTCCAACTTTCTGCCTATTACTTTTTTTTAACACATGTAATTCTATGCATGTAATTATTTACTTTGGCGTTTTTCCTTTGCCTCTCTTCGTATATAAAATGATTTTGACATATCGAGTGTATTGTCATAACAATAGTACAACAAAATTCTGTCAAAATCGTTTATTATTACAACAACACGCCACGCGTCGACTTATATTATTAGACTATGGCATAGATCATAGACTTGACGTAGCCCCACAGGAAATAATCTAACGGCGTCAAATCGCACGACCGAGGCGGCCAATCGACTGGGCCATTTCGTGGGATAACACTTTCACCAGACTTTGTTTCCAATAAATTGATTGTGCCATTCGCTAAGTGGCTTGTGGCGCCGTCCTGTTCGAACCACATGTCCTCCAAGTCCATATTATCCAATTGGGGCCAAAAATATTCGGTTACCTTTGAACGGTAGCGATTCGCATTCACAGTAATGTGCCGGTCTTGATCATCACGGAAGAAGTACGGCCCAATGACGCCGCCGGCCCATAAACCGCACCAAACCGTAATTTTTTCGAGATGCAATGATGACTCATGGATTACGTGTGGATTGCTGTCTGACCAATAACGCATATTTTGCTTATTGACGAAGCCATTCAGCCAGAAATGAGCCTCATCGCTGATTGTTGAGGCCTCTTAAAGTTGGCATCTTAAAGTTGAGGCCACTGACTCCAAATTTCCGTAGTAAATTTTAATAATTTCGACTCGTTGTAGGCTCGTATATCTTTCCATGATGAAATGGCAAACCTTACTGAAGAGAAATGTCAAAAGAGCGGGAAAAAATATGGCATCGTTTGCTGTCCCTATCGATTTACTTTTGTAGCGTCTCTGTTGAAAAACCCTTTATGCAAAAAACTTTAAATTTTCATATGAAACCGCTCGCAGGTCTCAAAAACATCGGAAAATAATATAAAACTGCAATTACATAAAACAGTAAAAACCCACTTAGTGTGTGAAATTTATTTGCGGAGAAACTTTAATTGCGTTTTACTTAAAAACTTGTTTTGACACACTAGGTGGGGTTTTCATATGCAGGGTCACATATACTTTTTGTAAGAATCATTTGTAGATGACTTGTGATCACTGTGCGTCAGTCCCCCGTCAGGGAAGTTTATATTCGTGGGCTCTTCTAGTTTTGTAGTGTGTAGGTGTTTATGTTAATGTTATAATTTGTCTTTTGGATTATATTCTAAGTTTTTGTTTCTTATTTTTATTTACGATCTATTTTAAAAATACAAAAAGCTAAATGGATAACAAAAATGCTTATGGCCAATTTCACAATTGAAAATTCTCCATTTAAATGTAGTTTAAATGCCCGATGTCTGTCATTTAATATGAAAATTATTTACGAGCTTTTAGATTGAGCTTTTAAATGACGAGTGTGAAACTCAACCTTAGTGACAGGAATTATACTAGTCCAGTAAAATGCATAATTATAAAAATAAAACAGAAGTTTGTAAGAAGTTAAATATTGATATTATTGGCAATAGGTTTGGTTTGGTTTAAGACACGTGGCAAAAAGAGGTAGTTTTCAACTACCTTGTGGTCAGTACACTCGGAGGTCGGTCGGCCCATTGTGTTTACCCATATAATCTGAAAAAAGAGAAGGGAGAAAATAGAAGGGGACGACCCACAGTAATAATGGATATTCTGATAGATAGATAGACGAAGGACAAATAGTAGAACCACTCAATTATGTTCCCAAAATATATATCCTCTGATAAGTAAGCCCTGCTGAATACATACAATACCATCCCAAGATGAGCATCCACATCTGCAGATCAAGATTTACCATTCCAGATTAGTAGTAGGGTAGTAAGAACAGTAAACCGGGCAGGAGGTCAATAGACAAACCATCAGATGATGGTTTCGCCTGCCCGGATCCACCCATGACAGACACCGTCAAAATTCCATCAAGTACTCAAAGGAGACATCGTGCCAGGCCCTCCCTCTGAAACCATTGAAAGCAACGGCGACGCCTTGGCTGGAGGGCTGGGCATTGACAGAGAAGGATCTCCAACTCCTTTATCACCACAAGCATGGCAGTAATCAATACCGTTCACAATCCAGTTGCGAATGAAGTCTCCAACATCACAGTGCCCCGTGATAACCACAAGTCAAGTCAAGCTGGAAGTCAGCTTTGCCCAGTCGTAGCAGCAACTTCTACGAGTCCACTACCGGCCATATACCCCTTGAAATCTTGAAATCCACTCTGGCCAGCCAGGCAGCGTTGATCTCAATCAACGACCAATCAAACCATACAAGTCACAGATATTTGGATTTACAGAGACAATCAATCTCAAATCAGCAGAAGTGCATCCTGCTCTAGCAAGACGGTCTGCTTCAACATTCCCTGTGACATCACTATGTCGCGGAACTCAGCGGAGTCTTAGCTTGCCGGAAACTAAAAAATAAAAAAATGGTTTCCCATTACATCTCATGAAGGGCTTAGGGAGAGCTGTCATAGCCAGTGAGCTGTGCGCTGTCTAGTGTTATACTCACTGATTGGGACCTACAGTTTAATGCCGGTTCCGAACGGTATTTTGAGTAGCTTTTTCATGGCTAAATACTCGATAGTGTCGCCGTCACTATGCGAGGTGACCGCCGCTGAAAAAAATTTAAGGTGGTCAGAGCAGGAATCGAATCGAACCCGGGATCTCATGTACAAGAGGCGCACACACTACTAATTGCACCACCGACGACGGCTTGCCGGACACTACACTGTTCAAAATCCGCCTGCAATCCCTAACCAATTTGGATATAAACGTGTGTGATGTGATCGCACAGAGGGCTGGCTTTCTGTCAACGCAGATAACAAATTCACCCGATGGATACAAGAACGAATCCATTATCTCAGTCGCAGTTCGCATGATCGCCACGATTTCCGCTGGGAAGACACTGCAGTTCGCACCTAATGGCAGTGAAATGAAGAATTGAAGGTCCTCACTGAAGATTCAATTTTGCAGACATCTGTAAAGATCAGATGAGCAGAGAGTGAGGCAGGTATATCTTCCACCCATCTTCCACTCCTAATTAGCATCATGATCTCCGGGCATCGCCCTAAGTTTACAGTCGGCAACATGTAGCCAGTCGCCTGACTCAAAAACACTCGTCCGGGTGATTCTCGAGCAACTACTGGAGAATGTTGGCATTGCCCTCAAGGGCATGTCTCAAGATACCCAATAATTCTATCATGCTAAGGGCGCTTCTTACAGCACACCGTCTCGCATAGACATCAAGAGTAGTCAGATTAATGCTGGAGTTAATGTCGACGTCGTTGACGGCGTCTGAACGCCGAAATTGTGATGTTCGGCGTAAAATTTCATTTTGCTGTTAATGTCAACGCCGTCAACGACGTCGACGTTAACTCCAGCAGTGTTTTTGTCTGAGCAACGACGCCGATAAAGTTGAAACAGATTGAACTTTTTCGGCGTCGAATTTCTTACGGCGTTGAGATTAATTGCTCTCATACAATGTCATGCGATTCAACTTTTTTTTGACATTTGACGCCATCGACGACGTCGACATTAACTCCAGCATAAGGATGGTATACGGCGCCGCCTGCGGAGTACTTCTCCTCGCCCCACTGATGTACATCGACGCAGTGCGCTGAACCTTACTACGAATTTTTCAACTGGTAGCTGTTCCCCAATGCGTTCCACCAGACTACGCAGCCGTAGGTGATAATTGGACACACAATAGCTGGCAAAAGCCAATGCACGATTTTCGGACAAACAGCCTAGCTTTTGCCAATCGAATTCCGACAGCAGTAGAGCACGTTCAATCCCTTCTGCATTAGCTCCTCAGTATTTCGTTTCCAGTTCAGTTTTTGATCAAGAACGATACCGGGATATTTCGCCTCAGAAGATAGAGATAAATCTACGCCCTACATCCTTCGTTTCCTTTGTAATAGGTTACGTTACAGTTAATGGTTTACAGAATTGGCATAAAAGCCAATAACGATTATATATAAATGCAGCTTTATCTTCTGCAGTTCCTTTAAAATTAAAATCGCAGTAGTTTACATTTTTTTAAAATGTAACCGGTTAAATTCTACCTAGTTCTGAACTAGAGGCACAAGAACTAATTCAACCTCCTCTAGTGCATGAACTAGTTTGGCAGTTTCCTACTGGATACTCTCTATTCAAACAAGATTTTGCGAGACCCACCTTCTGTCACTTCGAAACTAGTTCTAAACCAATTTCGGACCAATTTTACTATTTGAGAAGACAGTGGCACTGAAACTACATAGATCATGAACTAGTTTTTCTAATTAGTTCGATTTTTCTCCTTTATTCAACATTGATTAAATTAATTTTTTGTGTTTTTTAAATGTTTTATACAGAAACATGAATATGTTTCCCCCAAAAACAATTTTTTCAATATTGATTTTCCCTCCAAATGCTTTTAATATGAATTTGATTTTATAATTTTTAATATTTCCAATGGCCCAAATCTAATGTTTCTTATAATATATGTTGAAAGACAGCATTGAAAAAATATCCGGCATAATATATATTATTTCAAAAACAAGGTTTGTTTTCAAAATTTTCTAAATTTTTTCTTCTTATACATATATTTTCATATTCAGTTACTTTTATTTCAAAAACGACCAGTAAAACAGCTTAGGGAAACTTAGCAGTATTATTTAAAAAGCGCCAAATTATTTATTAATCGCCATCAATTTAATTCTCCTCGGAAAATACACAAAAATAATTTCCAATTTACTTCAATACAATCTCCCTTGTCTAGCGCTTCGTACAATACAAAATAAAATAAAATTAATAAACGAACGATTTCCTAATAAATCTCTCTCCCCTCACACTTGATATCCTGTAACGTAATACAGTGTACGAGTATAGAAATAGTTTAGCTTTAGCCTGTAAGCTTTCAATGTATTACCTTACTTTTTGTATCGAAATGACTAAAGAATTAGAAGGAATGTAGATTCGTGTTTTTCTCTTTCCTACGATATAAAACAAAGACAATGAACAAACATATTTATACCGAACTACCTATTATATACAAAATATATTTAATACACGTTTGCTTCCCTTTGCGGATCGATTGATGTTGTCCCACGGTGTAATAAATAACACAAGCTAAGGCAAGTTACAACAACACCTGACACCAGACACACTGAACATATAAACATTAACAGACACATTTACAAAAAAAAAAGCGAATAGAAAATTTATATCGAAACAAAATAAAAACAATTTTAGGTTTAAACATTTAATTAGCTTATAAGGAAGCTTGAAATAAAAATAATTTTCACAAATAAAGTTGAAAACCAAAAGCGAAACAAAAAAATTCTCAACGTTTTTTTTTTAACGATTTCTCTTGAAGGCTCTGTTTTGTTGTGTGTGTATGTGAAGCTGTAGCGCTTTGCCTTCTCTATTTTATCTATTCTTCATCTATATCTGGTATGGAATTGATTTAGTTTTCTTCTTTTTCGTGTTGAGTTTTTTTTTCAAAATTATATTTTCAAATTTGCCAACTTTTCTTTTTAACTTTTGACGATAGGTTAGGAGATATGTATGTATTTTGTTAATTTCCCCTTTTTACACGGTAAATGTTTGTTTTGTCTTGAAAATTTAGCATGTTGTGTATCATGGCATGTATAAATCGATTTGCCTCCTCCCTTAATCCTTGATGCAATTACAACAATTCATTTTCTTTGCGTATAGTACTTAAGTCCTAAAATGTAATTTCTTTACGACTAAGAAAGAAGAGAATCATTTCGAAAATTTTCCTACCACTCGGCAGGACGTTTGTCCGACCTCGTGAGAGTTGAACGGAATTTGGCACAAATGTTAGGCATGTAGGTCCTTGCGAGTTAGATATTAAACATCTGCACAAAACGTCTTGAATGGTCATTCAAGACATTTGCGTTTTTTTGTTCAAGTCATGTACTGTAGCGAAGTTACGGCAACTAAGCACTTCGGGTACTGTCGACAAAGCAATCGCGTATGTTTTCGAAGCGAAGTAGAAGTATTGGGCCTTATCGAAAATGCATCACTACTCTGCATCTGATGCGCAGCACGTTCATAAATGCAACATCTGACAACTTCGCAGGTGTTTTGAGGCTGTAATTGCAAACAAAATGCGCAACTAACAAGCATCTGCACCAGCTGTTGCATTTCCGAATATGCCCATTGTCTTTTTGTGGTCTACAGTTTCACACACATCTACGTACGTTTTTTTAGAACACTGAAAAATGTATTTGCCGCAACTCGCTACATACAGTTCATATCTTGAAAAAAAACCAAATGTCTTAAAAAAAATGTCTTGAGGACGTCTTCAATTCATGTCAATTCAATTTAATTCAACTCAATTCAATTATTTTCTTTCCCATTCAATTCAATTCTGTTCAATTCAATTCAACTTAATTTAACTCAATTCAATTCTGTTCAATTCAATTCAGTTCAATTCAATTAAATTCAATTCACTTCGATCCAATTCAATTAATTCAATTCAATTCCATTCATTTCAATTCAATTTAATTGATCTTAATTTAATTCATCTCAATTCAATTTAATTCACTACAATCCAATGCAATTCAATTTAATTCAACGCAATGCAATTCTATCCTATTCAATTCAATTCATTGAATTGATTTGAGTTGAAATGAATGGATTGCATTGAATTAAATGAAATTGAATGAGTTGAATTGTATTGAATTCAATTGAATTGATTTGAATTGAATAGAATTGAAGTGAATAGAATTGAATTTAATTGGAGTTGATTTAAATTGAATTAAAATGAATGGAATTTCATTGAATTGAATTAAATTAAATTGAATTGAATTCAATAGAATTGATTTAAATTGAATTGATTTGAATTGAAATGAATTTAATTGCATTGAATTGAATTAAATTCAATTGAATTGAATTTAATTTAATTCAATGCGATTCCATTCATTTCAATTGAATTAAATTCAATTTAATTTAATTCAATGCGATTCCATTCATTTCAATTCAAATCAATTCAATTTAAATCAACCCTAATTAAATTCAATGCAATCCAATTCAATTCTATTCAACTCAAATCAATTCAATTGAATTCAATACACTTCAAATCAATTCAATTTAAATCAACCCCAATTAAATTCAATGCAATCCAATTCAATTCTATTCAATTCAAATCAATTCAATTGAATTCAATACACTTCAACTCAATTAAATTCAAGCCAATTCAATTCAATTGCATTCAATGCAATTCAATATTATCTATTCAATTAATATCTTATAAGAAGCGAACGTCGGCCCAATTGAATTCATTACACCAATTTTTCTCAGTGCAGTACTGCATCATCGGCATATAAAGATTTAAGTTCATCAAGGAACTCTTCTCTAGATAAAAAAAAAGTAAATGGTTTCCCATTACATCCCATGAATGAACCGAGGAGAACTTCTCACAATCAATGAGCTGTGCGCTTTCCAGTTTTCACTCACTGATTGGGACCTACAGTTTTACACCGATTCCGAACGGTATTTTGAGAAGCTTTTTCATGGCTATATACTCGATAGTGTCGCCGTCACTATGCGAGGTGACCGCCGCCGAAAGAAATTTGAGCCGCAAATTACAAGAGCCGCGCAGCTAACCATTGCCGACGGCTCTTGATAATCCACTTCGAAGTTGAACGAAATGTCCACGAGGTAATTCCATTTATTAACTGAAATGCATTTTTCGAGTCACTGAAAAACCCAGAAATAATGCTCGCACATCAACATGTTCTGAGTACCCCCTTATGCTAAAAAATTTAAAACTTTCCAATGGTGTTGCCAGATTGAACCTAGCACCTAGCCTAGTCCACAAATATATATGGCAACCCTCGTATGTGTTGAATTTGAAGCCCGGTATTCAGTTTTTATGAAATATTCCTTGCCATAAGAAGTACGTGTATAAAACATAACGAAAATGTCATGATCTGAAAATTTCGCTTACTTTTCATTTGCTTGGTTGGCTCTTTGCGAAAATTTCGTAGACAATATCAATTACAGGGTTGTTACACCAAAGTTATTTCGTACGAAATCAATTGTTTGATAATTGTTTGTGACCGGAATTTTGACATTTCGATAATTTTAACAACTAAAACTAAAAGTTAAAAAATAAAATTAAAATAAAATGGTGTTCGAAGACCAAATACGATATATGCCTGGTAAATCAGAGATATGTGGTAACTATCTGCAACAAAATTTTCCGTTTATAAAGGGGTTTTCAATAAGAGCGCTACAGAAGTTTTTTCAAATGAATCAAAACCAGTTTTAGATGCCAATGAAATTCTTTATTCCTGTGAAAGTACGTTCGATGCCATTATGTATGGAACTCGATTTCATGGGCACGCTTGCAGAAGTTCAGACGCTGAACCCAATTTTCGACGGTTTTCAAGCATAAATCGGCCGATACAGCTGCAATTTCACGTTCGATATTCGTACGAAGTTCATCAAACGGCGCTGGCTTGTTGGCATAGACCATAGACTTGACGTAGCCTCACAGGAAATAATCCAACGGCGTCAAATCGCACGACCGAGGCGGCCAATCGACTTGAGATAACACGTTCACCAAACTTGGTTTCCAATAAATTGATTGTGGCATTTGCTGTGTGGCTTGTGGCGCCGTCCTGTTGGAACCACATGTCCTCCAAGTCCATATTATCCAATTGGGGCCAAAAATATTCGGTTATCATTGAACGGTAGCAATTCGCATTCACAGTAATGTGCCGGTCTTGATCATCACGGAAGAAGTACGGCCAAATGACGCCGTCGGCCCATAAACCGCACCAAACCGTAATTTTTTCGGGATGCAATGATGGCTCATGGATTACGTGTGGATTGCTGTCTGGCCAATAACGCATATTTTGCTTATTGACGAAGCCATTCAGCCAGAAATGAGCCTCATCGCTGAAGATGATTTTCCGATGAAAATCCGAATTATTTTCAAGTTGTTGCTCAGCCCAATTGACGAATATACGACGCCTACGGTGGTCAAGCGGCTTCAGTTCTTGCGTCAATTTGATCTTGTAAGGATGTATACCAAGATCTTTTCGCAAAATTCGCCACAACGACGTCACAGAGATACCCAACGCTTGAGAACGACGTGTGAGAGACACATTTGGGCTTTCTTGAACGGAAGCCTCAGCGGCAGCAATATTCTCGACACTACGGGCACTTCTTTGTCTCACTGGCACGGGAACATTTTGTACTGTGCCTGTTGATTTAAATTTTTCCACTAGACGCTCTATTGATGATCTGGTAGGACGATTATGACGACCATAAATTGGACGTAGCGCTCTTAAATTTGAGGCCACTGACTCCAAATTTCGGTAGTAAATTTTAATAATTTCGACTCGTTGTTGGCTCGTATATCTTTCCATGATGAAATGGCAAACCTTACTGAAGAGAAATGTCAAAAGAGCGGGAAATAATATGGCGTCGTTTGCTGTCCCTACCGATTTACTTTTGTAGCGTCTCTGTTGAAAAACCCGTTAGATAAATGACAAAATTTCTTACGAAAATTTCGCAAGAACTGAGTACGGGGCTTGACATGAGGAGGCCTCAAACAAAAACAAAATGTTGAGCACAATTACAACCCCACCTGCGGCGACTACTTGTATGATTTTAGTATGACGATCGTGGATACCCTCTTTAATCTTGGAATTGAAGATCGCGTGGGGAATGGAGAGGTTATAAGGATTTAATTTAACCTTTTCTTACTTACTTATTTCAAGAAGGTTGTTTTTTCAAAATTCTGCTGATGTTATGATTCAGAGGTAATTAAGTTGTCATTGTGATTGGCCGTCGGTGGTGCAATGGTAGTGTGCGCGGCTCTTGTGCATGAGGACGTGGGTTCGATCTCTACTCTGACCACCTTAAAATTTCTTTCGACGGCAGTCACCTCGCTTAGTGATGGCGACACTATCGAGTATTTAGCCATGAAAAAGCTTCTCAAAATACCGTTCGGAACCGGTGTAAAACTGTAGGTCCCAATCAGTGAGTGTAAATACGCGCACAGCTCACTGGTTACATCCTTCATGGGATGTAACGGGAAACCATTTATTTATTTTAGGTAATTATATTATGATTGTGTCTGATCCTATTATGATTGGAAGCCATATGTATTTTGTTGCGATGGCGAAATACAAACACGAAGTTGTTTTTGCAATATAGGGGTGATGAAATCATCAGATAAATAATCATTTTGGTGGACAGTATAGCTCCTGGGTTAAAATATCACAATACCGTAATTTAGTGTTAATCTTACACAAGTTCAGGCCAGGAATTTTTTATACTCCAGCGAGTAAATGTTTAAGAGTAGGATGCAAATGGGTACTGTCACCAGAAATTTCAATATTTATACAAAATCTTATTGAGTATGAATTAGACTGTAAACTAGAGAACATATTACATCGATTCAGAAATGCTCTTTGCCCTTAAAAATCACAAACATCGAAACGATCGTCCACCGAATGTGAGTTCGAATCCCACCCGTGGCATTTACATTTTTTTCACTCACCGGAGAAAACATGACCTCTTAGTCTTAAAGGAAACTCGGATCTAGGACAACTAAACAGTAATCGTTTTCATTATATATAGTTTTTTTTTGTTATAAATAGTTTAATTTGTGCCAAAATCCAAAGTGGTGTTGGATTTCGAAATGATCCTCAAGACTTGTAAACATTTTTTAATACTTTAAAAATAAATACACATTACACTCAGCACAGAAATAACAACCCAACAACCACTCACCCCTCAGAGCCAATAAATATCAAAGAGAAACCTTTTGAAAAAAAAAAACAACAAACAAACAAATTCATTTAAAGAAAACTAACAACCCTACAGAATACAACAAAAACCCAGTACAAGTTTCAAGTAATTTGGACCAAAAATATGTATTTCTTTTCTTTTTCTCTTCTAAACAAAAAAACTTAAAAATAAATAATCTCAAACAATCAATCGAACTCAAATCTACATTAATCCTTATTCGAAATCGACAAACAAAAACCACCAATCCAATACATCCAACCATCTTCCATAATCCACCTATCAAACCTTTTTCACCACCATCGTGCCACTCATTACTTTTTCCAAAAATAATATTGTTTTCAATCATTTCATTTTCATAACTTCTTGAAAACGCTATAATTTCGTGTTAATCCTATAATTTGCCAAATTATGTTGAGTTGCTTTATCATTTCTTTATATTGGTTTTGTATATGATTTTTATGAACAAAATTTGTTATATATACATTATTATATATAACTCAATGATAAAATATTTTCGTATTTATTTTTTTTTAACGAAACAAAATTGGTATTTTTTTTCTATTCCAATCCAAAAAATAAACAAATAAAATGTCTCGATTTAAATGTTGTGGTATGTATATAATATGTTTTTTTCTCTTGAATACCAACCAAACAACCTCCCTCATTCTTGTTTTTTTTTTTTTGTGGATCTTACAATTTGATTTATCTCTATATCTATCTCTCTCTTTGTAAATCTATGTTTGTTATATAACTTTTATATTGGTTTTATTTATCGGCTCTAAATTTTGTAGAAAAATCTCAGTAAATGCTTTATTTGTGTGTGTGGAACCATTATGATATTAAATGGATTATTTTCTTTAAAACAAAATCAATAATTCGTATAAAAATAATACATAAAAATAAAATCATTGCTTGTCTTAGGTGTAGTTATAAAAATAAAGCAATACAAAAAAAAAACAACAACCAACCCAACCCAATAATGCACTTTAACAAAAAATAAATGTTGTGTTCCTATCAAAAACAAAAAACAAGGAAAAATTCAAATCCAGTCTTAATAAATCAAATAATTATTGCCAGAATTTACTATTCATATATAATTGAATTTTATTGGTAGTAAAACGTTCAGGATAAAGGTTTAAAACATGACAAATTTGGGTATAGGGGTCGGGGGTATTTTCTTTTCAAAAATTTACTACACAATTAGATGAATGAATGAAGATGGGACAGGACAGCAGAGTCTAGAAATATAAGTCAAACTGAAGATGACTTCTTGCGAGTTAACAAATAAACTTTTGCAATATTTTTTATTTTATCCATTCAAAATCGAATTTAAAATCAACTTTCAAGTTGCACATCGTTAGCAGAAATGCAAAACCACGTAACTAAAATTTAAATTTATATTTCCAAGAGAAGAAAGAAATGATCCTCGTAAAACGGTGAGGAATAAATTTTTCAATTCAAATTTTCAAATCTCTGCTAAAGTAAAATATTACCTTCAGTAAGATTCGAAAATATACTGGCAAACTTAATTTTTTGTATTTTTAAATTGAAATTTCCGAATTTTAATCGATATTTCCTGAATTACAATTGGAAAAAGTGTAGTAGTTTCGAACTACACCTTTTCAACTGTAATTTAGAAGATATCAATTTAATTTAAAAATTTCAAATTCAAATTCAGAAAATATCAATTAAAATTCAGAATTTCCATTTGAAAATCAGAAAATATGAATTGAAAATTTGAAACTATCAATTGAAATTCAGAAATTGGGAATTGAAATTCAGAAAACATCAATAAAAATTCAGAAATATACAACGAGATGAGACTTCAATTGAAATTCAGAAAAATATATATATTATATTTATAATTTCTGAATTTTAATTAATATTTGGTGAATTTCAATTAATATTTTCCGAATTTTAATTGAAAACTACAATTTAAATTCATATTTCCAAGAGAAGAAAGAAATGATCCTCGTAAAACGGCGAGGAATTAGTTTTTCAATTCAAATTTTCAAATCTTTGCTAAAGTAAAGTATTACCTTCAGCAAGATTCGAAAATATACTGGCAAACTTAATTTTTTGTATTTTGAAATTGAAATTTCCGAATTTTAATCGATATTTCCTGAATTACAATTGGAAAAAGTGTAGTAGTTTCGAACTACACCTTTTCAACTGTAATTTAGAAGATATCCATTTAATTTAAACATTTCTAATTCAAACTCAGAAAATATCAATTAGAATTCAGAATTTCCATTTGAAAATCAGAAAATATGAATTGAAAATTTGAAAATATCAATTGAAATTCAGAAATTGGGAATTGAAATTCAGAAAACATCAATTAAAATTCAGAAATATATAACGAGATGAAACTTCAATTGAAATTCAGAAAAATATATATATTATATTTATAATTTCTGAATTTTAATTAATATTTGGTGAATTTCAATTAATATTTTCCGAATTTTAATTGAAAACTACAATTTAAATTTATATTTCCAAGAGAATAAATGATCCTCGTAAAACGGTGAGGAATTAATTTTTCAATTCAAATTTTCAAATCTCTGCTAAAGTAAAATATTACCTTCAGTAAGATTCGAAAATATACTGGCAAACTTAATTTTTTGTATTTTTTAAAAGTTTTTTTTTTCAACTCCTTCGAACAAAATGAAAATTGTAGTTACGTTCTTATGCATTTTACCTGACGATATTATTGTATGCAACATGCTAATTTAAAATTTTTCTCATCCCAACAGTCTTTTATCCGAAAGAACTCTAATTTATTCTTTCGGAATTTATCCGAAAGAATTGTAATTTATCCGAAAGAACTGTAATTTATCCGAAAGAACTCTAATTTAACCGAAAAAACTGTAATTTGTCCGAAAGAACTCTAAATTATCCGAAAGAACTCTTCCCGAAAAATACTTTGTAGTACTTCGTTCAAAATCGGAAAATGTTGAGCTGTGACAGTCGTGCACGAAATGAGATATACATACAGGGTGGTCCAAACACAAGTATTTTTTTTTTAAATTAAATAAAACAAACTAAACTTAAATACTTTTGGTATATTAATTATGTCCTTATTAGAAATACCAAATATTCCCATTATTTATGTAACATGATTTCATTCACTTGACTGCTGCGGCTGGCACTGCAGTAGCTCATCCTATGAGTCCAATTTTCCAAGACTTTGTTGACTGTTTCTCACCAATGGCTCGTCAGATATTAACCTTAATGTGGATTGTTTCTGGATTATTCGCATGGCATCGGTCTTTAACGGCGCCACACAAGAAAAAGTCTACAGAGGTGAAATCGAAACTTCGAGACGGCCAATTGACACCGCAAATGCCGGCTGATAACACGATTACCGAACTTAGTGCGCCAGAGATCAATTGTTTGATGAGCTGTGTGACATGGTAATGGTAGCGAAATCTGAAAATCGATTTTCGATTCACCGATCAACTCTGTTCAGGTCGGTTTTCAAAATCGATTAATCGGAACAACAGGCCTGTTCTGATATCATTTCATGTCGATATGGTTTTAAATAACCGGGAATAGTGTTCTGCATGCAACGATTTTGCAAATCACGTGATATAAAATCTCTCAGGAAAATGACATTGAACACAGATCACTTGCTTGTTTTATGCAAAAAAAATATTGTAAATCTTTTAAGGAATTATTAGAAAACTAAATTTGAAAGGTTTTTGTTTCTTTTTTAGTATTAAAATAACTTATTTTAATAGAAAAACACATAAACTTCCCAATTTCCAAAAATTATGTTTATTTTGGTTCACATTTGTTCATCATTACTCTTCTGCTTTTCGTGATTTTCTGTTCCTCTTTGCCTGTCCCGTGCTTTAAATATTAATAATTAATCATCATTTCCCTTCCGGGAGTTTTTTAGTCGGTCTGTTTTTTAAAAAATAAATAAATAAAATAAAAAAAAAATATTATTTTTTTGAAAATAATATAAAGCTGTAAATAAGCTTTATATTACAAAGGAGCTTGAATAAATGCAGAAAATTGTAAATTAATAAATATTAAGAATAACTATTAATGAAAATAATTGTAATTAAGAAAACTCAACAATAATGCTCCAGGCATTTCCAATTTTTCCAATATCTTTCACAAATTTTTATTAAATATGACCACAAACATACATATGTTGGGAAGCAAAGGAAATGAGAAACAAAGCAAAGAAAACAACAAAATCAGCTGTTCGCTTGATGATTTGAAATAACGCCGAAAAATATAAAATCACGTGATTTTCAGAACACCTACAAATCGCCGGCGTGATCTTAAATTCGTTCGTGGTTTAAAATAGTCATGATATCAGAACAGGCCTGTAAAATCGATTTTTTTCAAGTTGAAGATTTTTTTACTCCACAATGAGTTTTTTTCTTGAGTGCAAAGATCTATGACTGGTGCAATGGTATCGTGTGTGACTCTTGTACATTCGAACCATCAATAAGTTGAAGTCAACTTGAAGTCGTTGCAAATAATCCACACGTCTAATATACTCGCACTTCTTTCTCTCTTTGTCTTCGCCACTGTCTCTTATGTTTCAAAGACAGTAAATTCGGCAACTGATATGATGCAAGCGGCCAATTAGGTCGAGTTTCGTTGTCATTTGTAACAAAAAGTTAAAACGTACTTAGCAAAACTTATCTACTCAAACAACCCAGAGGGGTCAAAGGCTTTACAAAAACGAGGACAACATGTTCGGTCGTCAGCTTTTCTCCTCCAGTTGGTACCACCAAGCTCTCACAGGAATTCTTCCACATGGTCTTTCCAGCCAAGTGTTGGTCGTCCTATTGTTCGAAGTCCGGTCGACTTAAATGGAAATCGATTTACAAGTCACTATAAAATGGTGCACCATCCAGCTGAAACCAAAGGTTATCCAAGTTCATACCTTCCATTTTAGCCAATTAAAAATTCCGTAATCATGGCTCTAAAGCGTTCGCCGTTGACTGAATTTCAGTTTCCAGCAGCATTTTCGAAAATGTCGAACGATGCCACCATTCTAAAATTCAAACCAAACTGTCAATCTCCAAAAAAGGATGTACCAGTAGAGAACAAAGAGTATGGAATTTTAAATAGAGAAGAAAACTTACCCATGGAGTGGAATGCCAACAAAGAAAACGAGTGAAGCGCCTCGTTTCTCAGCTTTCTCTCTTCGTTGAATATTTCAATATACGAACAGTTTTTTGAAGATTTTATAGTATACTAGCTGACCCGGCAGACGATGTCCTGCAAATTTTGTTCAAATACCTTTAGCAGGAGCAGAAATAATGGATTTTTAATTTGTGGTTTGTATGGGAGGTACCACGCCCCATTGTCCAATTGGACCGAATAGTAAATCTAAACCACCCAGGGCGCCACTCTCTCAAAAGAGCGAAAAAAAACACATGAGCCGAGCGAGCGAACAAAAGCGGTCGTCGGTTGAGTTTTAGGGTTTTTTCGCGACAGTTTCGCATCGTGTCAGTGGACGAGTGGTGTTTTTCTGACATCAGTCACCAGAGTGACCAATTATTGCGAGCTCTGATAAAATTTCATAAAGTATGTAAAAAATATGAAATAATCAAGTTATGACACGAGAGAGAAATGCGTTTGACTGAATCGCGTCGACTTTTTTGGTTCTCTTCTACTAGGGTTGCCAAATTGCACCGGTTTTTTTCTTCTCTACTTGTGCATCCTTTTTATAGAGAAGAAAAAATATCTATCAAAATAACTAACATATGATTTTAAAAGATACCTGTATTTCGACCACCCGTTATATCGAAAAGTTCAACTACTTACAAAGTCATTTAGTATTAATTTTCAAAATTCATTTGCCGCATTTTGTTAGACTTGAGTTAAAATTTTTAGACAGTCTTGTAGTCGTTTTAAAAACCGAGTAAATGTATTATTTTCTAATGGGTTTCTTAACAAATAAAAACTTTTACTAGTTCGGAAATTGATATTCCGACAAATGTATACAACAGGAATAAACTTCAATTGATATACTTCTTATAATTGATATATTTTCTGAATTTGAAATGATATTTTCTGGCTTTCAATTGATGTTATCAGAATTTCAATTGACGCTTTCTGAGTTAGAAATGACTTGTTTGCTAACTTCAATTACTATTTTCTGAAATTCAGAAGAAACCAATTGAAATTTATAATTTCTATTTGAAAATCAGAAAATATCAATTGTAGATCAGAAAATATCAATTGTAACTCAGAAAATATCAATTAAATTTTGAAAATATCAATTGAAATTCAGAAAAAATCAATTGAAATTCAGAAATTTGGAATTGAAATTCAGAAAACATCAATTAAAATTCAGTAAATATCAATTGAAATTCAGACAAATTTACATAACGAGATGAAACTTAAATTAAAATTTTTCTGAATTTCAAATGAAATTTTCTGCATTTCAATTGATATTTTCTAACTTTCAATTGATGTTTACTGAATTTCAATTTGAAATGATTTTTTCCTAATTTCAAATGCTATTTTCTGAACTTCCATTTGAGGTTAATGAATATCAAATGATTTTTCTGAATTTCAATTGATACTTTCTGAGCGTCAAATAGAAATTCTAAACTTCAATTGGTATTTCTGAATGATATTTCCTGAATTACAATTGGAAAAAGTGTAGTAGTTTCGAACTACACCTTTTCAACTGTAATTTAGTAGATATCAATTTAATTTAAAAATTTCTAATTCAAATTCAGAAAATATCAATTAAAATTCAGAATTTCCATTTGAAAATCAGAAAATATGAATTGAAAATTTGAAAATATCAATTGATATTCAGAAATTTGGAAATGGAATTCAGAAAACATCAATTAAAATTCAGAAATATACAACGAGATGAAACTTCAATTGAAATTCAGAAAAATATATATATTATATTTATAATTTCTGAATTTCAATTAATATTTGGTGAATTTCAATTAATATTTTCCGAATTTTAATTGAAATTCTCCGAATTTGAAATTATTTGTTTCCGAATTTCAATTGATTTTTTCAGAATTTCTATTGCTATTTTCTGATTTGCAAATAGAAATTCTTCATGTCAATTGGTATTTTCTGAATTCAGAATTTCATTTGCTCGTTTCTTAATTCAATTGAAATTTCTGAATTGAAATTGAAATTTCTGAATTGAAATTGAAATTTCTGAATTTCAATTAATATTTCCTAAATTACAATTGGAAATAGTGTTGTAGTTTCGAACAACGTAATTTAGAAGAGATCAGTTTGATTTAAGAATTACTAATTCAAATTCTGAAAATGTCAATTACAAATCAGGATTTCCATTCCATTTGAAAATCAGAAAATATCAATTGCAAATCAGAAAATGTCAATGAAAATCTGTAAATATCAATTGATATTCAGACAACATCAATTGAAGTTTTGAAATTATCAATTGATATTCAGAAAACATTAACTGAAACTCAGGAATTGGGACTTGAAATTCAGACAACATTAATTAAAATTCAGAAAGTATTAATTGTAATTCAGACAAATTTATATAACGAGATGAAACTTCAATTGTAATTTTTCTGAATTTCAATTGATATTTTCCGAATTTTAATTGATATTCTCCGAATTTCAAATAATTTGTGTCTGAATTTCAATTGATATTTTCTGAATTTCAATTTGAGTTTATTGAATTTCAACTGATTTTTTCTAATTTTCTATTGATGTTTTCTGTGTTTCAATTAGAAATTTTGAATTTCATTTGATCGTTTCTTAATTTCAATTAGAAATTGAGAATTTCACTTGATATTTTCTGAATTACAATTGAAAAAGTTGTAGAAATTTTAATTGGTATTTTCTGAATTTCAATAGAAATTCTGAATTTCAATTAGAAATTCTGAATTTCATTTGATCGTTTCTTAATTTCAATTGGAAATTCCGAATTTCAATTGTTATTTTCGGAATTAGAATTGAGTTGGGTTAGAAATGCTAAATTTCAATTGGTAGTTTCTGAATATCAATTGGAAATTCTGAATTTCCTTTAATCGTTTCTTAATTTCAATTGGAAATTCCCAATTTCAATTGTTATTTTCTGAATTAGAATTGAGTTGGGTTAGAAATGCTAAATTTCAATTGGTAGTTTCTGAATTTCAATTGGAAATTCTGAATTTCATTTAATTGTTTCTTAATTTCAATTGGAAATTCCGAATTTAAATTGTTATTTTCTGAATTAGAATTGAGTTGGGTTACAAATGCTAAATTTCAATTGGTAGTTCCTGGATTTCAATTGGAAATTCTGAATATCATTTAATCGTTTCTTAATTTCAATTGGAAATCACGAATTTCAATTGATATTTTCTGAATTACAATTAAAATAGGTGTAGTAGTTGTTCGTACTACATAGTGTGTTTAATTTGTGGGATTTTATTTGATTTTTGTGTACGTTATATTTGTACTCAACTTCATTATGATTCTGTATTTGAATAATTTTATATTTATGGATTTTGTTTTGTTTTCATTTATGTTTTCGTATTTTTACTTTAGTTTTTGTTGTTAAGTATTTGTAATCGATATATTTCGGAATATCGCCGGGAAATTAAAACTACTTCGGGAAATTCGTTAAATATCTTACCATTTAAACAAAGTTTTACCTGCAACTGTCAAGTAAAACACTCATAAATTGCGGTCATACTTAGTGTGCAGCAAGTTTGTGTTTTTGTATTTTGTAAACTAGTGTTATTTTAAGTCCCTAACTTTAGGTCAATTTCCCCCCATTGTTGTTAAACTATGCACCCTGCCCTATTAATGTGTGTGATTTGGTAGTATTTGATGTTTAAATATACAAAGGCTTTCTTATTATTATTATTTATTTTGAAATGAATTGTGAAAAACATTTTTATTTGCAATTTTAATTAATTTTCTTTTGTGTACAATTTTATGATTTTGTGTTTTTATGTTTTTTTTTTTTACTTTTTTTACAACCAAAATGAACTTTCACCTCAACCAACCAACTAACCGATTGCGTTGCCAACCATCTCAGCTGTGGGTTTGTTGCAAAAGCTGGCACGAAAAATGTCAACGATAAGCCAGAATAGTTCGCCAGCACACTTGGAGTTAAGCGTGCAATAATCGGAAACATAAGCCATCATAAGAATGCAACAAGGATGGAGGAAATGAGCTGAGCTGAGATGAGGACGAGTAGTAAGGAAGGACCTGCCCCCAACCAACATCCCCCCCAAAGGTCCAACCACACATACATCCCTGCAAATAACATATTTATACATAAATAAGATATTAAATTTAAGTTAAATATATTTAAATATTAATACAAAAACAAAACAAACCCAAGAATCATAGTGTGTAATATACTTTTTTTTCTATTATTTAAATTTTTGTTTTATTACGTTATATCTTTTTGTTTTTTTATTTTTTATTTCCTATTGCTTATATAAATACGATTGTAATATATTATTATTATTATTTTTTATTTTAAATTAGTATTATTTGTTTCCTGTTTACTTTCAACTGTTAAGCTTGTGGCCTAATCTGTTTTAAATCGTTCTATATTTGTTTGAGCGAGAAACATTATGTTTGTTTTCTGTTTTCTTTTCCTTTTGGAGTTTTAAAACAAGCAAAATTGTTACTGTCCGTGTCTTGTAAAGCACTTGCGCTTTAACGATATTATTCCTTTGTTTGTTAAGGATAATCATATGTTTTTGTTTCTTCCTTCGTTAACCTGTTTTTACGAAGTTTGTTAAATAAATTTTTATTATTAATATAATTATAAATAATAATTGTTAACACAAAATTGCATTTGATCAGTAAGAAGTCTATATTGTTTATTGTATGCATATATCTATATTCTATATATAAAATACAAATAAAAAACAGAAGATAAATAGAGCTCTTTATACATCCACATTAGATATATCGTACATACATACATATAATTCAAAAACAGTATGAGAAAAAAAAATAATGCAAAAACTTCAATAAAAACGATTTTGT
Organism: Phaonia tiefii; assembly: GCA_963931995.1. Lineage (NCBI taxonomy): Eukaryota > Metazoa > Arthropoda > Insecta > Diptera > Muscidae > Phaonia > Phaonia tiefii. Next base: position 204,738,426 of record OZ008371.1, on the reverse strand, counting down.
TTAATATTTGAAAACCCATTACAACAAGTATTTCAAACGAGAGAATTAAAGTGTTATACACATATGGCTAAATAATGGTATTTAATGTAATTAAAACAGTTGTCATTCTCTCCATTACGATGGTTGTATTTAAAAAAACGCCCCAATTTTAGTTTGAGATTAGGGAAATGTTATAAAATTTGTTCTTATTTGTTTGACCTTTTTTCACCAATTTTACTTTTTAATTATTTAGTACTCAAGATCGAGGACTTATATAGAGCTCAAACTTAAATAGCCCTCGAGCTTGAGTATTTATTATATTATTGATTAGGAAAATGTTTTAAAAAAATTACTAGAAATTTTTGGTTTTATAACTGAAATTTAAACCTAAATAGTCTGTGTTCGGTGCAGAGGACCAGATTGCATCAGCATGTTGCGAGTGAGGTCTGCATAATTAAATAGCTTTCTTATAAAGGGTTTTCCAATAAGGACTTGACAACTTTGTTTTAAATAAAACGCAAACCATTTGAGATATTTCCAAAACTTTATGATCGACTTTAAATACAATCAAAACATTTATGAATAGATCTCGACTTCGTTCATATGGCCACCGCGGTCACGTCGGCAGCGGTCGATTCGTTGGACCCAATTGTCGATGACTCAGTAACACATTTCGGTCGTAATGGCCGCTATTTCGCGTTCAATGTTGGTTCTGAGATCTTCCTACGTCGTCGGCTTGTTGGCATAGACTATAGATAAAGGAATTAACTACCCAGCGGCGGAATTTGCGAGGCCTTCCACGAATAAGGCATGCGGAATCATTCTCTGGTAATGCCTACTTTAATAATGCCTGCGAAATGCATGATTTTATAAGGCTTCCACAGGCCTGTCAAAAGAATGCCAAACGACGCTGTTGTTCATGAAACCCTGTCTTTCCACATGTTCGCAATTCGTCGTTGCAAAATCATAACATCCGATAGCCCAGTAGATAAAGCGTCCGATTGTAAGTTCTAAGGTCGTGTGTTCGATTCCTGTGGCTGCAGAATTTAAAAAAATCATTTATAAGAATTACAATTGGTTAAAGTATAAATCTGAAATATGAAGCAAATTTCCATATATATATTTATTTTATTTTTACGTAAGTCCTTCTAAAACTACTCTTTTTCAGGCCTTCTAGTAGAGAGGGATGGAAGGCCTTGCCTCCCAATCTCAAGCAATGTTAAAAAGAAAGGAGGAGGTAGTGTGTTGGGAAGGCCTGCCGTATTTTAAAGAAGTTTGGTCATGATTTCAAGACTTCCGGTCATGATTTCCGCCGCTGGGTAGATATCGCACATGCCGTGGGAAACTTCTTGTTCAATGGGATATTTTCTAGATGGAGCTGAATGCAATAATTACATCGTTTGATCCCAAATAAAATATACCTTGCGAGATGTATTTAGAACAGGTGATAGCAGTAGGTATTTTGGCATTTTGTTTTGTTTAGCGGGCCGATGCTGTACAAGTCAACACAAACGAATACCAACAATAACAGTACACCAAAAAAGCACATAACCAAAATGCATTTGAATTCTAAATTGGGGAACACAACGACATGAAAAAACCTAAATTAGTTGTTTGAATACCACAATCTGGAAAATGATTCTATTTTTGGATTGAAAAAATGTCCCACACTGTTGAATGAACGTCAGTGAATGTTATGAGAAACGTCAATGAAAGTTACAAAACGACAACACAGCACCTAGTGGCAGTACTTAACAACGCCTGTGGGATATCTACTTATTTCCTTGATCTATGGCATAGACCAATGCTTTAACGTAGCCCCAAAGAAAAAAGTCTAGAGGCGTTAAATGGCGGCCCAATTGACTGGTCTATTTCTTGAGATAACACGCTCACCAAACTCACTCTACTAAAAATCGATTGTAACGTGTGCTGTGTGGCTTGTGGAACAGTCCTGTTGAAACCACATTTCGTCCAAGTCCATGTTTTCCAATTCGGGCCAAAAATCATGGCGCGATATCGATCGCCATTCACAGTAAAGTGACGATCGTTATTGTCGACGAAAAAATATGGCCCAATGACGCCGCCGGCATGCAAACCGCACCAAACAGTTATTTTTTGTGGATGAAGTGGTGTTTCATGAAGCACATGTGGATTTTCACCAAACCAATAACGCATATTTTGCTTATTGACGAACCCATTGAGCCAAAAATGAGCTTCGTCACTGAAAATGATTTTGCGATGAAATTCAGCATCTTGGCGCATCTTCTCCAGACCCCAATCGGAGAACGTGCGTCGCCTCAAATGGTCCATCGGCTTCAATTCTTGAGTCAGCTTGATCTTTTATGGGTGTAAACCAAGATCTTTACGCAAAATTTGCCATAAAGTGGTCTTGGCGAGAACGTTTGCTACAGACGCCTGAACGGCAACGATATTTTCGTCACTTCGACCAACCAGTTGTCTCACTGTTACGGCAGCATCACACGGTGAATATAGGTCTGTCTGTTTACTCGATAATTTGTAGAAGTTATTACTGGATGTTGTCTGTTTACTCCCAACGCCAGTAAAAGAGAGCCAGAGAGAGATTTTTTGACAGTTCAATGATAGAGAACTTACAAGCTTTTACTGGAGGTTGTTTTCCCAGTAAAAATTTGCCAGTAAGAAAACATATGTTTTATGGAAGCAGCTGTTGTATGAAAACAGATGTTTTATGCAAATAAACAAATTAAAGGAAAATACAATTGAAATTTAACAATGGAAGTTGTAAGTAATAGGTCTGAGAAGTGTTTTTTGTGCATTTTAATATGAATAAATGTCAATAAATACATTGTACAACATAATTTATTGCAGAATGGTAATCAAAAAAAAAGTGCGATCGTTTTGTTTTTAATGCTTGCGATTTTGCCTACTATTGGACGCAATTCCTACGCTTTGGCTATCAACATTTTAGTTGAGGAATCCAGCCAAGGCATTTTTTGCCTTCCATCTCCGTTGTTGGACTTAATTGTGCATCTGCATTTATGGCATCAATTGTATACAGGCTGTCCATGTCCATAGACGATTCATCTTCGTTCGGCAAAAATATTATTTCGTCGAACGTTTCTGTTCCCGCAACTTCCTCAGCAACAGTTTCCCGATACTCTTTGTCTATTAAATTACAACGGTTTACATTTTATATATATTTCAAGTTTCATTACTTACCACCCGAAACCCTTTGGAATGTTCCTGGTGAACATTTTACATTTAGCTTTTTTTGGTTGCTCATTTTTTAATTACTTATTTACAGAAAATAACAACGATAATTATTTGTATCTTTGGAATCAAACACTTTTTGAATCTTTAATTATTTACATCAGCTGTTTACAAATCAACTGTTTTCGTTTCTTGCAAGTTTTTACTGGATGTTGTCTGTTTACTTTTTGAGATATTTTCAACTTGACAGTATAATCTGTCTTACTCTCTCAAAAATAGTTACTGAGTAATTCTTACTGGGAAAGTAAACAGACAGATCTTATGTAGACTCAAACTTTTGCACTAAACTTGGTATTGCTTGTCTACTAGGGCGAGAATAACGACCGAAAATTGGAGTTAACGCTCTTAAAGTTGCGGTCACCAACCCCATATTTCGGTAGTACATTTTTATAATTTCCATACGTTGTTCGTTCGTGTACTTTACCATGATGAAAATGTTGAGTTTACTGAAAAAAGGCAAGTAACAGTTAGATGATCAGTGAAATAGTGCGTTCACAAATTAAATTCAAAGTTGTCAAGTACCTATTGGAAAACCCTTTACAATTAAAATGTGATGTTTACTATTATTAACCCTTTGGAGACCGTTACATAATACTATGCAACATTTTTGAAGTCATCGTGTTCAAACTCCTTCAGTTGTAGTTTTTTTGGGGTTAGTTTGTTTTACACTTTTTTTCGCCTACTCTAAAGCTACAATTGTGCCGAAGACGGGAAAAAAAATTCCAGGTGGTTTCCGAGATATAGCCGTTAGAAAAATTGCATGTACTTCGGAACAAATAAGTTTTAGCCAAAATATACATCAGGATATAAAATCCGAACAGCAGCTAAAATAGCAAAATCCAAATTTTGTTAGTTTCGATAAGTACTTCGAAAAATTTAACACGAGAAGGAGTTTGCATTTTATGTGTTGCACTGTGTAATTTAAGGAATGTATTTATACCAAATTCCTGATAGTGGATGCAAATATAATTCAGAGTCCTGATACTTGCAACCATTTAGTTTTAAAATTCATTTATTTAATGGGCGGTAAAAGTGTTAATTTAGTCAAAACGTGTATGAACTGAATATTTAATTTATTTTTATAAATATACAGCCTAATCCTCGTTCTCGAAAGAAAACTGTCATTCGTGTTGGAGTCGAAAGAAAGTTGATTTGGTTTCTGCCATTTTGAAATTTCGAGAAGAATGAAAAGTTAACTGCCTGTTTTCATAAAACGAATTTGAACGAATGAAACGGTCAAAATTAAAATGTAGAGTGGAGAAAATTTACTTTAGTCAAATATCGCCTATTTTTTTTGTTTTTTTTTACCTGATAGGGCATAAAACGCTGATGAATAATAAAAAGAAAATTGTCCGCAAGTCGAAATTTTTCGAAATATAGGCCTCCCAAGCTTGAATGTATAATCGCGCATAACTCAGTCATTTATTAACCGATAATGTTGAAATAGGTTTCATTAGAAAGATCCTTCTAAAATCTGTAAGTGTGTATATAAAAATATTTGGTTTTATTTTGGTTTAGTAGAAAAAAACGATTTGTTAACCCAATTTTTTTGATAAAAATGCATTTTAAAAAAGCTGTAGTATACTTTTTTTTTTACTAGACTCCGATAATATACAAGGTATAATAGGTATTATACTTTTGATCGTTTTTAATTGTTTATTAATTTGGGAGAGGATGCAAGCGCTGCATACGAACATTACTTCACATTTTTTTTTTTGTTTTTTATACCTCTAATATACCTGTAAAAAAACCTTGAAGTCTTGTCTATTATCGGTTTTCAGGAATCATATAAGTAACAAGGGATTTGTTTGAAAATAGTACATTTGAACAAAAAAAGTGAGGTTAAAAAACATTATTTTTAATAAGGTCCCTAATAAAACAAAATATGTTTATACACGAATTTATAGAAAGGCTGTTTTTTTATTCCATTAACCTATCGCCACTTTCGACTTTCTAAATAAAACGATCCACACTTAATACCATAGAGAAAGGAATTAACTAGATATCGCACATGCCGTGGGAAATTTCTTGTTCAATGGGATATTTTCTAGATGGAGCTGAATGCAATAATTACAACGTTTGATCCCAAACAAAATATACATTGCAAGATGTATTTAGAACAGGTGCTAACAATACGTGTGGTAGGCAACATCAACAGGAATTTTGTTTTGTTTAGTGGGCCGATGCTGTACAAGTCAACACAAACGAATATCAACAATAACAGTACACCAAAAAAGCACATAACCCAAATGCATTTGAATTAGAAAGTGGGGAACACAACGACATGAAAAAAACTACATTAGTTGTTCGAATAGCACAACCTGGAAAATGATTCTATTTTTGTATTGAAAAAATGTCCCACACTGTTGAATAAACGTCAGTGAATGTTATGAGAAACGTCAATGAAAGGTACAAAACGACAACACAGCACCTAGTGGCAGTACTTGACAACGCCTGTGGGATATCTACTTATTTCCTTTATCTATGCTTAATACTACGAAATGTGGCAACATTTTCTGTAATGGATGAAAAAATGCGATACGGCAACACGCTTGCAGTCAGTGCAAACTAATACATGGTAGCGGCAGGTATTGTTGGAGTTGTAGGCAGCAACAGCAGACATTTTGTTTTGTTCATTCGTTTCAGTTTTCAAATTCTACACAAACGAATACCAATAATACAAAAAAATACAAAAGCAAAATAAACATGAGTTTGACAAATGAAACGAAAAATTACATGGAAAAACTCAAATCGCCTGCTTAAACGACTATACCTGATAGATAATTCTACCATGATCAATATGTATAACATTCACCGCGCGTGTTGTGAGCAATTTAATTCCAATTTTATTTTCAATCTTAAATATAATAAAATTCGATCCTTCAAATTTAGAGATAAAAAAATATGCGTAGTTTTCCATTAAATGAAATTTAAATGAAATCACCATGTGTAAGCCATTTTGTAAATTTATGTTGTCGAGTCTCTCATTCTTGATAAAATTTTCATTCACAAGAAATGATAACAAATTTTATCTAGTGATAGGTTAATAGTGATTGATCATGAACCGAACAATTATTAAGAACATGAAAACTAAAAGATGTAATAATATTAACTTAAACGGAAATAATACGAAGACTGTACACTCTAACGCCAATCTCATGCCAATCGTTGGTTCTTTTTTGAAACAACACACCTATACAATGGCTTTCGAAGAAAGCACGCATATGAAATAAATGTTGTGAACATTGATGGTTATGGCAAAGTATTGTTGTGGATGTTTTCACAGAAGTAGGAGTTTAGATAATTCTCCCTTAGTTGAGATTTGTTTATCCCTATAATGTGTGATGATATACCTAAATACTTGTGGAGAAGGGAGCTGATGATATGCCTTGGTGGGCATTGAAATAGCTATATTCCCAACCATCCACCATAATAATCAATTTCACATATTTCTATTATAATATTTCTATTAAAATTTACTTTTTGATAGAAGAAGTAATTTTTAATAGTGATTGATCTTGAATCGAACAATTATTAAGGGTAGTATTCTAAAAGTCCCTTAAGTGAACGTAAACGCAAAAGCCAACGCGAACGCCAAAGTCAAAAAGGTAGTTTATACACCACTTCGCGCTTGCGTTCGCTTAAGAAAGCTGTCACTGTCATTTGTGGTTTATAGAGTTGCCCAACTAAATTAAACAATTATAGACAAGAAAAATTTATCTTGAGTGAAATGCGCAGAATGAAAAAGATTAAAAAAATATAGCTCTATTTCGATAGAGCATCTAAGTTTAAAATTGCTATTATTTATAATAGTGCAAATACCAACAATATTCACTTATATTGTGTAAAACCCCATATTATTTTGGGTTGCTCTGTTTAATAAACTTTCCAATCTATATTAAATTAGTTGTCTTTTCAAAATCCGTATTTAAAATGTATTCGTTCTTTTGCTTAGTAATGTCAACATCAACTTATGTCTATAATTTTTAAATATAATTATAATAGTTTTGCACCGCATTATATATTTGAACTTTCCATTTCTAATTTTATATTATTTAAAAAAAAATAAAAAATCTGCCTATCCGTCGATTGCATTTCATCCAAAATTGCCAACTACCTACTTATAAACAATGAAATTGCAAAATACTTTACTTTACTTTTATTGACTATATTACAACCTCATGAGGTCAGACGTCTTACACATATTAATTAAACAAAGAAATTAAACAAATTGCAACATATTCTTCCAACTGGCTCTATCCTTCGCCTTTTCTCGCCAGTTGGTAACACCAAGGATACGGAGGGATTCTTCTGCCTGGTCTTTCCAGCGGAGTCTTGGTCGTCCTCTTTTCCTGCTTCCATCGGGTACGTTATCAAAAATCTTTCGCGCTGGCTCATCTTCATCCATTCTGATAACATGGCCTAGCCAACTCAATTGGCACACTTTGATTCGTCTAGCTATGTCCACGTCAGAATAAAGACTATATAGCTCTGCGTTCCAGCGACGTCGGTACTCGCCGTTTTCCCTAACAGGCCCATATATTTTACGGAGAATTTTTCTCTCGAAAACTCCCAGGTGTTTTTCATCCGCTTGCGATATGACCCAAGTTTCGGAGCCATATGTCAAGACAGGTAAAATGAGAGTCTGATATAGCTGGACTTTTGTCCGTCGAGAGAGGGCTTTGTTCCTAAACTGCTTGCTGAGCCCAAAACAACATCTATTTGCAAGCACAATTCTCCTATATATCTCCAGGCTGACGTTGTTGTCCTTGTTCACGGCGGATCCAAGGTAGACAAATTCATCTACCACTTCAAAATTAAATCGGTTGTCAACGTTCAAATGCGGACCAAGTCGAGAGGTTTCTCTAGTCGTTGACACCATCAACTTTGTCTTGCCCTCATTAACAGCAAGACCCACCTTTGCTGATTCCTTTTCGATTCTTGAAAATACTGCAGTAACCTCTCGCAAATTTCGCCCAATGATGTCTATGTCGTCAGCATACGCCAAATACTTCCATCTGCTAATTTCTAATTCCAGCTAAATTTGTATTTTTTTTAACTAACGCGAGAAACTGTGGCGTGTTCAATTTGACAGATGAAGTGATCAAATACGTTGCGCTGCGTTTTATAAACTATCCATTAAATAACGTAACTCAACGCAGGTAGTCACCGAACAGCTATAACGTTTTATAAACTATCAAAACGACAAATGTAAACGACAAAAGTGACTGATTCACGACTTATAGAATACCACCCTAAGAAAATGTATCTAAGATAACTTTGTGTTGCCATTGTGTGAAATTGAACATGTGGCAACATTGTCATTGCTCAAGTTGTAATTTAAGTGGAAAATTGAAATGACGGTTAATATCGCTTAGTTGACCAGTACAAATTAAGCTATTATCAACTTTAGCGGGGTAAAAAAGAACACACTTTTTAAAATGAGGCTACAACTAATTGTAGATATGTGTGCATGTATTTTGTTTTTTACAAGTGTGTAATAGGAGTCTATACAATCCTTTGTTAAGCAATAAATGGGGCACTATCGTGATGGAGAGACCACATGATAGTAAACATCTGTATAATCCTTTGATTTTTATGTATAGATCACTTTTTTTTTTAATTTCTAAGCTTTTTCTTTAATTCTTTTTGTTTCTCTTAAACGATCAGCAACAACATCTGAACATTTGCTCTCTAATTCTTTATTAATTATTTAAAAAAAAAACATAAAAATCATGATTTGACATCGCCATAAAAGCGCATAATCATGAAGATACTAACTGCAGAAATGCTTCTACTAATATCCTTCATCAACTTCTTAACATTCAAAATCCTAATTGAAAATAAAACCTAAAAACTCATAAGCACTTTAAATTGAAAACTCTAAACCAAATGAAAAATCCTCCATTAAACGCTCTGCTCTTATATATACTTTAAATAAAATCAAAAAAAAAATAAGAAAAATTTAAAAAAAATATTGAAAATTTTAAACTGTTTTATACACACCAACCAAACAACCACCCACCACCACTACCACCACCTGTCTCTCCCACCAACATACAAACACAAAAACAATTTCCGAAAAACATTACACCCTAACAAACAAACAAATCTAAAAACAACCTCATCAAGATCAAGTTTCGTAATAACAAAAGCAAATACTACTACTACTATCCCTTAACAAAACTCAAAAAATCCATCCAACCAACCAACGACAACTGCCAATATGTTCACAACGCTGACGCTGCTTATTACCCCCCATGGATGATGTCATCTATCTTTGGACCTTGCGCGGGAACAACAGCCACTCCTTTGTCAACACCAGCTTCATCGCCATGCGGCACCAAGTACCTATCGTACTCCAATATATTCTTTGCCAATTTCAAAGAGGAACAGGAACGTAACTTGGCCGAGAAGCTCAAGCAACATCAACCATCAGCACGTATACGTACCAATACCCGTTTGTGCCGTGAAACGGCCATTAACAACAACAATGATGAGACACCATCATCCTTAGCCACAACAACATCATCGAACACATCCACATCATCGGCGGACAATGGTAATGAAACTGCCAACAACACTGATACTGCTGCTGCTGCATATGATTCGAATAATCCAGATCTATTGGAGAATGTAAGCAGCAGCCAAGACGAGTGCTCATTAAACAAACACTCGATCAACAAGGGTGCTTTGTATTCGGCCGCCACCGCCACCATCACCAGTCAATCGAAAAAGATACGCATTACCGAAAATCCACTGCCCGAACCTGTTAGCTGTTAAATAGTAACATAACCTTACAAACACCACTACCACTGACTGGTTGGTTTTGAATACTTGTTCCCCCCCGAGGAAAGCGAAACACAACTCAGAATGAATTTTTTTTGTTTTCAAAAAAAGGAGACTTCTTCACTTTTTTTTAACCACAAGTATACGTTCATATACACGACGTCCTTTATCTACATACATATTTTTTAATACTGATGATGAAAATTAAAAGAAGAAGAAGAACAAAATAAGAATATAGAATAGAAATATCGTTATCTCAAATTGGTGAAATACAAACAAACAAACTAAAAAATAAAATAAATCAATCATGTGTAGTAGTATAACTTATATCTATTTTAGACAGATCTTAAGCGGCTTTAAAAACACCGATGACATTTTCGCAGTCTAGACAGCAAACTGACAACATTTACAAGGATCCGAAAAATGTTATTTTAAGATCTAAAATTTATTCTCACACTCTTTAAAACACACTCTCTAAAAAACCCACTATCTCTCTCTCTCTCTCTTTATATAAAAATCTATTTTCTGTTAATGAATGTTCGCAAACTATTTTTTTACGGAACACCTCAAAAGCTTCCCAACTGTTGGATTTCAAATGATAACCTTGTTCTCTAATCTATGCCGTTTACACCACCCATTTGAGATTATATTGACATTACAGGTGGCAACTCCGTGCGTAGACAAACTCTGCGCCGCGACAAAATTATCGAAGACGGCGGCACAACTGGAAAATTAAGTCAACGCCTATTGGTTTTGCCAGTTGTGTACAAATTTGGAATGTTTTTGAAATAACCGAAGCTTTTAAATTGGATCAGTGGGTCAAATCGGGCCAGTCGATAAAATCTACTCACGGTTTAAACCATAGACGAATTTAGTATAGACACATTTATTCTCTCAATAAATTAAACGTCATAGGTATGGTTGCAAGTAAACATAGGATGGTGGAAAGCATGGGTTCAATAATACCAGATAGAGGCAATAGTACACAACGTCCAACAAACGAACAACAACCGCATTTCGTGTTTTTGTGGCAAAATAATTGTGTTAAATACAATACAAATGTTTACCAACGATAAAAGTCAACAAAAAAGTTCAAAATACATTTAAATTTCACAGTTCTATACGAAACCGAAATGAAAAAGTTAAGTCAACAGTTTTTGTAACTCCACCTGCTGTAAGTTAATTTTCGTCGAATTTCTCTCATTTGCTCAAACCTATGACAAAGAGTGTGAAATGAAACGTCAGATGAGAGAATTAATGTGTCTATACTAAATTCGTCTATGGTTTAAACCAATAAGCGCCATTTATATTGGCGGCGGCGTGAGCTTCAAAAAGTTTTGGTGGCGGCGACGCGTCGGAAAATTTTCTGTCGGCTTCCATCTGTCAAACAGTTTATTTTTTTGTGTATGTTTTTATTAGGGTTGCATTTTTTTTAGTAACTAGCAGTGCTGCATCAAAATGTACACCAGTTTAAAATGAAGTTAAAAATCAAACTTCAGTTTCCAATGATTAAATGAGTAATCTTCTGGGTTAGCGCGGGTTAACGGAGTTAACCCTCGAAATGCATCAATCTTGTTTGGTGTAAATGTCGTATACAACTGCAGTGACACCTACCAAGATTATCGTTTTTTCGGGATTATAAATGTCAAATTCCATAAGAAAAAAAGTCGATAATCCCGAAAATGCGTCAATCTTGTTTGGTGTAAATGTCGTATACAACTGCAGTGACACCTACCAAGATGATCGTTTTTTCGGGATTATAAATGTCAAACTCCATAAGAAAAAAACGTCCATAATCTCGAAAATGCGATAATCTTGTTTGGTGTAAATGTTGAATAAGGCGCATTTACACCTACCAAGATTATCGTATTTTCATTATTATCGAAAAATTTTTCTTATGGATTTTGACATTTATAATCCCGAAAAAGCGATGATCTTGTTTGGTGTAAATGTCGTATAAGCCACCTAATTTGAGATTAAATTGACATATCAGGTGGCAACTTTGTGCATAAACCAATTAAGAGCAACTCCGTACAACAGAAAAATTAAATTAGTGGCTTTTGGTTTTGTCAGTTTTGTACAAGTTTGGAATGTGTTTGAAATAACTGAACCTTCAGAATTGGACCAGTCTTCTGGGTTAATGGTGCAAACCTTCGATATGATCTAATCTTGGGCGGTGTAAATGCCGCATACGATTTAATATAATTTTGTGTCACTTTCTCAATGTCCGTCTACCTTTTATCGTACCGGTAATATAACCGTTAGAAAAATTTAATTTTTTCAATAGGGTTGTTTTTTATTCCATTAAGCTATTGCCGCTTAAAACCCGCTCAAAAAATAACGAAAATTTCATGAACCGAAAATCTCACCCACATATCATTTGCTTGCTACTCAGCTCTTCGCGAAAATTTCGTAGGCAAAATCAATTGCACGGTTGTTGCGCCAAATTTATTTCGTACGAAAACAATTATTTGGGCCTGTATTTTGACATTTTGATAATTTTAACAATCAAAAGTAGCAACACATGAGATACAAATAAAATGTAGTGCGCAGATAAAATATAAATGTAATATTTGCAGGATAAATCAAAGATGTGTGGTAACTCTCCACAACAAAATTTTCTTGTGAAGATATTTTCGTGAAGCTCCGCATTCAGTTCTTCCGAAGTTTTCGTAAGAAATTTTATCATTTATGTCTAAACGGAAAATTTTGTTGCAGAGAGTTACCACCTGTCTTTGATTTACCTTGAATATATTTCATTTATAATCCATCTACGCACTTCATGTGCTGTTACTTTTGGTTGTTAAAATTATCGAAATGCCAAAATTCCGGTCCCAAACAATTATCAAACAATTGTTTTCGTACGGAATAACTTCGATGTAACAATCCCGTACTTAATTATTCATAGGAAATTTTCGCAGAGCGAGTGCCAAGCAAATGAAAAGTGAGCGAAATTAATTAATCACCGTAAAACAGTAGATTTGTTTTTTCTTCCCTGCTAAACTAATTTTTCGGTCACTTCGTATGGGGAGCTACGCGATTTAAAGGGGCCCCTCATATAAAGTCGTCGAAAAATTAGTTTAGCGTGAAATAAAAAAACACGCTCAATATCACCGTGAAATTCGGAACACACATACATATTTCAAAGAATATTTTATAAATTAGTTTACACAAAATAAGTTTTTTTTTCATAATTTTTTTTAACATTGTTTAATAAAGAAAATGTTTCCAAAATATTGTCAGTCAGCTGTTTGATGAGCAAATGTCATGAAAAAGAAAATCTAGTAAAATTAACAAAATAAACCAAATGCTTTTTGTAGTGAACTGTTCCTTGTGCCCCCCGTTTCCTTTTAGACCCAGTATGTGCCGTATAAAGGATGTAGCAAATGTTTGTACCTAATAAAACTTTGAATAGTGAACTCTTTAAAGATTAGGCAGTCACAATCGAGGAGAATGCCAAATGATCCTTGACTTAAATAATACACTAGGTATTCCGTATTCCACTTCCACGATAAGTGGATTTGTGTCGGTGGATGTAAAAACATGTTTATAGTGCACTCGAAATCTAGAGATATCTAGATTGCGTGGCCTTAACATCTGATTTTCCATACACAAATCAGCTGTTCCTGTGAATGAAATCTAGACAATCGAGATTTCGGTTGCAGCATAAACGCGGTATAACTGCGTTAGATGAAACGGAATTTATTCACATGTTGATACAAATCAATAATCTTATACGTTGGAAAAGAACCATTCAATTTCTGGATGCTGACAATGAATTCGAATACACTTTAGGTGAAAATGGAATATAGAACATTCTGGTATACATTTTAACGACCTTATTCATAAAAAGTTAGGAGAGGTTTCAAATCTCTCACAACTTTTTATGAATAATGCAGTAAGTGTCGTTAGGGGTTATAGGCAAATTTTAAAAAATAAAGTTTTTGTTTAGAAAAAACATTTGCAACAGATAGAAAAGCTTAAGAGAAATCGATTCTGAATTATTCCCTCTATTTATCTCTCTCTCTCTCTCTCTCTCTCTCTCTCAATCACCCAAGTAGATCTACTGTTGATTGTAGTTAGTTTTCCTAGTAGAGTTCTTAAAAGAAGTTCCACTTAACTAAAATAAAATGAAGAAAACTTGAAATTGAAAATCCTTAAATTGTTTGGAAATGGTCTTGAATTAACTGTAGAACAAACTTAAAATCCGTTTGATTTTTAAACAATAAAAATTAGGATGATAAAAATAAATAAAAAATGTAATACAAAAGAAAGAGTAGATAATTGCCGCTACAAAACTAGAAATCTAAAGAAATCGTAATCGAAATAAAAATATAAAAATAAAATTAAATGAAAACTAAACCACATTAAACAAATAAATAAATAGAAAATTACAATATTTTCAAGCAAATTATCGATTTGAAATCGTACAGAAGAGTTGGGAAATAAATTGTTATCAAAGAAAAATATATCTTTTTCGTTTCACTTTGTGCCTGAAAAACACATAAATTTTTAATAAAAAAAGAACAATACAAAAATAATTAACGATACACAAACAAAAACAGCGAGCTTTCATTATTTATTATTAATTATTCTAAGAGAAAATAAAATTTTTGCTTACGAAAATATATAACAAACAAACAAAAAAAAAAGACACATCGGAATCTGGGTACTCAGTTTTATAGGCGATCAAATGGGTAATCGAGAATATTGTGAACAATTAAACAAAACAAGGGTTGCCAATAGTTTACGTCAGATTGCCCCATCGAGTCGTAAGACTTGTCAACAAAAACGTGTGTAATATATAAAACAAATAGTAAATAAGATGTTTACACTTATGTAACATTTAATAAATGTTGTAAAAAAGTGCTAAATCAGTAACTTATTTATTTCACAATGTTGTTGCATACTGTTAGGGTTACTAGGATAAAAGCAGTATACAGCATATGTTAAGGGGATTCTCTGTAAAATATTTAAAAAATATTTACCTAGTATTTTGTTCAAGAATATAATTCTTTTAAATTGTTAAGCCTTTCTGAAACGTAATTCTGTAACTTTTTACGATAACAATCGGTAGTTAAATTGAGAAAATTCTGAAATTTTATGAACATTTTCGCGGACAATTTTATTTTTATTCCAATTCGCATATTTAATTCTACACGACATTATTCATAGTAGCGTTCTTTATTGCCAGTAAAATGTGCACCAAAAACGGATTTGCATCACCTGCTTGGCATCAGTGATGCCAGATGCGCATCAGATGCAGAACAGTGATACTTTTACGAACAGGCCCGTAGTTTATCATCTTCCAGGCACAGCATACTTTTATAAGCAGGCAATCAAGTTGCAATTTTCACCACAAACAGTTTCCGACATACCATCACTCTTTTGACATAAATCAAACATGTAAAGAATTATCAGACCTGTATTTTTATGTATACTTAACTTTTTTTTTAAATAATCGAAAATGTTACCGATATTTCCAAACTTCAACACCCAAAACATCGAAAACTTAGCAATATATCGATATGGGGTAATCGATAAGTCGAGATTAGTAGATATATCGATAATCTAGATATCAATCGACATATCGATTTTTTTAAACTTCGCCATCCAAAATCTCGAACACTAAGCGAGATGTCGATATGGATTAATCGATACGTGGAGATAGCGATTAATGGATATTTCCAAACTTCGTTATCCAAAATCTGGAAATCAAGTGTGTCATCGATAAGTCGAGATTAATCGATATATTTCTAATCGAGATACCGTTTAATCGTTATTTTCCAACTCCATCCAAAATGTCGGGAACTAAGAAATACATCAATATGGATTAATCGTTATAACGATAAGCCAATATTAATCGAGATATCGATAAGCCGATTAATCGAGATATTGATATTTTCAAACTTCACCATCTAAAGTCTCGAAAACTAAGCAATATATCGAGCAATATAAACTTTGATAAGTCGATATTAACCGATATATAGAGGTATCGATTAATCGACCTTTTCAAACTTCACCAACCCAAATCTCGAGAATTAAGCAGTATATCGATATGGATTAATCATTGTATCGATAAGTCGTGATTAGGTGTCAAGATTTAACAATATATACAGACATCGACTAATCGTTATTTCAAACTTCACCATCTAAAATCTGGAAAACTAAATGTGGATTAAGCGATTAATCTAGGTTAACCAATACATGGTTTAATCGATATATCGCTAATAGATATCGGTTAATCGATATTTTCAAACTTCGCCATACAATCTCTAGAGAATTAAGCAATATATCGATATGGATTAATCATTATATCGATAAGTCAATATTAATCGAGATATCGAATCTTAATCGATAGGTCGAAATTAACCGATATATCCAGATATCGATTAATCGACATTTTAAAACTTCACCATCCCAAATGTGGAGTATTAACCAATATATCGACATAGATTAATCGTTATATCGATATGTCGTGATTAGGCAATATATCGATAAGCCGATTAATCGACATATCGATAACGATTAATTAATATTTTCAAATTTCACAGTCAAAAATCTCGAAAACTAAGCAATATATCGATATATCAACATATCGATTAATCGATATTTTCAAACTTTGCCATCCAAAATCTCGAGCATTAAGCAATATATCGCTATGGATTATCGATTAATCAATATTTTCAAACTTCGCCATCCAAAATCTCGAGAATTAAGCAATATATCGATATGGATTAATCGTTGTATCGATAAGTTGTGTTTAAGCAATATATCGATAAGCCGATTAATCGAGATATCGGCAACGATTAATTGATATTTTCAAACTTTACTATCTGCAATCTCGGAAACTTAGCAATATATCGATATTGATTAATCGATAAATCTAGATTAACCGATATGTGCATTAACTGATATGTCGCTAATCGAAATATCAATTTATCAATATTTGTAAACTTCTCCATCCAAAATCTCAGGAACTAAGCAATATATCGATACGGGCTAATCGTTATATCGATAAGTCGAGATTAATCGACAAACCGATTAATTCAGATATAACCATTATATCTAAAAGCCAATTAATCGAGATATCGATAACGATTAATTGATATTTTCCAACTTCGCTCTCCAAAATCTTGAAAACTAAACGATATATCGATATAGAATCCTAACTCTTAAGAGTCTGAGTATATTTTATTTGATGGGGAAAAAGGATTAGCACAAAGAATTAACCACTTTCGACCCTAGGTATCTATGGGTCAATGGTTTAGAACTTATTTGCCTAGGTAACACGATAACTGCCGTATATCTTTATCGATGCGTATTCAATTTTGCTACTGTTTATTGTTTGTAAATGGTACATGATAATGAGTATCATGGTCAAGCTTCGTTGTAGTATCTCCCAAACAAACCGTTGAATTTAGTAAAAAAAAACTATTTTGTTTGTTGTTATGTGTTTGGCAATCGTGAGCATTAGCATTTGTTATTGGTCAGATTTATTATCGTTTTTACACCAATATAAAAACGAAACAAGAATGCAATTGTTGTATTTTCCATTACTAACTTGCTTGCAAACATTTGTGGTAATCTTAAATTTTATATAAGTGCCAAGGGAAAAGTTATCGGCAAAGCTTATGCTCACGACGGATAAGTATGTGACGTACTTTATTGATTTCATCAGAAAGCATTTGCCAAACATGAGCATGATCATTGGTTGCTGTTGATTATTTATCGTATTTTTCGATATCAAATAAGAAAGCATTGTTCCCATCACTATCTTGATTGATATTGTGGTAGGTTCGATTTGATGAACAATATAAAAAGTTATCGATCAAGCTCATCCTCATGCTCATGGTGAAAAGTCGGTGCGATCCACTTTAAACTTTGATGAGCATTGCTAAATGTTAAGAAAAGTTTTACTTCCTACACAAAATGGTATGTTTTACGACGCCCATTTTGGTATCTCCCAGGCAATAGTTGGTTAGCAGCCTGGCAAGTCGCGTCGAAATTCCAGAAAAATATTTTGTGTATAAATTATTTTGATAACGATTTTTTCAAAATATCAATACAAACAAGCACATAACTGTGTCGATGTTCTCTGAAAACTAAATTTTGTCTCACGACTCGATGGAATATGTTCACTACCCGATTATCTACAAGATCGCCAAGGTTATCGTTTAATTTTAATTTTGTTTTATATAAATATTAAGAGCCACATTCATAATACTCATGAGAGGTTTATTGGACGATGATTTTGTGAAAATTATGCATATTAAACGTTTCACTAGTTTTATGACTGCGGGCCGAATTATTTACTCAAATTGTTAAAAGCAATATTATTTCACTGTGCCTCTTCGAAATTGTTTCAAACTATTATCAATTTTCGGGGGTAAACTCAAAATGCCCCGCCCCCTCCTAAAGCGTAAGCTAAATCACAGCGCATAACGTTTGACATTATCATAAACGCCAACACGTTAATGCTTGTATTTAGGTCCTATCGAACAACTTAAAATATTGAAGAAAAAAAAAAACATTTAAAAATGGAACAATTGTATAGCATATCAAATGTTATTTAAAATACAATATTACAAAACAAAACAACTAATTATGGAATTTTAAATGAAAATAATCAAATACACAGATTTATTTCTATACCTTTTTGTAAGGAATTTGTTTTTATTTTATTTTGAATTTTAAACATTTTCAACAAACAAAAATGATGGAAAAATTAAAAAAAATCCAAAATTAAAAACAAAATCAAAATTGTGTTTTAAACGAATTGTTAATTTACACACACACCACAGCTTAATGTTAAACAAAATTAAAATAAAGAGGAAACAATGTTTTGAAAAAGCGAAAAAATATGAAACTAAAAAAAATATCGTTAAAAAAGTAAATAATAATAAATATTAAGAATAACAAGAAATAAAGTTGAAAACTGCTAAAATTTAAAGAAAAAAAAAATAAAAAATACATCATTAGTTGATAATTATGAAAAAAAATACAAGAAAAATATTTGCTTTTGTAAACTTTAAAGTATAAAAACCAAACACAGAAAAACAACAACAAAGAATATTGTGCATTCAAATTAAGCCTATTATTATATATAAAATAAATACAACAAATTTATATAGTTTCTAATCAATAAATGACAAAAACAAGATTTCAAAAGGCTTAAGAAATGAGAGCACATTTTTTAGACATTTCGCCCAAAATTACGCCCAACACAAGGTAAGTATTGAGGTGATATTTAACTGGTAAGGTAAGGTATGTTCACACCACACTCAATCCTTAATAACGAAGAATGTAACAGTTGACTCGTCGTGAACTGCAGCTTAAGCCCCGTATTCAGTTCTTGCGAAATTGTTTGGAAGAAATGTTGTCATTTACTTACCACTTACATTTATCTGATTTACATTGCAAATATTTCATTAATAATTCATCTTTGCATTCCATTGTATTTTTAACGCATGTGGTATTACTAATAAATAAACGAAATGTCGAAATTCCGCTCCCAAACAAATAACTTCGACGTAACAACCCTGAACTTGATTTTGCCTATGAAATTTGGGCAAGGAGTTGAGTACAGAACAAACGAAAAGTGAGCGAAATTTACGGTTCATGAAATGTTCGTTATTTTTTATACACGTACTTCTGATGGCATCGAAAATTTCATAAAACTGAATACCGGGCTTTAAGTGTCGTTCCAGTATGCGGCGATTTTAGAGATTTCTAGATTTCAACTCACCAGTCATATGTTATGCCGTACAAAAATCAGCTGTTTATATAAATGAAATCGAGAAAACTGTCAAATCGCGGTATAACTGAATATAGCTTTAACAAATATTTGTAATACAACAGGGCGCTAATTTTGTAAGAAACGCTATCGAATTCAATATCACTTTGTCGCTAGTGAAGTTTTATGAACACATGTACTATAAATGGTCGTTGGGATGATCATCGTTATACATAAAGCCTGTTTTTTAATCCCTGCTAAACTAATTTTTCGACGACTTTGCATGGAGAACTAAGCGATTTTAAGCGGCACTCCATACAAATTCGTCGAAATATTAGTTTAGCAGGGAATAAAAAAAAACAAACTTATAATTAGAGCCCAGGTCTATTTCTACAACACTTTACAGATGTATGATTTATGCCTTATTCACGCTGCCGCGAAATTGAAGTCTTTCACAATTTGGGCCGAAATTGAGTTGAAATTGCTCAATTTCGCATATATTTTGACAACTACGAAATTGAGATATTTACGACAATTTCGTTGGAATTGACCTGAAATTGTCGTATACAACGCTGTTTTTACTCAGCAAAATTACATTTTTCGATACATTTTGTTTTGTTGCTCTAACGCCGTCGATACTTATGGGTCGGCTTCGTTCACCGAACACGTGGTTACTAAAATTGGGAAAAAAACAAAACAATTGTATGCCGCCTCATTCATCAGATTGAAATTTTAAGTTTACATCGAAATGGGGTAGTGGAAATAAACTATAAACCTTGGTGAATCAGTGATTCATGTTAAAGTTCACGTATCATTCATTTATTTTATTTTTTTCATTAATTTCCCAACAGAATTTTGGTTATTGTGTCCATGCACTAAAATTTTACTAATGGCAATGTTTGTAAACAAACAGTTGTCATTTTCCAACGAAATTGCTCAAATGCCAGTGTGAACGATTTCAATTTCGTTCAACAATTTCAATCCGAAATTGTCAATTTCGAGGCAGCGTGAACAAGGCATTATCCTCAATTTTACCAATCTGACCGTTTAGATCTGGCAAAGCTATTATCAATTGTGATCAGTTTGGTCTGGCCATTTCATCATGAATACGCATTTACACAGCCGTTTATCGCGGCCAGGTTAGCGATAACCTTGTTCTATAATCGTTGCAGTTTACACTACCCAATTTGAGATGAAATTTACATTTCAGGTGGCAACTCCGTGCTTCGACAAACTCTGCGCCGATACCAAATTATCGAAGACGGCGGCACAACAGAAAAATTAAGTTGGGGTATTGGTTTTGTCAGTTTTGTACAAATTTGGGATGTTTTTGAAATAATTGAACATTTAAACTTGTATTTGAACTTGGTTGTATTTTTTCAGTAGCTAACAGTGTTGCAGTTTAAAATGAGGGTACAAATGAAACTACCGTTTCAACAGATTAAAATTGCATCATAAAGCAACTATTGTATAGAGTAGACAATTTACTCATTTCTCTGCTCGCTCTTTTACTCTCTTCGTTGAATATGTCAATGCACGAGCAGTTTTCTGATGATGTTATTGTATCATATAGAAATTCCAACTATATTTAAATAAAATTACATAAAGTATGTAAAAAGTATGAAATAATCAAGTTATGACGCGGGAAAGAAATGCGTTTGAGTGAATCGGGTCGACTTTTTTGGTTCTCTTCTACTACGGTCGCCAAGTTGCGGTGGTTTTTTCTTCTACACTACGCAATTTGGGATTAAATTTACATTTCAGGTGGCAACTCCGTGCTTTGACAAACTGCGCCGAGACCAAATTATTGAAGACGGCGGCACAACAGAACAATTAAGTTGGGGGTATTGGTTTTGTTGGGATGTTTTTGAAATAACTGAACCTTAAAAATTGGATCAGTGGGTCAAATCGGGCCAATCGATAAAATCGGCTCACAGTTTAAACCAATAAGAGTCATTTATATAGGCGGCGGTGTGAGCTTCAAAAATGTTTTGGTGGCGGCGACGCATCGGTCGCGTCGGCTTCTGTCTGTCAAACAGTTGAGTTTTTGTGTATGTTTTTATTAGGGTTGTATTTTTTTAGTAACTAAGAGTGTTGCAGTTTAAAATGAGGGTACAAATGAAACTACAGTTTCAACAGATTAAAATTGTATGAGTAATCTTCTGGATTAGTGCGGGTTAATGGAGTTAACCTTCGAAGTGCGTTAATTTTGTTTGGTGTAAATGCCGTTTAAAGCAACGTTCAGATATAACGAGATTTCGCAGTTTTCGGGATTTCATTTCCATATTCAGCTGATTTCTGTACGGCAAAACATATGTTTGGTGGGATGAATTGGGACGGAATGGTTCTGGATGATGGTATAATCAAGACGGCACCACTTGCCACATCGCGCATGAAACAATCGATTTATTGCAGCAACGATTTCCAGAATTAATTATCTCAAGAAATTTTGATGTCAACTGGCCATCAAGATCATGTGATTTAACGCCGTCCGACTTTATTCTTTGGCATTTTGTAAAATCTTGGATTTATGCGAACAAACCAGAAACAATTCTTGAGCTCAAATCCAAGATCCAACGCGACATCGGTTAGATGCAGCCACATCTCTCTGAAAAACTTATGGATAATTTTATGAAAAGAGTAATGGTCTGTCGTCAGAAACGTGGGGGCCATTTGACGAATATTTTATTCCATACTTAGTCGTCTTTACAATCTTCTTTACAATCCAATAAAAAAAATCAAAACTGTCTCACAAAATACGTCTTTTTATTTTAAAATTATACAGTGCATTCTAACTGCGACACCGTTTACATACACGTTGAAAAATCTGTCTTTTTGTTGTTGTTTGGATACAACTATAGTGTGTTTGAAGCTTGTAGCAAATATAGTATACTTGTGTCCAAACACATTGTGTTTGCTATTCAATATTACATGTTGGAGACAACACGATTAATAATTTATAATATGTTTTTGTGACCCAAATTTGGCTTTGTTTGTTGAAAACTGCTGACAAACAAAACGTGACAAACAAAGTAACAATAAAGTAGCAGAACTTCAATCAATGAAAACAATGCTTGCAAACATGTGTATGGTTCTTGCATATGTTACTGGGGCCGTTTTGTTTCAGCGTGTATAAATTACATACATGACAAAGATTTACTGAAAGGCGGACATGGAAATCAACAGTACTTAAACATCATTTAAACTCTTGCGTTTCTTTAATTGACGTAGTTTTTATTGCACAAATATAGAGACATTTAAAAAGATACCGTGACCGTGTTACGGCACTCGCAATTGTTATCTACGCAGATGCCATACGAATATCCAGTAATCATACAATAGGAATTACAGAAAAATTGAATGCAGGTATCGTCCGTGACTTCTTGGAAGTCTCCAGTAGGAGCAGCTGCATTGCTGGATTCAGAGGTCCCACAGGAAGCCAAGTAAAACAAGATGACAGCATAAATCGTATACAAATTCATCCTCACTTAGGATTGTATTTCCTCCCGTGCAGCTTTACAAAGTAGCGATCGAAATTATTTCACCACCGATGTCCGAGTATAAATGGGTACAAGTGAAGTCTGGGTAAGCAGCGATGTTTCTATTCTCTATTTTTCAGTGATAATTGAGATGATGTTGTACATAGATTGGTATATACTATATGTATATGTATGTATATTGTTTTATAGTCTAATATTTAAATAGGAAATTATATTGTTATTGGGAGACACTTGTTTGATTAGACGCCGACCCAGTACATTGCACGGAGGTGTGTAGACGACTGGGTATTCGTAGATGGAATTGCAATTAAAAAGCTCCAAAACATTTAAACTAGACTTTCGTCAGAGAATTCTAATTGATATACACACGGAGAAGATTCATGACAATGATTAGAGACAGAATAGTAGTACGTCCAAAAACCCACAAATACAATATGGGCCAAAAGTGTATTACTTTTGATTTAGTAAACATATTTGAGTTCTGTAAAAAACCGATTGTAGGTAAGGAGTCAAGGATTATTGTGATATATCAACATTGACAATCGCACAGTGGGGTATATTTTAGAAAATTTCCGAATATTCACCACTTTTTTTTTTGATTTAAAACATTTTGATTACAAGATTTTTGAATTGTATCTGTAATGTTAAAAATATTAAAATAATACTTTATAGATTTAAGTTTTTAAAAAAAAATTTTAATGTTATGTTTCATGAGTCTCAATAAATAAAAAATAAACAAAAGAGTGTTCAAAACCTAAACCGAATAATCGGTGCAACTTACCAACTTATCCGGTCTCGAACAACCCCGGGGGTCAGGGACCTTACAAAACGAAGATAATATAATAACCAGTTCTATCTTTTGCCTTATCTCTCCAATTGGCAATACCAAGTGTACGCAGGGATTAGTCAACCTGATCCCTCCAGCTGAGTCTTGGTCTTCCTATTTTTCGTCTTCCTTCCAGTTCGGTTTCGAAAACCCTTCGTGCTGGTTCATCTTCACCCATTCTGCTGACATGGCCTAACCAGCGCAATCGTGTTATTTTGATAAAGCTCATACAGCTCATGGTTCATGCGTCGCCGTTGTGCACTATAGGGCCATACATTTTGCGGAGTATTTTCCTCTCGAAGACTCCTACAGATGTTTCGTCTGCTTATGATAAGACTCAGGATTTTGCGCTATAAAGCAAGTCAAGCACGAGTATCTAGTAAAGATGGCATTTTGTTACCCGAGAGAGAGGGCTTTATCTCTAAAGTGCTTGCTTAGCCCAGCACAATTCTCCGCTTGATCTCAAACCTGACTGTTGTTTTTGTTTATGGCTGATCCGAGGTATATAAATTCGTCCACCACCTCGAAACTATAACGGTTATCCACTTTCACGCCTTGGTCTAATCGCGTGAAGGCCTTGCTCGTTGAAACCATTAATTTTGCCATGTCCTCATTTACCGTCAGATCCACTTTTCCTGACTCCTTCTCAATTCTCGAAAACACCGCAGTAACTTCTCTAACTGTGCGCCCGATGATATCTATATCATCAGCATACGCGAGCAGCATGTGACTTTTGCTGCTGATGGTTTTATTCATGTTGACTGCAGATTTTCTCATAATGATCTCCATTAAGATGTTAAAGAGATCTCACGATAGGGTGTCGCCTTGCCTGGGGCCTCACTTAGCTGCGAAAGGTTCGGTAAGATCCTTACAAACTTTCACTGCGGATTTGGGGTTCGTCAAGTTCATCTTGCAAAGGCGTATGAGTTTTGCAGGAATACCAAGCTCAGACATTACTTCGTAGAGTTTCTTCCGTATCGGGCTATTAAAGGCCGCCTTATAATCGACAAGTTGATGATAGGTGTCTATTTGTTTTTCGTGGAACTTCTCCAAGATTTGGCGTAGCGAGAAAATCTGGTCAGTTGTCGATTTTCCAGGTCTAAAGCCACACTGGTATAGTCTAATCAGTCAGCGATAATTGGTTTTAGTCTTTCGCACATTCTGGCCACCTTTTTTAAATATGGGACATAGTACGTTTCAGTGTAATCGCCGGGCATGCATTCATCTAACCAAATTTTGCAAAATGCATGCACCTTATCAGCTCATCGCCGCCAGCCTTAAACAGCTCCGCCGGTAATCCATCTGCTCCTGCGGCTTTGTTGTTCTTAAACAGGGCAATAGCTATTCTGACCTCGTTTTGGTTAGGAGGGGGTTAATCGACGTCGTCGTTGAAATTGTGCGCGATCGTCTCATCGTCATTGGATATCTCAGGTACCAGTAGCTCGGAGAAAAGGTCTCTCCATATACCCAACATACTCTGCACATCTGCGGTGAGATTTCCTTTCTTGTCTTTACAGAAGGGGGGCCCTGAACCATGTCCATTAGTTCCGTTTTTGACTTTTTGTTATTATAAGTCATTCGCAATTTGGGGTGAAATTGAGCTGAAATTATTCAATTTCGCATATATTTTGACAACTATGAAATTGAGATATTTACGACAATTTCGTTGAAAATGACTTGAAATTGTGGTATACAACGCTGTTTTTACTCAACAAAATTAACTTAGGCCCAAATGTTGACTGGTTATTTAAATTGGTAATCAGTTGATTTTGATTTATGTTTGATCTGACTTCAAATACGAAAGGAGTTTTTCAGTGATTTGTCAAATAATCTTACGACCATGTGGCAACAGTGGCAAATGCTACGAAAAATAACCGGTATTCATACATTTATCGGCTAATCGTTACAATGCATCAAACTGACGCCATTTGCAAAAGAAAAGCGAAGTAATAAAATACAAAATATTTAATGAAATTGGAGAATATTTCAGCAGAAATAAAGTTCTAACTGCAATACGAGTTAAATGATACGTTTTTATTATTATTTCAACTAGGATGGTGATTATAATTGTTCACATTAACAATTAAAGAAGCTTTGTGTTTGTTCTTCTTGTTGTTTTCTGTCAACATCATATGGTCACTTGATCATAGTTTAAATGCCAAAAAGTGAATTCAGAGTTAAAATTATGTTTGATCGTTGATCAAAGATGATTGTCCAACGGGCCTTAGTACTCGTTTTTGCATATATGCACGAGTACGAAGCCGACAGAAAATGTTCCGCTATCGCAGATAAGTTTTTGAAGTTCACACCGCCGTCATTAAGGCACGCTTCGACTTAAAATGTTAGCCGATATTATTGGCTAAGTCGTTTTTAAACGTCCAAATTACTAAAAAAATCTAAATTTTTTACACAACCAACGAGATGAGCCTAAAAGCAACGTCTGCCGAAAAACCCCATTTAATAAAAACTCAGTTGCCGCCGTCGATTATTTTTTTTATTGCCCCAACGCCGTCGATAATTATGTGTCGGCTTCATTCACTGAACACATGGTTACTAAAGTAAAAAAAAAATAAGACAATTGTATGCCGGCTCATTCATCAAACTGAAAATAAAATTTATCATGGACATTGATTCATTTTCTAAAAAATTTTGGTCATTGTGTCCAGGCACGAACATTTAAACTCATGGTAATGTTTGTAAACAAACAGTTGTAATTTCACTGCCAGTGTGAACGATTTTAATTTCGTTCGACAATTTCAATCCGAAATTGTCAATCTCGTGGCAGCGTGAGCAAGTTATACAGTTACACAGCTGACATTTCAAGTTTAAATTTGTGGTATGTCACATTATTTTCAGTGGTCAGTTTTCATTTAAATCATGTTGTGCATCAACAAATCAAAATGATAATTTTCGTCGTATTTTGCTCTTTTATTTCCGCAAAGGCAAAAAAGCCGCGAAAGAACACCGGAATATTTGTGACGTGTATGGGGTTGGATGCTTTAAAAGAATGCACATGCCAAAACTGTTTGAAAAAATTTTGTTCTGGAAATATTACGATCAAAAACTGCCACAGGGGCGGTAGGTCAAATGAGATTGATAAGGACGAAGTCAAAGCCGTTATCGAATCTGACCGACACGTTTCTATTCGAGCAGTTGCAGACACGCTGAAGGTGTCATGCACGAGCATTGAAACCATTTGCGACGGCTTGGACTTGTCAAAAAGCTAGATATTTGGGTTCCGCACGAGCTTAAGGAATTCCATTTAACAAAGCGGATAAGCATTTCCGATTTACTGCTCAAATGCAACAAATATTATCCATTTTTGAAACGCATTGTCACTGGATATGAAACCATTGATTCTTTACAACAATGCCAACCGTAAGAGATCGTGGTTCAAGCACGATGAATGCACTAAAATTTCATCAAAGGCTGAACTGCAACAAAAAAGGGTTATGTTGTCCATGTGGTGGGATTTTAAGGGAGTAATTTGTCCATGTGGCCGTCGGTGGTGCAATGGTTAGTGTGCGCGCCTCGAACCCTGCCCCGACCACCTTACAATTTCTTTCGGCGGCGGTCACCTCGCATAGTGATGGCGACACTATCGAGTATATAGCCATGAAAAAAGCTTCTCAAAATACCATTCGGAATCGGTGTAAAACTGTACATGTTAAGGTACACAATTTTTTTTTTATTTGTTTTTAACTGCTTTCAAACCATAAATTCTGACGTCTATTGCCACACGCTGACATTTTTTTCTTTTTTGTTGTTTGTATGCAAATTTAATGCGTTGTCCCAAATATGATATACGTATGTACTTCTGTCCGAACACATTGTGTTTGCTATTCAATATAACATATTTGGGACACAATGTTTAATAGGTTCTAATATACTAATTTGTGACCCAAATGTTTCGTTCTTTGTTGAAAACTGCTGAAAACAAAATGCGACAGACAATAAAGAAACAAAAAGCACGAAAACAAAGCGTGCAAACATGTTCATGATTTCTGCAATATGTTTCAGGGACCGTTATTTTTCAGCATGCAGCATGCAGCAATTGAAAAGAAGTGTTGTTTCATCGAGACAATGCTCCAGTTCACACATCTACTATTGCGATGGTCAAAATTAATGAATAAAGGTTTAAATTACTTCATCATGCACCTTATTCGCAAGATTTAGCTCCCTCGGATTATTGTTTATTTCCAAACTTGAAAAATGGCTGGTGCAGTCTGCGGTTGATGGCAATTTTAAGGAGTTTCACAGTTCTTACTATAAACAGGGTATCGAAGCTATTGAATATCACTGGATAAAGTGCATCGAACTATAAGGACATTAAACTTTAACTTTAAATAAGGAAAATTTTTCCCTTTGTTAGGTCGGCCAGTTTTGAGACCGCTCTCGTAAACCACACTTTGAATTTTGCATAACAACAGCCAGGCGAAATTCCATACGCTACAACACTAACGTTCAGTCCCATTCCCTAACAGTTTACAGCACACATTACAACTAGAACAACAACAGGTCAATTTTCCTAAGAATTGAACTCTGTAGAGCAGCACCTTGGTCAATTTGTAATTATGAATAGTTGCGCCGCCAGGTTAGCCGACCCAGCCGCCGCCGCCGCCGAAGCAAAACAATCGGCGTAAATCTATAGTTAGGATCTGAAAATTCAGAACATTTTCTTCTGATGCAATTACAATAATTGCAAATTTTCTTCTGGGTCATATGTAGATTTATATTGATATAAATATTCATTATTCTTTTATGGAATAAAAATATGTATAAAACTGTTGAAATAAAGTGCAGCTACGGCGTAATATACATAAGAATCTCATAAAAAACGATTAATGGAAATATCTCAAATATTTCTAAGTATTTCAGAAGAGTCCCTGGGCTATTCAGTAACTTATCTTATCTTAACTCCTTGAAAACTTATTACGAAAACTTATAACGAACAATGTTTTCGTTTAGCTCCCCCGTAGCCCGACTGATGGATTGTCTCGCAAAACCGCTATCAACAAAGCGTATAAATAGACAGACCCCGGGAACCATTAGCACCAGAAGCTAACTTCGAAAGCTACAGTCTACATACGAGCACAGTCTTCTTTAAAACATCACAATGAAATTCATCATACTATTTGCTGTCATCTGCTACTTGGCCGCCTGCTTGGTCACCCAATCGAGTGCTATGCCAGCTGCTGGAGAGGAGGCCAACTTCGTCCATGGTTTGGAGGCTTTGGAGCAATTGGAGCCTGAGTTGCATGCCCGCCATAAGAGAGCCACTTGCGATCTGTTGAGTGGCCTTGGAGTCAGTCATTCCGCCTGTGCTGCTCACTGTGTGTTGCTTGGCCACCTTGGTGGTTATTGCAGTTCCAAGGCTGTCTGTATTTGCCGTAACTAAGGAAAAAGGATTAAAGAATTTATTACAATTTATTGGAATTGTTAATAATAAAATTGACGTGTATATATAAAAAAGTAATAGTACTGCGTTTATTTTTGAATCAAAATTATATTTATAATTGGTGCTTTTAAAGCTTTTAAGAAAAATGTAACCGTGACATTTCATAAAAGTACATCCCTCCACTGATTTTAAAATGTTATAAAATATAAACTTCTGTCAGTGATCAACTGCGTTAGCTCCAAGTGTTTTATAAAATACGAGTACCAAAAAGTATTTGGTCACATATATTAGTCGTTTTTTGGTTTTAAGCAAGCGATTATCGCTTGCTAAAGGTGCCATTAGACGGCGTGTATTTTACACGTGACATGACACTTTAACGAACCATGTGTTATTCTGTGTGTATGTCAAAATGAGGATTGTACATTCAGTTTATCCATAGAGTAATACTTAAGAGTTTCCATTACTCTCTTCAATGGTTCTTTCATGACGACGAGGTAGTAGGCCATTTCATAGAGTTTTATTTGCTGCTGTATTTTACCAATTTTACACTTTCGTTGGACATAAAACGGACAGAAATCAAAGGGAATGCGTATTTGCGTTCAATGCAAACAACATAAAACATTATTTAGCTGTCATTAGTTTTGGTCGTTAGTATCAACAAACACTATTTTAAATTAGTTCATGTCTTCTTTGCTCTCTCATTCTCCATCATCGGCCTAGTACCTTTTCAATCAACTGTGCCATAGAAACCCAAAAACGATGTACAAGTAGACAGTCAAAATTTCTCTTCACTCAAATGCCAACCAACAAAATGAGTGAAACTCTAGTACTTCTCTACTCTCTCTCTTACTCTCTTCATTGAATATTTCAATACACGATCAGCTTTTTGATAGTGTTATTGTATATAACTATACAAATTCCAACCTTGTTGAAGTAAAATTACATAAACTATGTAAAAAGTACGAACTAAGCAAGATATGACGCGAGAGAGAAATGCGTTTGAGTGAACTCCTAGTACTTTTTGCTTCTCTTTTACCAGGGTTGCCAAGTTGCGCACATCTTCTGGTCGTCTAATTGTAAATCGTCTTTGAGAAAACCTTTGAGAAACCCAAAAAGCTTGTGTATTCAAATATTCAATGAAGAGACAGATAAGGCAGATAAGTGCTAGGGTTTCACTCGTTTTGTTTGTTGGCATTTGAGTGAAGAGCAATTTTGACTGTCTATTTGTACATTGTTTTTGAGAAACCCCCTGATTTATCATTTTCGTGTTCAAACATACATGTGTAAAATTACTCGCGACATAACCTCTGTTTGTCATTATCAGCTGATTCGTTATGTGACATTTGCTGTTTTGGTGAAATCAGTTGGTTGCAGATGCATTTGTATGTGCATCAATTAGGCCAATCTAACTGAAACCGTATTATAAAATACTCATTAATGGTTTCATTTCTAATTTAAAATAAAATACTTACTTTTCCATGTTCTTTATCCATTTTTTCCACAAACAACTTTGACTTAAAAAATCTTATCACTTTTTGCTTTTTTTTTGCCGCCAAACGTTTTGTTGTTTTGCCACAAACAGCTGATGTCACATGCATTGACACATGAAAATAGAACACGCTCTAAATGAAATTTTACATCACACGACATGTATAAATTTTACAGTGGGAAAAGTGAAATGTCACGTATAAAATACCTTAAGTTGCAAAGAAAACGGTTATTTAGCAATAAGTAATTTTATTCAAAAAGATGGAAAAGGATGGAAATATGGTAAAATATGGCAAAAAAACATAAACTTAGCGAAAATGATTCGTGTCGCTAAGTGCTTCATACAAATTAAGCGATTATATAAGCAAGCGGTGTAACCAAAACACGTTTATTGTCATTCGGAAAACGCATATTTGGTGAAATCTACGAAAAGCTGTAAAACGGTCATTGCTGTAATATAGTTACCTGTGAGCTCAATTATTCAACAGATACAAGTAATTTTTTATTGTTTTTTGAAATTGTCGCCAATGGTTGACAGTGGCGATAGCCATTGAAACGCAAAAGTGATGTGAATTATAAAATACCATTTTCAGCGTAACGTTATATTTAAACGTTAGTTGACTTACCAAACGCAATTGCGTTTTATAAATTAACCAGGTAAAATATCTTTTATAAAGAATTTTTAACTCAGAATAACTTTGAAATTGTCGCCCGGTAATTGTGACTACATACTTCATTCATATTTTTTATTAACCAGAAACGGATCTGTCAGGTGGTAAGAGTTACCTGTGGTCTTTCCTATTCCCCATGTTAAGCCCGGCATTCGAATTGTTTAAGAAATTTTCGTTGCCATAAGAAGTACGTGTATAAAAATTAACGAAAATTTCATAAACCGAAAATTTTGCTTACTTTTCATTTGTTTGGTACTCAGTACTTTGCGAAAATTTCAAGATGAGACGAAATAATTTATCCATAATATGTTAGTATATGCCTACCTGTAAAAATGCACAACAAAACATTTTAACCCAATATTGTAAAGCACTAACAATTTTTCACAAGACCATTCTTAGTATTCAATATAAATCTCCGGAAACGGTTAAGCTGTTGAAGACTGTTCACCTTATCTGTAGACCTACCACAGACGATCAAGAATTAGACAACCAGAAGATGTGCGCAATTTGGCAACCCTGGTAAATTAGAACCAAAAGTACCAGTAATTCACTCAAACGCATTTCTCTCTCGCGTCATATCCTAATTATTTCATAATTTTTCCATAGTTTATGTAATTTTACTCAAAATAGACAGTCAAAATTTCTCTTCACTCAAATGCCTGCAAACAAAACGAGTGAAACCCTAGTACTTCTCTACTCTCTCTCTTACTCTATTTCAATACACGAGAAGCCTTTTGATAGTGTTATTGTATATAAATATAAAAAATTCCAACCATGTTGAAGTAAAATTACATAAACTATGCAAAAAGTATGAAATAAGCAAGATATGACGCGAGAGAGAAATGCGTTTGAGTGAACTCCTAGCACTTTTTGATTCTCTTTTACCAGGGTTGCCAAGTTGCGCACATCTTCTGGTCGTCTAATTGTAAATCGTCTTTGTTTTACTCCAACATGGTTGGAATTTGTGTAGTTACCCAGTGTGCCAAACGGATCCGTTTCGGATCCGCAACGGATCCACTTCTTCGTACTTTCTATCCGTAATGGAATCAGTTACGGATCCATTTCGGATCCGCAAGTGGAGAAATTCCTCTCAAAAAACGGATCCAAAAACGGATTTTATGTTCGTTTTTCGGATCCGTTACGGACTCGTTACGGACATCACATTTTGTTGAGTAGTATTTTACATAAGTGACATATTATACTTGTTTAATTGGCCAATATGCTTTAAAGTTACAATTTTGTATAATAAATGACATGAAATGAAATTTGACTTTCAATGCTTTTCTCCTATTCTAAAAAAAAATAGATTTCAAATGAGTTGTAATTTACGAAAAAAATTATTAAAAACAGATTTTTCTGGGTCCCACATAAGGATATTTTCTTAAAAAAAAAAACTCAATTCGCGGTTTCATTGATTCCTTTTCTAACTTTTTTACGGAGACAAATCGAGATTGAAATGGATTTTTCAATTCGCAGTTACA
The DNA here is from genome assembly GCA_963931995.1 of Phaonia tiefii. Taxonomy (NCBI): domain Eukaryota; kingdom Metazoa; phylum Arthropoda; class Insecta; order Diptera; family Muscidae; genus Phaonia; species Phaonia tiefii. The sequence continues at coordinate 204,705,309 of OZ008371.1, read as the reverse complement.
CTGATTCCATTTCTAACTTTTTTACGGATCCGTAAATTCGCGATTACACTGATTCCTTTTTAAAATTTTTTACGTATCCGAAACGGGTCCGCAACGGATACGTAAAATCGCGATTACACTGATTCCTTTTTTAAATTTACGGAGACAAATCGAGATTGAAATGGATTTTTCAATTCGCAGTTACACTGATTCCATTTCTAACTTTTTTACGGATCCGTAAATTCGTGATTGCACTGATTCCTTTTTTAAGTCTATTACGGATCCGTAATAGATCCACATGCCTTTTTGTGCACATTGGGTATATACAACAACACTATCAAAAAGCTGCTCGTGTATTGAAATACCCAATGAAGAGAGTAAGTGAGATAGTAAATAATGCCTAGGGTTTCACTCGTTTTGTTTGTTGGCATTTGAGTGAAGAGAAATGTTGACTGCCTACTTGTACATGGTTCTTGGACCAACAAGGATGTACAGGTAGAGTAAAAAAAAACCCGCAATTTGGCAACCATAGTAGAAGAGAACCAACTAAGTCGACGCGATTCACTCAAACGCATTTCTTTCCCACGTCATAACTTGATTATTTCATACTTTTTACATAATTTATGTAATTTTATTTATATATGGTTGCAATTTCTATAGTTAGATAGAATACCATCATCAGAAAACTGCTCGTGTATTGAAATATTCAACGAAGAGAGTAAGAGAGCGAGCAGAGAAACGACACGCTTCACTCGTTTTCTTTGTTGGCATTCCACTCCATGAGTAAATGTTCTTCTCTAGTATTCATGACACAGCTGATCGACTATGTAGTGGGAAAATAATAGAAAAAACTATATTCCGCAACACTTAGCATATTTTTGGTTTCTCTTACATAGTAAATTCTCAAATATTTTTAATCGACCTATAAGTGTAGAAGTACCAGGCTTTGAAAGTTTCAACAGCACCAAAGTGGTCAACTTTGACAGCCTTTAGCACCAATTGTGTTGACACAGGGTGGCTCTGAATGCAATATTCTGAAAACCTGACTCCTTCCCTACAAATGTCTAGTACATTCCAAAATGTTCAGAACAATACTTTAAAAGTTGTGTTATTATTACCCTGTTTTTATCCAATCGGCCCACTGTGCAACGCAATGATGAACATTCAAAATATATTATAGAATATGCTTCATTGCAGCAACGATAGTTATAATCGTCGGGAGTATGCAACTTTTCACTGTAGCAATGTAAATCAACTAACGAAAATGTCGCATCCTTACGAATAATCGTTTTTCTTTCCCGGGCGGGAATGCACCCCTCTAGATGCAAGCCAAAATCTTTAAGTTGTTTTCATCGTTACCCCCTCCGACAGATCAATTCAGAAGACACCACACTCGGAATTACTGATTACTTTGTAAGGCAACGAATCACAAGCGGGCGATCATTCAACTCAAGTTCCCATTTTTTGCTAATGCTTCCCGACGACTATCAATGTCATTATCATCGACAATGGCAAATGGCTGAGTTGAATTAAATGATTTTATTATTGATATTACACTTCAAAAATGTAAACAAAAATATCTTAAAAAGATAAAAAAAAAAAACAAACAGAAAACTCAGACTGCTAATTGTTGTAATGTCAATAATCTTAGAATTATCCTCATCCCAATCAGTGGAACCATATATACATAGATACATTTATTCTCTCATCTGACGTTTCATTTCACACCCTATGACGAAGGTTTGTGGAAATGAGAGAAATTAAATTTAAAATTATCTTACACCAGGTGGAGTTACAAAATATGTTCACTTAACTTTCTCATGTCGTTTTGGTGTAGAACTGAAAAATTTAAATATATTTTGCACTTTTTTGTTGACTTTTATCGTTGGTATACATTTGTATTGTATTTAACACAACTAGTTTGCAACAAAAACACGAAATTCGGTTGTTGTTCCTTTGTTGGACGTTGTTGACTATTGCCTCTATGTGGTATTATTGAACCCATGTTGTCCATCATCCAATGTTTACTTTCCACGGTACCTATGACGCTTAATATATTGAGAGAATAAATGTATCTAGGTATGTATTCGTCTATGAGAACTACTCTCTAAAATGTATTCGTCAAATGGGGAAGAGCTAAGTAGGTCCAAACATAAAGCAACTATTGTAAGAGAAGAAAATTTACTCATGGAGTGGAATGCCAACAAAGAAAACGAGTGAAGCGTGTCATTTGTCTGCTCGCTCTCTTACTCTCTTCGTTGAATATTTCAATACACGAGCAGTTTTCTGATGATGTTGTTCTATCTAACTATAGAAATTCCAGCCCTATTTAAATAAAATTACATAAAGTATGTAAAAAGTAGGACATAATCAAGTTATGACGTGGGAAAGAAATGCGTTAGAGTGAATCGCGTCGACTTTTTTGGTTCTCTTCTACTAGGGTTCCCAAATTGCAGGGGTTTTTTCTTATCTACTTGTAAAGGGTTTTTCAACAGAGACGCTACAAAAGTATTCCCGCTCTTTTGACATTTCTCTTCAGTAAGGTTTGCCATTTCATCATGGAAAGATATACGAGCCAACAACGAGTCGAAATTATTAAAATTTACTACCGAAATTTGGAGTCAGTGGCCTCAACTTTAAGAGCGCTACGTCCAATTTATGGTCGTCATAATCGTCCTACCAGATCAACAATTGAGCGTCTAGTGGAAAAATTTGAATCCACAGGCACAGTACAAAATGTTCCCGTGCCAGTGAGACAAATAAGTGCCCGTAGTGTCGAGAATATTGCTGCCGCTGAGGCTTCAGTTCAAGAAAGCCCAAATGTGTCTCTCACACGTCGTTCTCAAGCGTTGGGCATCTCTGTGACGTCGTTGTGACGAAGTTTGCGAAAAGATCTTGGTATACATCCTTACAAGATCAAATTGACGCAAGAACTGAAGCCCCTTGACCACCGTAAGTGTCGTATGTTCGTGAATTGGGCTGAGCAACAACTTGAAAATGATTCGATGAGGCTTATTTCAGCATCTAAGCAAAATATGCGTTATTGGTCAGACAGCAATCCACACGTAATCCATGAGTCATCATTGCATCCCGAAAAAATTACGGTTTGATGCGGTTTATGGGCCGGCGGCGTCATTGGGCCGTACTTCTTCCGTGATGATCGAGACCGGCACAATACTGTGAATGCGAATCGCTACCGTTCAATAATAACCGAATATTTTTGGCCCCAATTGGATAATATGGACGTGGAGCACATGTGGTTCCAACAGGACGGCAAGCCACACAGCGAATGCTACAGTCAATTTATTGGAAACCAAGTTTGGTGAATGTGTTATCTCACGAAATGGCCCAGTCGATTGGCCGCCTCGGTCGTGCGATTTGACGCCGTTAGATTATTTCCTGTGGGGCTACGTCAAGTCTATGGTCTATGCCAACAAGCCAGCGACGATTGATGAACTTCGTACGAATATCGAACGTGAAATTGCAGCAGTATCGGCCGATTTATGCTTTAAAACTGTCGAAAATTGGGTTCAGCGTCTGGACTTCTGCAAGCGTGCTCGTGGTGGCCATGCAAAAGAATTCGAGTTCCATACATAATGGCAAAAGTATGAAATAATCAAGATATGACGCGAGAGAGAAATGCGTTTGAGTGAATTTCTAGCATCTTTTGGTTCGCTTTTGCCAGGGCTGCCAAATTGCGCACATCTTCTGGTCGTCTAATTCTAATTCGTCTTTGGTTTTATGCATTGCAACGATTAGCCGATAAATGTATGAATACCGGTTATTTTTCGAAGCATTTGCCACTGTTGCCACATGGTAGTAAGATTATTTGATAAAGCACTGAAAAACTCTTTTCGTATTTAAAGTCAGATCAAACATAAATCAAAATCAACTAATTACCATTTTAAATTGGTAATCAAAAAATCATAACTTGGGCCTAAGTCCGACCCTGTACTTTACACGAAAGCTTAGTGGTATGTAGACAACTTTAGTTTTGATAAAATTTTCATTGTAATTTCTACAAGTTTGTATAGGTTAATGGCAACGTTTAAAGAAAATCTATTATTAAAAAATACATAATCTATATTCTTCGAGCTTGAGGTCAGATAACAATTGTTATTTGGTTTTAATTGTTAAATATTGTTTATATCACCTGATGATGCTACAGAATGGAGTAGCGAAATATCGAGGAATCTGACCTCAAGCTCGGCGAATGTAGATTATTTACTGATAAAGAAAAGGTCGAACAACAGAATACAAAAATCTATTATTATAATCTTATATATAATTGAATTCATTCTATATATTTCGCTTAAAGAAATTAAAGTTGTGAATGTTGTAGAACATTGTAACCCAAGTAGCCCAATTGATTGATATTTGAGTTACGGGACTCATAATTGCTTAACTACAGTTTCAGTTCATAACTCAAGTTCTTGTCTCTAGCTGTGGAGTCTGACACATGCATATTAAAATACACATTAAAAAGGGAGATGCCTTTTATGAGAATTACAAAAAAGTACATAATTTATTTATTTATATGGTCAGTAAATCACCTAGAATTCATTATAAACAAAAGAAAAATCACCCACCAGCTCAACTGCAGATGAGGCGACACATTCAAGCGTAGCTCGCAAAACCATATAAATACTCGGACACAACAAACAGCCAACATCAGAAGTCAACTTTCCTACTTAGTTAACTAAAGTCTAAATTACTTAACTCAAAACAACGACTATTTATTCGGGTCAAAATGAAATTCTTCATGGTATTCGCTGTCACCTTCACTTTGGCCGCCTGTTTGGCCACCCAATCGAGTGCCTTGCCAGCTGCTGGAGATGAAGCCAACTTCGTCGATGGGTTGCATGCCGTGAAGCAATTGGAGCCTGAGTTGCATTCCCGCCATAAGAGAGCCACCTGCGATCTCCTGAGTGGCACTGGAGTCAATCACTCGGCTTGTGCTGCCCACTGTTTGTTGCGCGGCAACCGTGGTGGGTATTGTAGTCCAAAGGCGGTGTGTATTTGCCGTAAATGAGGAGAATTATTGTAATATTTTTTAAAATATATCGAAAAAAAAACTAATTTGTCAAGAAACTATCTGAAATGTAATATTTTTGAACAAAGGTATTATTGGGAATTTCCGAATTTATAACGAAAGTACATGTTGTAACGTAAGCGGTAATAGAGTGTGGGCCTTCACTGACCGACACGAAATCCTCAGTAATGATTGGTAAAAATCTCATCAAAGATTAACATATACGAGATGCCCCTACTCTCTCATCTGACGTTTCACTTGATGCTTCTTCCGAGAGGAGTCGAACTTCTGTCAGCTGTTTTTTGTTTAATTGTAGGCACATTGAACAAAATCCTCCACTTTTAATTTTGTGCATTCACGATGTTTATATCTACAAACTAATTGCACATTCACAGTAACAGTTACTGTTTTCTTAATCACCTTCCAGACGTTCGATTCTTACTTACTAACTTAGATGGACCCAAACAATGCAGAGGGGCCAAGAAAAAAAATGGTTTCCCGTTACATCCCATGAAGGTATTAGGGAGAGCTTCTCACAACCATTGAGCAGTTGGTTGGTTGGTTGAAAATGCTGCAAGGCAGCACGCTGTCTAGCACACTTAGGCTAAATAAGCCCATTGTGATACCTGCAGTTTCCTCCATAGCAACTATTGACCAATTTGCCCTTTCAATGAATTTGTCTATAAGACCTACAGGAATATCCTGTAGGGCTACGGTGCTAACTAAATGTGTTCTGAATATCCTACTTCTCAGTCCTGGCAGAGCAGGGCAATCGTCCTCTTCCATGCAGCATCTACAGAGAGTGGAGTTTCTATGTGCCACTCTTAGGGCGTGTTTTCCTACAAGAGAATAGTCGTGTTTTGATTACAAGCAAGCGATTATCGCTTGCTAAGTTGCAAAGAAAACGGTTATTTAGCGATAAGTGATTTTATTCGAAAATATGAAAAAAGGGTTGAAACGGTAAAAGATGTAAAAAAAAATTCTTAAACTTAGCGAAAATGATTTTTGTCGCTAAGTTTTCGCTAAGTGCTTCATACAAAACAAGCGATTATATAAGCAAGCGGTGTAACCAAAACACGCTCAATGTCCCGTAAGTGGAAGTTAAGTAGTGGCCAGAGGACCCTGGCTTGTTTGCCAGTTGAAGTAAGTCTCTACTTGTCCTTGAACATATTATCGGCCCACTGCATGATCTGCAAACGGCAGGTAGTGATTGGCATACTAACACCTTCTTTTGCCGGAAGACCCTGTGCCGTAGTGCCCTGTCTAGCTAACGCATCCGCTACGCAATTGCCTGAAATGTCGCTGTGTTCCGTGAGCCGTGCGCTTTCTACTTTTACACTCACTTATTGGGACCTACAGTTTTACACCGGTTCCGAATGGTATTTTGGGAAGATTTTTCATGGCTAAATACTCGATAGTGTCGCCGTCACTAAGCGTGGTGACCGCCGTCGAAAGAAATTTAAGGTGGTCAGAGCAGGGATCGAACCCACGTTATCATGCACAAGAGTCGCGCACACTACCATTGCACCAAGCACTCGCAGGCAATATTCCACCTGGTCTTTCCACCGAAGTTGTGGTCGTCCTGTTTTTCGATATCCTTCGAGTACGTCTTCGAATACCTTTCGCACTGGGTCATACTGATCCATTCTACTGACATGGCCTAGCCAGAGTAAACGCGATATATTGATACGCATAACTACGTCGATGTCGGGACACAGGTTATACATTTTGTGGTTAAGCTGCCATCGATAGTCGCCGTTCTCTATTATCGGATCATATATTTTTGTGGCCGTCGGTGGTGCAATGGTAGTGCGCGCGGCTCTTGGGGTTCGATCCCTGCTCTGACCACCTCAAATTTCTTTCGACGGCGGTCACCTCGTTTCCTGACGGCGACACTATCGAGAACTTAGCCATGAAAAAGCGTCTCAAAAATACCGTTCGGAACCGGTGTAAAAATGTAGGTCCCAATCAGTGAGTGTAAAACTAGAACGCGAATTACGTTGTGGTCTAAATAGCTTCAGCTATGATATCCCAAATAAAACACTAAATAGCTTCAGCTATGAAGTACTGCTTTATTCATTAATTATCTTAAGACTATCTTAACTACAAAATATTCAAAACGTTTCCACTTCAAGAATTTTGTGTGGTGGACGAGATATATCCACTCAGCATATTGCTCTATTAGTGCAGAGCAAACAAAGTAACGGAAACGATTTCGGTCGTTGCCTTTAGCTTTTGCTTTGCACAACAATTTGATCATTAATGTATCGATTTACAATTTCATTTATTTCAGTGGCGTAGGGGACAGTGGGATACGGATACGTAACTCCTCCCCCATTTGTCCCAGAATTCTCCTGAATTCTTTCGTCAATTTTAATGTTTACAGATTTTGCTTTAAAAATGTAACATATTATTGTTAAGCTTATCACTATCGATATAGATATATGTAAATACAATCAGTGTATATGAAATCTGTTGATGCTTTTTCAATTCAGTAATATTCTCAATATTTTTATAATTACTTAAAACTATATCGTTGAAAGTTAGTTTACTTGTAAAATTGTTTTTGTTGTAATTCGTAAAATCTGGAATCTTTTCCAAGTAACTTTCTTTTTGGTTATAGAATATTTCATTCTGAATAGTTATTTTACAATTTGAAAACATTACGATATTATTACCATCTATTATAAAGCTTGTATTTGCATTGCAATTGTTATCGATTTTCATATTTACGGCATTTTTCACTATTACAGTTTCATCGTCCATCAATTCAAAAGATGTTTTGTTGTTAAATATTAATTTACAATTATCTTTAAATGCACAATTTTTTGTTAATTTTAATTCTTTTAACATTTTATTAGTGCTGTAAGTATATGTATTGTTGTTTATGTTTACAATCATTTCTTGTTTTTCTTCGATTTCATAATACATGTTATTAGGCATGGGTAGAATTAATCTGACTTCAACTTTAATAAAATTTACAGGTATTTTAATTGAAAATATTAAACAATCATTATTGTATAGTAATACACCCATTTTGATTAATTTTAATTTATAAAAATCGATATTATATTTATCTATTTCCTCGGAAGTCAAAATAGAGGGATGAAAAATGTTATATTTAGCAGAGGATATATTGTCAAGAATTTGGTTTATCTTATTCTCTAAAAATTTTAATTTCATTAGTTGGTCGTTAAAGAGCAATTGACTTCTTATTTCCGAATTTTGTGTTTGGATGCTATTTATGGCTAAATCAATTTTCTTTCTATCATCTAGAATACTGGATCTTATCAGATTGATGCTATCATTAAAGTGGTTATTTATAATTACTTGCTGATTAACAGTTTCAATTATATTATGATTATTGCCATTAGCAATTTCGAGTTGACCTATTATATTTTGTCTGTCCTCATCGTCCATTACACCAAATAGCCATTTGTCTACCGATCCGACTATATTCAGTAAGCCACGTTTTTGCCGGTTACTCAAAGGCATTATAGATCTCAGTTTAGTCCTAAGGGTGGTAATTTCAGATTGGATAATGCTTCTATAATCGTTTTTCAATCCTATTGTATTTTGTTCTAGATCATCTATGATTTGGTTTATTTCGATTGGTCGGATTATGTGTAGTACTATTTTAGTTTCGTTTACTATTTCAGTATCAAATATTTTCAATACACTGTATCCATTTTCGTTATCAATTGGTGTTATTTGAATGTTCGCCTTCGAAATCATTGGCATGCAAACTATCATTAACAGGATTATCGTCTGAAAGTAATGGGAATTTATTTGGTATCTTAATATTTGTGTAATGTATTCCAATAAGATTTTGTTTCCTGAACTTTGGTTCTTCTTTATGCCTGACATTCTTGTAATTCTTTATATAACCCTCTTCACGATCATCATGATATTCTTCTCTGCCATCATTCCGTTTATCGATTACTTTTCTTTTCGCTTTGTTTATTCTATCTTTAAGAACTTCAAGCTCAACTTTACCATATTGGGCTTCAAGGGGTGTACATTTTATTGTACTATGAAAACTGTTATTGTAAAACATTATGGCTTTGGTCATTTGTTCTGTAATACCTAGTTTTTCTTCTAGGTTTAGGCTTCTGATTCTTTCTGTAATTGTATTATTCAGCCTCTCTATGTCTGAGTTACCCGTATGGCTGTTAGGTTTCGTTACGTGGAACTCTATTTGCTCTTCATTTAAGAAATCTATGACGTTTTTGGATTTAAATTCATTGTCAAAGACGAATTTTTCAACCTTACCTTTTATGGCGAGAAATTCTTGAATTTTCTGGACAATTTTTTGACTATTTCTATCGGGAAGGTGAAAACAAACTGCATGCTTTGACAATTTGTCAATAAAAATAATAAAAGAGTTTTTGCTATTGGTATATGTATCGACATGGATAATATCATTAACCTTCAGTGGGGTCTCAGTAAAAGCAAATTTCGGTTTGACCGGTTTTCTGTCGTATTTTGAAGAAGAGCATATATGACAGTTATTAATTATTTTGTGAATTGTTGCTTTAATATTGGGATTATAGAGTCTGAATTTTATACCTTCAAATGTGGGTATTATTCCAGAGTGTCCAGTTTCAATTTTATGAAAATAGGAAATCTGAGTTTTCAGTTCCTCTTCGTCTTCAATGTCTTTAGCAAAATAAGAACATGTTACAAATTTGATACTACCGTTACCAGGATACATATCTATTAGCTTCTCTTCCACTTTATAAAAGAGGTGGTCTCCAATCTCGGAGAATATAGCGGTTTTTCCCTTTCTTAAATTTCGGCGAAATATATTTTCCAAATTGTTCGATATTATATCGTTTCTATCAATATAAATACGTTTGTTTCCGAAAATGGATTTCACTTCTTCTTCTTTCTGATGTACGAGGAGAATTTGGGTTCTAAACCTATTTACAATTGTTTCCAAAAATGGGAAGTGATCATTTAATTCCTCCTCTTGAGAATGACAAGTCTCCACATCTAAAGATTCACATATTTCCCCATGCTCGTCACTATTACTCGTATGGTCATAGTTAACATCATTTTCCATATGGTCAGTGTTAACATTGCTGGGTGTAATATTATTGGCATTAATTGGATCTATTATGTTTATCTCACAATTGTCCGCATCAATCCTGCTTAGGAAGTCTGCTATATAGTTGCATTTGCCTTTAATATATTCAATTTTGAATTGTTATTCCCCGAGTTCAATTAGCCATCTTTGAAGCCGAGGACTTATATCCTTTCCAGAATATTTCGCCATTAACCACTTCAGTGGTTGGTGATCGCTTTCCAAATCAAACTCCCTACCGTAGACATAGGGTCTGAAATATTTCACTCCCCAAACTATTGCTAACAATTCTTTTTCGATAGTAGCATAGTTTGTCTCGTGAACATTAAGTGTTCTAGAAGCATAAGCAATTGGGTGACCTTCCTGAGTTAGAACGGCACCAATAGCAATCTTGCTTGCATCCGTAATGATTTTAAACTTTTTCTCGAAATTCGGGTATCTCAAAATTGGAGGTTTAATTACCATATTCTTCAACTTGTCATATGAAAGAATGTAACTAGGATCGTCCGGATTGACCTGTACTCCTTTCCGCAAGTATTTAACCATTGGATGAGCGATTTCCGCATAATTGTGAATAAATTTTCGATAAAATCCGGTCATTCCTAAGAATGACTTAATTTGTTTCTGAGTCTTTGGACATTTAAGGCCTTGTATTACCGCAGTATTATTCGGATTAGGTTTAACACCTTTGTCAGTCAGAATGTGACCTAAAAATTGTGTCTCTTTCTTACGAAAGTCACATTTGTCAACTTGAATTTTTAGCTTTGCGTTAAAATTTTTAAATTTGGACGAGGTACTTTCTCCTCTTTGTGGAATATTACTCTCAGCGTTGGAATTATCTGACTCATAGTTTTTGCCCGAAAATTGTCTATGATTTTTATTGGTAGGCATTCGGTGTTCGTAGTGAATTGCCCTTTTATCTTACAACAAACCAAGCTTAGAATACTTTAAAATTATGTCCATCATATTTTCATTTACATTTATGTGTGCCCTTAAGGGACCATCAATTTTTCCCATCATAATGTTAACTAGATATCTGTCTACACATGATGGTGAATAGATTCCAGGCTTTTCCGAATCAAAATCATATATTTCTGCTAAGCTCTGTTTTGCACTTTCGAATACACTAAACAATTCACTTAGATTTCTCACCTTAATCATTCTGCAATGGTTGAATAAATCTGCATACGTTTTCTTCGGCTGTAGATGACGTTTCAATGTACTTTTCATCCTCTCCCATGTTGGTTTAGGGCCTAGTTGTCTTATTAAGTATGCATAGTTACCACTGATTTTTTCATTTGCTACAATTTGAACGCCGTATTCCATCAAACCGTTGTTGTCCTTACATAGATCAATTGTAGCTTCCACAGATGTGATGAATTGGATGAGTGTACCTTTTTCCAAGGGGTTTAGTCTTCTAAATTGTTCGATAATGTTCCTAGGGGATAGGAAAAAATTATTTAAATGGTTAACATTAATATTCTGTTGGCCCTGTTATAGCTGCTGGAGTTGGATTTGTTGTTGCTGATATTGTAACTGTTGTTGTTGCTGTTGTTGTTCCAATTGTTGCTGTTGGATCTTTTGTTCCTGTTGCAGTATTACACTTTGTAACTGCTCCATTCTTAATTTTAATTGTTCTATATTTGGTTCATCGCCTAATTGGCGATTTTGATCAAAGTTGTCTTGTCGTGACATTTTGAGCACTCAATTAAATTCTTCCAAAATGTAAAACCGAAACACTTTTCTTTTGTCCAATTAGTTTTAATTTAGCTGGTTTTACTTTATAGATTTTTTTTTTGTTTTTACAAATTCTGTTTTACCAAATTAAATTATATTTATTGCATTTATTTATCTCACTTTAAAATACAATTTATCTATATTGGTCTTTTTATGTTCAATGTATATTAAATTTGTAGCTCAATTAAAATAATGTTTTTGTTTTTGTTTTTATTGTAAGTTAAATTTCACTTTATAACCGTGACTCAAACGACATTGGATTTTAAATTCTTAGGAATTTAACTCCTACCGACTGCGCCAACTACGTTGTGGTCTAAATAGCTTCAGCTATGATATCCCAAATAAAACACTAAATAGCTTCAGCTATGAAGTACTGCTTTATTCATTAATTATCTTAAGACTATCTTAACTACAAAATATTCAAAACGTTTCCACTTCAAGAATTTTGTGTGGTGGACGAGATATGTCCACTCAGCATATTGCTCTATTTGTGCAGAGCAAACAAAGTAACGGAAACGATTTCGGTCGTTGCCTTTAGCTTTTGCTTTGCACAACAATTTGATCATTAATGTATCGATTTACAATTTCATTTATTTCAGTGGCGTAGGGGACAGTGGGATACGGATACGTAACTCGCGCACAACTGACTAGTTTATGAGAAACTCTCCCTAATCCCTTAGTGCTCCCTTCATGGGATGTAATGGGAAACCATTTATTTATTTATTTTATATTTTTGAGAGCATTTTTCTCTCCACGACTTCCACTGATGTATCATCAGCATGCAATGGTAAAATTTCGAGAAGGTAAACTCGTTTGAACAGCTGATTTTATTTTTTCCCATGGCATTAATCGATTATTTTGTACTTTTTTGTATTTCTGTGTTGTTGGTAAATATACTTGGTTTAGTTACTGTGCGGCGTGCGATATTATGTGCCCTAGAGCAGAGTTTCTTAAACTAGGGGTCGCGACCCCTTGCGTGTGAGGGGTCGCAAGGAACAGGATTTTATTCCTTGATTTTATAAAAGCAAAAAGCTTTTCCTCCTTTTGAAATTATTTTTTCGAATTTATATAATTTTTCATGATCATAATTATATATACTAATAATTTATTATACTATATATTTGTATGTCTCCAACAAATATTATTTATTTATTTATAATTTATAACTATTTTGTAAACATTATTGTCAATTAAACACTTTAAACTTCTATACTGTAACTTTAAGATGTATATCTTGTTGTATAGAAAAGTCAAATAAATAAGTTAAATTAAATTAAATTATTTTATGTATTTTAAATTGTATTTGTTATACTTCTCCGTGCTGAAAGGCTAAACCAAAGACAATAGAAATATATAAAGACGTTGCATGCGTGCATGCGTCTCTTTTGATGTCAACTCAACGACTGAAACTGAGAGAGTAACCATAGTATAATTATATAGTAGCCGTGTGGGAAAAAAACGGAATTCAGAGGTTACGGCTAGTACCGGAAAAAAAAGAAAATATGATGACTCATTTTTGCAATTTGGATTTACATTTACATATATTAATGAAGAACAGAGACCAACATGTGTAATATGTCACGAAACTCTAGCAAGTGAAAGTATGAAGCCTTCTAAATTAAAAAGACATCTTGAAACAAGACATGCCACATACTCAACTAAGCCTTTACAATTTTTTGAAAGATTGTTAAAATCGTCCGCACAACAAAGAAATTGTTTTGAAAAACATACCAAAATACAGGAAAAATACTTAATGGCTTCCTATGAAGCATCATATATTATTGCAAAAGCTAAAAAGCCGTTCACTATTGGTGAAAAGCTCGCTTTGCCAATTGCGATAAAAATTACAGAAACGGTGCATGGAAAAAAAAAAGCTGATGAGTTAAAAAAGATTCCTCTTTCAAATGATACTGTTACCAAAAGAATTGCAGCCATTAGTAATGACCTGCTTCAACAACATCTTGAGAGAATTAATGGAAACTTATTTTCGATTCAGTGCGACGAGACGACTGATATTACAAACAATTCTCAATTACTAACATATGTAAGATATTGTTATGGCGACAATATACATGAAGACTTTCTATTTTGTCGGCTACTAGATGGACATACAACAGGTTAAGATGTATTTTTAAAAATGGATGATTTTTTTAAAGAGAATGATCTAAAATGGAGTAATTGCGTTGGCGTATGCACAGATGGGGCAGCAGCGATGACGGGAAGGCATGTCGGATTTATATCTAAAGTTAAATCGGTTGCTAATGCACATATTACTTTTACACATTGCATGATTCATCGCGAAGCATTGGCGGGAAAGAAGGTATCTTTGGATCTAAACTCGGTTTTACAAGATGCAGTTAGGATCATCAACTTTATTAAAAGCCGTGCACTTAATACGCACCTGTTTGTGAATTTCTGCAAAGATATGGGTTCGGAGTATGAAAAGCTTTTGTTGCATTCAGAAATTAGATGGCTGTCAAGAGGGAGAACATTGAGACGCTTGATGGAGTTGAAACATGAGGTAATGCTGTTTTTAGCGCAGAAAAACTCAGCTGATTCTGAACTTTTTCATAATGAGCAGTGGATGTGCAAATTATCTTATTTGTCAGATATATTCGAGAAACTGAACGAACTAAATTTGTCTCTTCAGGGGACGTATACGAATATTTTTAATTTGGGCAATAAAATCCTAGCATTTGTGAAAAAAATAAATGTATGGAAAAGTTTATTCACAAATGACAGATTTGAAATGTTTTCATACACGAATGATTTTGTTACTGAAAATAATTTGGATTGCAATTTTATCAAGACGGTTATAATTGATCATTTGGAATCTTTGGAAAAACAATTCAAGAAATATTTTCAGCCAGATATTAACAGTCATTTTGATTGGGTGTAAAAACCATTCAATGAATCAATTCAAAACATAACACATCTTCCATTAAAAGCTCAAGAAGAATTCTCGGAACTTTCGAGCGATACAAATTTAAAGCTAGAATTTGCTCAAACAAACGTAAATTCTTTTTGGATCAACGTTAAAGATGAATTTTCAACACTCTCCGACTTAGCGATCAAAATGCTACTGCCATTTGCTACCACATACTTGTGCGAATCAGCGTTTTCAACGCTTGTTGTAATAAAATCAAAAAATCGTTCTTGCCTTACCAATGTTGAAACAGCCATGAGACCTGCGCTATCTGAAACAATCCCGAGATTGGATCTACTCTGTAAATCAATGCAAGCACAACCATCTCATTAAATATACAACTAATTTTTTGTTTTTGTTTCTGAATTTTGAAATTAATTTTAATTTTTTTTAATATAAAATTTATAGTAAATATGTTAATCTGAATATATTTTTATTATTTTAAATAATATATAAAATCATTAGAACCTGCATTTTCCAAATTAAATTATACTTTGTTGGGGGTCACTAAAAATTTCGTATTACGAAAATGGGTCACGTAACAAAAAACTTTAAGAAGCCCTGCCCTAGAGTAAGACAGGTTGTATGAGAGTCTAATAGAGTTGGATCTTTGTTTCTCGAGAGAGGGTCTTATGTCTGAAGTGTTTGCTCAGCCCGAAATAACACCTGTTTGCTAGCACAATTCTCCGTTTGATCCGAGGTAAATAAATTCGTCCACTACCTCCACTACGGTTATCAACGTTCACCCTTTTCTCAAATTGGGTAATTTTTGCTGATTCCTTCTCAATTCTCGAAAATACTGCAATAACTTCTTGCAGATTTCGCCCAATGATGTCTACATCGTCAGCATACTCGAGCAGTATGTGACTTTTGCTACTGATAGTTTTATTGGCTTTGACTGCAGCATTTCTCAAAATGATCTCTATCAAAATGTTGAAGAGATCGCATAATAGGGTATCGCCCTGCCTGAAGACTCGCCTTGCACGAAAATGATTCGGTGAGACCTTTACCGATCTTTACTGGGAATTTCGTGTCATTCTACAAAGACGTGCCAGCTTAGCAGGAATACCAAGCTCCGACATAGCTTGGTAGACATTCCCCCGTATGGAGCTATTGAAGGCAGCCTTATAATCTACAAAGGTGTCGATTTGTTTTTCGTGGGGTTTCTCCAAGATTTGTCGTAATGTGAATATCTGGTCGATAGTTGACTTTCCAGTCCTAAGGTTCGATCAGGTTTGCAACAAACGGCTTTAATCTTTGGCAAATTACGCTCGAGAGGCCCTTGTATGCGATGGATAAAATGATTACTCTGATTACTCCACGATAGTTCGTACATATACCCCGATCGCCTTTTTGAAAACAGGATACAGTATGCTAAGGCTACAATCCTCGGTTATGCATTCGTCTGGCCACATTTTGCATATGAGTTGATGCATGCACCTTTCCAACTCATAGCCGCCAGCCTTAAACAGCTCAGCCAGTAGTCCAGCAGCACCAGCAGCTTTGTTGTTCTTAAGCCTGTAAATTGCAGTTCAAAATTCGCTTTGGCTAGCAGGGGGCAGTCGACGCCATCGTTTTGTATGTGCTCAACACCCTCATCAATATTCATTAAGTTTTGTTTTGTTTTCGATGTTACAATGGTTAGTGTGCGCGACTCTTGTACTTGAGAACGTGGGTTCGATCCCTGCTCTGATAACCTAACATTTCTTTCGACGACCGTCATCTCGCTTAGTGACGGCGACACTATCGAGTACTTAGCCATGAGAAATCTTCTCAAAATACCTTTCGGAAACGGTATAAAAGTGTAGGTCCCAATCAGTGAGTGTAAAACGATAAAGTGCACAGCTCACTGTTTGTGAGAAGCTCTCCCCTATCCCTTCATGGGATGTAATGGGAACTATATATTTATTAATATTTGAATCTTTACGTTAGCTTACTGTTGATTACATTATTCGTCAAGGCGACGAACAATTTGGGACGTTTGACGAAGATTTTCCTTTCAGTTTGTGTTTCATTAATAATTCGACATTTTTCGATATCTTTCTGTAGCGATTTTGTCAACCATGATTCCATTTTTAAAACCGTAATTTTAAGGACGGTACAAATCAGGATAACAGTAGTGAAATGAGTAGAAGAAATGATTGGAATAATTAATCACTTGAGTATTATTGTGGCGAATAAAATGAACAATACTTTCGATAGAAACGGCAGCTAAAGCCGAATAGATTCGTTTGAAGTGATGGGTGATTTTTGGTTTGAATCATCGATATTGTCTTAGGCCCCGTAAAGTCCAATTGCTGCACTATATTGTACACGAAAACTTTGTACTACTTGGACTTGAACTTTAGTTTGAAGAGAGATGGATTATTCACACGAGAGATGGAAAGAGAAGATAAACACCGACGACGACAACTGCAATTAGTTACAAAGGGAACAAGACGGTCACTGGCCTAGAACGTTAAAGCGCTAATGAGAAGAGTCACAAACTTCGAAACGATCGTCCGCCAACGTGAGTTCAAATCCTGGTGCCAACTGGTTGAAATTTTTTCTAATTGCAGAAAAATACTCCTATTCTGTGTAGTTCATAAGAAAAAAGATATTCTTCTAAGAAATAACTTCAGATCGAATCATATAATGGGTGGTCCAGCCATAATGCACGATGTTAATTGTGAGTCACACATTAACGTTAAGTGTTTTGCCCAACTTTTCTTTGTTTCAGTGTTTGACAAATTCAACCACGGAGAGGTACACAATTGAGCAGCGCGTTAAGACTGTTGAAGCCTTTTACGAAAATGGGCGTTCAAATCAAAATGCATTTCGTGCACTTCGTGATTTTTTTTATCAGCATGATAACGGACTACTTGCGGCCAGAATTTGAGGATATGGACCAGGACTTGCAACACAGCCAACGAAACAATGCGTCTTTTGCGCGCGAAATTCAACGGCCGCGTTAGAGCGATGCCACACACAGCGGTTTGCCGACTCGGCAATAACACACACGTTGGTTTGTGCGGCGCATGGTAAAATGAGTAAGGTAAACTCGTTAGAACAGCTGATTTCAACACATTTCTTGCTTAGGTGTTACTCTTATGTCAAATTCACATGCATTTTGTTTGTGTACTTTTTTGTTTACTTTTACAGTAGATACACACATGAAGAAAATTTGACAGATTATGGACACCAAACAAAAACAAAATGCCTGTGTTTGTTGTAACAATTCCTAGTGCGTTTACCTTACTTATTTTACCATGGTGCGGCGTCTGCTGCTATGCAATTGTGAAATTTTCAGTATTCATTTACAATTGGATGCACCCACATTCGACGATTCTTCTTGCTTTTTCTCTTCCAACGATAATATAGCAAGCCCTCAGGTCGACTGTCGTATATACACTGCATGGTAGAATTATCTATTAGGTAGTCGCATTAGCAATTCCGTCGATAAGCTGTCAAAATTAGCTGAATAATGAAAACCCCTATGTACACAAAATGTCAACAATTTTATAAAATTGTCTTACTTGATACAAAGTCTATGCTATTAAAGGTCCTGACACACTATCCTAGATGGTGGTGCGATTTATTCAAAAACATAATCTGACAGAATCTTATCACACTTGAAGAAAATCGCATCACACTTGAAAAAATCCGATCCAAGTGTGTTGTGGATGCCAGATCATCACACAAAAATGATGCAAAACCATATGTTTTCACATAATGTAAGGTTGGATGCCAATACATCACGTTGGTTCTTTGGATTGCTTTTGACCATATTTTGATTTCGTTTGTATTTACAACATACTGACTTTAATATTTTTGGACATATTCATTTATTTATTCGTTTGCACAATTACCTCACGAAAACTGAAATAATTTTAACAGAATAATAGCGCGTCTAGTTTTGTATCAGCTGGCATTGTTGTTATTATTATCAGCTGTCTCCCAAAACACAACCCTGATCGCAGAGAAAATATTAATTTTTTGCAACTGTTCAAAACATGAGCAAATCTAACAGACCTGTCAAAATTATTTTCGTTCCTCTTTCATACTTATACGCATACAATCCAGACTTTTTTCAGCACACATACGATTTTTGACAGATCCAAAGACTAAATCTGAGAGTGAGTCGTGGCCTTAAATTGCATTTTGGTTGAAATTCTTTGACTTTTATTAACAAACAAAGAAAAACAAAATCGAATTTGACAGCTTACCTACGGCAAAGATGAAAAAACCACAAATCAGCTGGGCTGACGCGTTTAACCGATAGATAATTTTACCATGATACACTGGTTGCCGCAACGATTCGAACTTTTCACTGCTGCCCGTCTGCTGAGTCTACAAAAACCACCGTGTGTGCCATCGCCGAGTCGGCACACCGCTGTGTCTGTCAGCGCTCATAGAAAACAATGGAAACAAGTGCCGACTCGGCACAAAAACCGCGCGCAAGTAAAGTAAACGACGTGCCGAGTCGTTTTTTTCGCCGACTGAAATCAATGCCGCCGTGTGTGGCTTGCATCATTTGAAAACACAGGATCATGTGCGGAGTCGGCGAACCGCTGTGTGTATCATCGCTCTTATTTCACATTGTGGCGATGTTAATTGGCCGCCACGATCATGTGATTTGACTCCGTTGGACTTCTTTCTTTGGGGATATTTAAAAGCAACAGTGTACATAAATATACCAGGAACAATTCAAGAGCTAAAGGATGAGATATTTCGGCACATTAGCGACATTGAAACTCCATTACGTTATGCAGGACACAAATCAGCTCAAAAATACAGGCACATTTCTACACAGAAAACAGCAAGTTTAAATCATTACCCAAACTTTCAGCATTCATCGGTTTTGAATAAAGAAAACAATTATAAACGCCGTTATATGTTAGAAATGCCAAAAATAATTAATACACCAACATTGAAAAGAATTAACTAACTATAAAACAGATACAGATAATGTAGCCCAAATTTACAGACATTTAATTAGTAAAAAGTAGAACTTTGTAGGCACAAATTGTTTATCGACTAATATTTTTCTTTGGCTTAATTTATATGAACTTTTTACGTATATTATTTTTGTTTGTGTAACTTAAAAATCCAATGAGTGTTCGAACTCACGGGCGATGTGTTAACACCTTTTTGCTACATGGTACCTGTTCGAACACATTAGTAAATGTTACATTGGAAAATAAAAAACAGCGTTCAATCATATGATGACGTTTCATTTAAATAATATTAATACTTAAAATTGACATGTGTCATTATTTTCTTGCTTAATACTTTTTGTTTTATTTCCACAAAAAACAAAGAGAATGCTAAGCAACAGACACACGACCATACATACATTGTTATATTCGTACATACGCTACACAAGTTCACAAAATGTTCGTTGCTCTCTTGCTATCTCATTTTTATATACGTATAATACATCATTATTCTCTTTGCTCTGAGACTTCTTCGCACCCACATTTTATTTGACTTCCCTTTCACAATAATAAAAAACCAACCCGTAAAAACATAGTTTTTGACTATAAATTCTTTATATGGATATGACCACGCTCCTTTGTCCTATACCGCGCATATATGTATGTATCAGATCTTAGAATATGTATATCTAACCAACATACCCAATTTTGTTCAAATACCGTTAACAGGAGCAGAAATAATGGAGTTTCAGCACGATTGGATCACGGGAAAAGGGTTAAAAATCAATCCAAAATTTTTTCGGCATACATGCATACAGACAAGTGAAGTTAATATAAAGAATTTAAAAAGGCGTTTAATCATATGATGACGTTTCATTTAAATAATATTAATACTTAATAACACCTAAAAATATGTATCATTATTTTCTTGATTAATACATTTTGTTTTATTCCCACAAAAAACAAAGAACATAACCACATGTTTGCCATATCAACAGCAACGAAACAGCCAAACACACAACATCACACATACTTTGTACGAAGTAGCTGACGAATTAGTGTGTCACCATAACGTCGACTGCGCAAGCCCATGAAATTTTGCAAATGAAATTTTGCGTGGCTATGCTTTATATCTCCGTTCAACAACAGCAACAGACACATGTACATACATACATTATTATGTTAATACATACGCTATAGACACAATTTCGTTTGCCTCACCCCTGCCACACCACTCTTTCATTGCTCTCTTGCTCGCTCATTTTTGTTTAATACGTCATTATTCTCTTTCGCAGTCGCAGAAAATCAGGTTTTAGCAGCAGCATAAAATCTGGTTTTAGCAGCAGCATAAAATCTGGTTTTAGCAGCAGCAGAAAACCTGTCTGTGTGTTGTTTGCATGTGTTGACTTTGATAGATTTAGTCCATATACGCCGCTATAGATGTTAACACATCAAAATTAAAAAAACATTTCAAACATTTTTATATTGTCATATTTTTTTCATTATTGTTATTTGGTTTTGATATTTATTAATTGTTTATATCTCCTGATGATGCTACAAATTTTATACTTAGTTCATTCCTTCTACAATTTGTGAAAACAGGACGAGTTGAAAGTTGTGGAATATTGTAAAGTATTGCTTGATTTTTTAGTTACGGGACGACTTATTGGTTATCTGAAACGTCAGTTGATATTTCAAATTCTTGTCTCTAGTTTAGTTCTACCCAGGAACTGGTGCCATGTGCCATATGAAAATCGATTAGGAATACACATAAAGTTCCACATTTTATAGACAATGACACATAAATAGAAATAAATGGTTTCCCGTTACATCCCATGAAGGGATTAGGGAGAGCTTCTCACAACCAGTGAGCTGTGCTCGTTCTAGTTTTAAACACACTAAATGACACATGTAAGTATATTTAAATACACACTAGCCAGGGGGATGCTTTCTTATGAGATTTACAAAAAAAGTACATCATTTATTTATTTATATGGTCAGTATCGTGAATCCCCTGGAATTAATTATAAACGGAAGAGAAATCACCCACCAGCTCAACTAAAGATAAGGAGACACATTCAAGCGTAACTCGCAAAATCATATAAATACTCAGACACAACAAACAGCCAACATCAGAAGTCAACTTTCCTACTTAGTTAGCTAAAGTCTAAATTACTTAACTCAAAACAACGACTATTTATTCGGGTCAAAATGAAATTCTTCATGGTATTCGCTGTCACCTTCACTTTGGCCGCCTGTTTGGCCACCCAATCGAGTGCCTTGCCAGCTGCTGGGGATGAAGCCAACTTCGTCGATGGGTTGCATGCCTTGAAGCAATTGGAGCCTGAGTTGCATTCCCGCCATAAAAGGGCCACCTGCGATCTGCTCAGTGGCACTGGAGTCAATCATTCGGCTTGTGCTGCCCACTGTTTGTTGCGCGGCAACCGTGGTGGCTATTGTAGTCCAAAGGCGGTGTGCATTTGCCGTAATTGAGGAGAATTATTGTAATATTTGTTAATGTATCGAATAAAAACTAATTTGTCAAGAAACTATCTAAAATGTTATATTTTTGAACAAAGGGATTTTGTAACTTGCCCAATTTATCATGAACATTAGGGTGTACTGAAAACAGTTTTGGAGGGAGTTCTCAAAAGATGCATATTGAAGAGGTGAATACGAGAACGTGAAACTTTTTTTTATTCGACGGCTGTGGAAGTTTTGATTCCTAGTGTTTTTGGCAACAATACTTTATTTTTGGCCAATATGGACCTTAAACGTCGTGCCATGATGAGCTCAATTGGAAAAATATATTTTGAAAATTTTGTTTTTCCAGTCTCGATCAAGCGTATTTTCTCTGATTTTTCGCGTATTGCACACTGTATTTCGCGGATAAGTTTTTAATTATATTGATTTTATATATTTAATAGTATTTTCTGTGAATTACAAAATAAAGTCTATTGAAAATTTAATTGAAAATACGGGTAGAAAAAGTGTGCCTGTATCGAAATTCTATAACTTGTTAACGAAGAAAATCGGTATTTAAATTGTCAAAATTCATAAAATTTCAATACAAAATTTCCGAACTTTGTTTATTTAACTACCGATTTTTATCGTTAAAAAGTTATAGATTTAATATAGATTTCAAGATACTATGCTCGTCATGATACGTCGCACAGTATATTACACAGTGCAACACGAACAAATATAACCATATACGGACACCACTACGTGATAAAAGACACAAAAAAAAAGAACCGTGTCTCCCAGTTTTGCCTAAAGTCATGCCCTTTTTTGTATGAGCCTCGGTGTTATTTTTGCAAAAAGTGATCATTTTGTCAGGCTCATATCTTGCAAACCATTCGGAATTTTGATTTACTCTCTGAAGGAAATTTGTAGCTCTTATCATAAAGAACAAAAAGTGATCATTTTGTCAGGCTCATATCTTGCAAACCGTTCGGAATTTTGATTTACTCTCTGAGGGAAAGTTGTAGTTCTTATCATAAAAAAAGTGATAATTTTGTCAGGCTCATATCTTGCAAACCGTTCGGAATTTTGATTTACTCTCTGAAGGAAATTTGTAGCTCTTATCGTAAAGAACAAAAGTGATCATTTCGTCAGGCTCATATCTTGCAAACCGTTCGGAATTTTGATTTACTCTCTGAGGGAAAGTTGTAGCTCATAAAGAACAAAAATTGTGAACACTTAAAATCAAAAAACGTCATCTTCAAGATCAAAATCGCAAAAAAACTTTAAAAAATTCGATTATTTTTTAACTTTTTCTCCTGTTCAGGTCCA
Organism: Phaonia tiefii; assembly: GCA_963931995.1. Classification (NCBI taxonomy): domain Eukaryota; kingdom Metazoa; phylum Arthropoda; class Insecta; order Diptera; family Muscidae; genus Phaonia; species Phaonia tiefii. Next base: position 204,681,838 of record OZ008371.1, on the reverse strand, counting down.
TAGGTAGCAAACCGTTCAAAATTCAAGGAAATAATCAACAAATGTACCTAAGATCTCAATAAACAGCTTTCTAGAACATATGAACTTCCTAAGAATGATTCTTAACACCGTTTAGGTAGCGCTTAGGCAGCGTGAAAAATTTCCCGAAAAATTTTTAATTTCATTTATTTGTCTTTACTTCAACATTGAGATACTATGCTATCTATTACAAAAAAAATAACAAAAAAATAATCGTATTATGTTTATAATGTTGATGGCCCTTGACTTGCAAATCACACTCTCTTAAGTTGTGGATCCAAATCGTCGTCCGAATCTGACTCTGATTCAGAACTTATGGTGTCCACAGGCACGTTGCTTCCAGACTGCCCTCCATCATCAGCTTTTTGTTTTTCAAATACTTCATTAACATTATACAGGGTATTCATGTGACTCCACCAACATTCCTGAAATGAATTAGAAAAGAAATCAAAAAAGGAATGCAAAACAATGCTTCAATATAATTGATATTACCTGTGCAAGCAATGCGTCGAGTTTTTTTGCCTTTGTACCGTTTTTCCATGGGCATTGTTCGTTTGGTGAAACCGTTCTCTTGCTCATTGGATTCAGTAGGGAGTTGTTTTTTTTTTGATTTTATATGTTCACAATGTTTGTTCTTTATGACAAGAGCTACAACTTTCCCTCAGAGAGTAAATAAAAATTTCGAACGGTTTGCAAGATATGAGCCTGACAAAGTGATCACGTTTTTGCATAAATGACACCGAGGCCCCAAATCTTTGGGGGCCTATAAAAAAAGTGCATGACTTTGGGCAAAACTGGGAGACAGGGGTCTTTTTTTTTGGTCTTTTATTAAATTTTGCAAAGAACATTCCAGTTAGGCGTGTTCTAAAGGACTTTGGGGATAACGTGGCAAAATATTGCTGTGAATGCATTTAAAGTTCATAAATATTGAAATAGTTAAAAATTTTATTATTTAGAGGTTATTTTATTGGCATGTATCTTGGACACCCAGTATCGTATTGGAAGTTGGAGTTCGTGGAATACAGGAGCTCATGAAGTAATCTTTGGCATTAAAACATGCGTAATTTGTTTGATATTGCGATTATTTTAGTACACAAAAGAAATTCCACTTGCATTAAAAATAAAATGGAGGGCAAAGATGAAATATTTGCAAGGTAAATCAGAGACATGTTGTAACTCTCGGTAACAAAATTTTTCGTTTAGAGATCAATGACTTCTTATCTTACGAAAATTTCGCAAGAACTGAATACGGGCCTTTAGAGATAAATGACAAAATTTCTTACGAAAATTTCGCAAGGTATGAATCCGGATCTTAAGTTAGAACTGCAATTTTCTCACTTAAGAATCTGAGCATACTGTGTCCTGTTTGCAATAAAGTCGACCCGAGTATATGTACGAAATATCTTGGAATAAGCGTTTTATCAACCGCATTCAAGATTCTCCCGAGCGTAAAGTGTGAAAGACTAAAGCAGACCTGATCGGAGAAAATCAGTGCGGCTGCCTGGAAAATTAGATATCGACCAGATATTCACGTTACATTAAATCATGGAGAAAACCCAAGAAAAACAAATCCACCTCTTTGTAGAGTAGAAGGCTGCTTTCGATTTCTCGATACGGGGGAAATTGTACCAAGCTATGTCGGACCTTGGTATTCCTGCTAAGCTAAGACGCCTTTGTAGAATGACAGTGACCGACACGAAATCTGCAGCAAAGATTGGTAAAGACCACACCGAACTATTTAGTACGAGGCGAGGCCTCAGGCAGGACGACACTCCATCATGCGATCTCTTCAACATACCCACTAGACAACGTAACTCAACGCAGGTAGTTACGGAACAGCTGTAACGTTTTATAAACTACCAACATGACAAAAGTAACGCGAAGTGACAGATTCACGACTTGTAGAATAACACCCTAAGATATGGCAACAATATTTTAAGATACTCTCACCCATGGGGATGGGGTATATGTATATCAGATGAGAACAAAAAAGTGTTATGTATTAACGGATTGATATTGGACCCTAGGGATCTTTGAAGGTATAATTTGTCCAAAGTTAGTTTTGATATTGAAAATGTGTGTTCTGCTCAAGCTCCCTCTAGTACCTCCCATACATACAAAATAAAAAAATTCATTCATAATGAAATTATGAATTATGCTACATTTCATCCGTAAAATACAACTAATCTTTCTAAAATTTGCAATTATACAATATTTTGTGAAACGCCTTTTTGCTATTATGGAAAATGTGTGATTTTCTCATTCCCATTCTGGAAATTGATTAGGAACCGAACAGGATACATTGGTAGTGACGGTATGATTGGCTTGCAGGCACAATAACAACAGCGCTCCAATTCGAATCGTTAAAATAGCACAGACATCTCAGGCAGTCACAATAGCAACAGAGCGCCACTTCGAATTGTTAACATAGCACAGACATCCACCACCAATATCGAATTCGAACAACCGTAACTTGGCGCAGTGTTGCCACAGGGGCACTTTGGTTGGGTTGTCGCGACTTTGTTAGCACTTGTTTACAACAATAAGCCTGTTTTTTTATTCCCTGCTAAACTAATATTTCGACCACTTTGTAATGGGAGCTAAGCGATATTAAGCGATTTTAACCGGCTGCCCATACAAAGTCGTCAAAAATTAGTTTAGCGAGGAATAAAAAAACAAGCTTAATAAGTCTGTTTTCTTATTCCCAGCTAAACTAATTTTTCGACCACTTTGTATGGAAAGCTACGCAATATTAAGCAATTTTAAGCGTCTCCCCATACAAAGTCGTCGAAATATTAGTTTAGTAGGAATTAAAAAAAAGATGTTTATTATTGTCAAAAATATGGCCAAAGGAAGAAATTTCGTGATCATCACTAAAAATATCTTGTAAATAGTCATAACTCCTAAACGGCGCGTATAACCGCAAAAAGGACGAAATTTCGTGATCACCGGTAAACAGTATTAAAATGCTCATAACTTCTAAATGGTGGGTATAATCGCAAAAAGAGTGACATCTCGTGATCAGCGGTAACAAATATTAAAATGAACATAGTTCCTAAACGGTGGGTTTAATCGCGAAAAGATAAAATTTCGTGATCACCATGGATATATAGAAATGACCGCCTATTTTAATTGGCAAACTGTGGAATATTGATGAATTAATCGCCGTCGGTGTGCAATGGTTAGCGTGCGCGGCTCTTGTTCATGAGATCCTGGGTTCGAACCCTGCTCTGACCACCTTCAAATTTCTTTCGACGGCGGTCACCTCTTCTAGGTCAAGCTTCTCAAAATACCGTTCGGAATCGGTATAAAACTGTAGGTCCCAATCAGTGAGTGAAAACTGGAAAGGGCACAGCTCAGTGATTGTGAGAAGGTCTCACCGGTCCCTTCGTGGGATGTAATGGGAAACCATTTATTTATTTATTTTTTAATCGCTAAAAGGATGTTATTTCATGTTCACTGGCAAAAAATTATTTAAATGCTCATAACTCCTAAACAAAAACAATGAAATTTTGTGATCAGCGGTAAAAATATTACAACGCTCATAACTCTCTCCTAAACGTTGCGTCTAATGGCAAATAACGGAATTTCGTGATCACCGGTAAAATATATAAAAATGCCCACAACTCCTAAACGGCGCGTGTAAGCACAAAATGTCGTTATTTCGTGATCACAAGTAAAAAATAGAAAAATGCTCATAACTCCTAAACGCAAACACAATGTTAATTCGTGATCACCGATAAAAAGTACTAAAATCCTCATAACTCCTAAACCAATAAAAAATATTAATATGCTCGTAACTCCTAAACGGTGGGTCTAATCGAAAAATAGCGTCTTGTTAAAAATGTAAAAATATTCACAACTTGTAAACGGTGCGTTTAATCGCAACAAGGATGAACTTTCCTTATCACAGGTGAAGAATATAAAAATTTTTATGCTTTTAACTCCTAAACGGTGTGTCTTATCGCAACAATATCGTTTTGTCGTGATCACCAGTGAAAAGATATTAAAATGCTCATAACTCCTAAACGGTACGTCGAATCGCAAAAAGGATGAAATTTTGTGATGACCAGTAAAAAATATTAAAATGATTATAACTCCTAAACGGTGCGTCTAATCGCAAAACGATTGTTATTTCGCGATCACCGATCAAAAACCCCTAAAATATGTGTCTAATCGAAAAATAGCGTCTGGTTAAAAATGTTCGCAACTTCTAAAACGGTGCGTTCAATAGCAACTTCCGTGATCACCGGTGATCAATATAAAAATGTTTGTGGTTATAACTCCTAAACGGTGTGTATAATCGCAAAACTATCATTATGCCTTGATCACCGATAAAAAAATATTAAAATGCTCATAACTCCTAAACGGTGCGTTTAATCGCGAAAAGGAAGAAATCTCGGGATCTCACCAGTACAAAATATAAAAATACTCATAACTCTTAAACGGTGCGCCTAATCTCGAAAACGATGAAATTTCGTGATCACCGGTAAAATATATAAAAATGCTCTTAACTCCTAAACGGCGAGTGCTATCGCAAAATGCCGTTATTTCGTGATCACAAGTAAAAAGCATTAAAATCCTGATAACTTCGAAACGGTGCGTCTAATCGCGAAAAGGATGTTATATCGTCATCACTGGTTAAAAATTTAAAATTCTTCATAATTCCTAAACGACGCGTTTAATCCCCAGAAAGGACCAATTTCCGTGATCACGGGCGAAAAATATAAAAACGTTTATGCGCTTAACTCCTAATCGGTGTGCCTAATCGCAAAAATATCATTATGCCTTGACCACCGGTAAAATAATATTAAAATGCTCAAAAATCCTAAACGGCTGGTCTATAATCGTGAAAATGTCGTTACTTCATTATCATCACGTAAAAATATTAAAATGCTCTTAACTCCTAAACGGTGCGTCAAATTGCAAAACGGATGAAATTTCCTGAAAACCACTAAAAACTATTACCATTGAATATATAAAAGTGCTACCTAAATCGGAAAATGGCAAGATGTGGAAATTTTATGAATTTCGGAAACTTATCTACCAATGTGTGTCGTTAAACAATAAATAATTGTTATACAGATGATCGGAGATTAACAGCCAAAGTCACGATGTCGAAAGAAAGTCTAAGCGAACGACAGCAATGCACTCACTTTCGCTTCAAATTGGTAGTCACTAGCGGTATTCATGCAAACAAGAAAACCTAGAACTTTTGCTCAGCGTTAGTTTGCCCCGAAGCGTTTCATGAGGTACCAAATAAAGTTGCTCAGTGTATCATGCAGCAATTGTCAAAAAAAAGCCTGATAAAGTAAATAAACAAAGTAAAATTAAAAGTATATGCTTTACCTATTCCATAATTTTATTTTTTTCACATAAATCAAAAATCCTCTCTTTTTTTCAAAACAAAAATATTGACATTGATTGAAATGTCAAAAGTTTTCACGTTTCTTTTTCCAGGTTTGCTCAGCAAATCTGCCTCGAAAACTTTCCACTTTTGTGCAAGTCGCTTTGTATGGTAAATTTGTTTGTTTTGACATTTCCTGTGCAAGTTTACGATGTTTTCGGGTTTACGAGGTTTTTTCGAGCTTTCATGAAGACCACTACTATCTTTCGACTTGTCGTTCGCATGGCCTTACCTGGCGTTTACACGGGATAGTTTTGCTCCGACAGTAGCAATACATTCACACATTTTTACTACCCCACTTACACTTCTCTCACTTGCCTCGCCACTGTCTCTGATTTTTCAATGACAGTAACTTCGGCAAGATATTTGACATAAGCGGCCAGAGCATGGCTGAACTAGTAAAGGTTGGCGCAATAGAACAACTGATTTTGCTTTCTTATGACTCCATCTGTTAAATTCAGTGTATTTTGTTGTTGTACTTTTTTGGTTACTGTGTTTGTTCATATGGATATGTGTTGAATTTGACGGTTAGAGTCATGAAGCAAAACTAAATGCCTGTTGTTGGTTGACACAATTACAACAAATCCTACTGCATCAACCTCTACTAGTTCAGCCATCGGCCATATCGGTGACGTTTCGTAGTAATTTCAGAAAAAAGCAAAACATCGCAAACGACTTTACAAATTGGGAAAAATATTTGTATTTGAAAATTTTGCTAATTTTTATTGTCATATTGTTTGACAATACAAACAAATGGCAAAAGAGTGAAGAAACAAAAATCAGAGCACGATATTTTACGAAAGGACACTGTCGGCGGTTGCTTAAAACTGTACTGTCTTTGCAACTGGCTGGACGCGTACGTCACACAAACAATTTTTCTTTTTGTGACAACTAATACATATTCTCAACAATCTTGTCTCAAACTGTCCCGTGTAAACCCACCGTTACGTGTTGTAAACAAAGGTATTTAACCATTGTCAAATGACACAGCTACCAGATCAAGAATTCCAAAAAAAAGGTTAATACCAAAAAAAAAATCGCTATATTCGTGAAAAAACGCTACAATTTTTTAAATAGTTACAACAAAGTACGTCTCTGTACCACTCATGGTAGAAATATAATGGTAGATGCAGTACGACAACAAATACAACAAGCCAAAAACAACAGGCATTTTCTTTTTGCTCAGTGTCTGTGTTGTGTCAAGTCAGCTGATAGAAAAATGATGAAAATGTAAACAAATTTGCAAAAACTGGCATTTAGAAAATGATTGAGTGTTATTTGATATATTGAAAATGTTTAAGTGTGAAAATTAAAACGTTTCTATGTAATTTTTGCAGAGAAATATTTCAAAAACAGCAGTTGCTGGCCAACGGGGGTTGCAGACAAACAAATGTAGACAAAGTTTGACATAAGAGAAAAACTTACTCACACTCAGTCCAGAAAATAGTTCAACTCAGCTGGGCTAGTGCTTCTACCATTTCTTTGTACCATGGCACCACTCAGCTGGAAAAAATTGACAGCCAAATGCAAAGCAAAACAAACAAACAAATTATATGCAATCCAACCAAAAATTTTGTAATTAAGGGTGGGTTTTTGATATAAATTTGCAATAAATGATGCATTTATCTTCTTGTTTTTATTGTTTATTGTTATTTATTTATTTAACATAAAGTTCTTAATAATATACTGGCACTTTTTTCTACTGCTCCTCTTTTGAGTCTCCAAAGACTTGCGTTCCACTAACGAACTCGGTATTTTCCTCCATGTATCTCACAAATGCTTGCAGCTGCAGCAACGTTGACTTGTTTATGCTGAAATATATAAACATATGTACAAAAAATAATTACTCTAACAAAACAGAAATAATTACCGGTTTACTTACCATTTATTTTCCATTTGATTGAATATTTTATAAGAATTTTAAATTCAATTCTGTTTTTTTTGGCACTACACGAAAACAAAAACACAAGTGAGTGTTTTTGACATTTGCGTTCGCACAGATGACAGCGAAAATAATTAGTGGCTACCGATTTTGTACTGAGATGTTTACGTTGATGTGATTTCATGTGTGATTTGTGATTTTCATTCGACTTGTCGTTCTGATGCGTGTTAGTGACTTCGAAATCAGCTGTTTGTCGCTTAGAAAACATGCCAACGTCAACGTTCAACATCGTGACTTTGGCTGTAACTGACGCACTAGTTCGCCACTTCGAATCGTTAACATACTCGTAGCAAAAACATTCACCATCAATTGAGAATTCGAACAGTCTTACCAGTGCGGGGTTACACAGCCAGCGCCATAGAAACTGTAGTGCACAAAACAATAAGATCAATGCAGCCAACTTATATTTTTCCTGGGCTCCACAGATGTTGCTGAAATTGCACTGCAACAATGGGAGAATGCATGAGGAAAAGAAGAACATGGTGGAAAAATTCTGTCTGTTCTTGTTGTTGGAATTATATGCCCTTCAGTGATGTTGAAAGTTAGGGATCTTCGATCGATACTAATTCGCACATGTGAATTGCAGAATTGAGTTTGTATATATACGATTGATGATCAACCGATGGTATCAATTCAGGCAATGTAGTTAAGCATCTGAAGATGAACTTGTCACGGAGATCCAAACTAGTCATGCTGTGTTGAACTGAATTATCTTTTATTTCCAACAAAAACCAACCATTTTTCAATTAGAAAAATGTTCATCACTTTGTAAGCTTGTGTAGTATGAATTTCTCATATATTAACCAAAAATGTTGTCCAATTAAAGTGAATGATATCCGTCGTGGCTTAAAACAAGTACACATATTTTGGTAGAATAAACCAACTTAAACATGCCCTCAGCCTAAGATATCCATTGGGTGCGCGAGTTCAGTTTAAAATGGTTGAGCAAATTTTTAGGATAAATTGATGTCGATAAACTTTCAGTTCCCCGAATGGCCGTGGTAAACGTACATATTTAATAGCGGAGACTACGTACCAAACAATTGTCCGTCCTATATATTTATATATACATATATCCCCAAGTACGGTTTGATGTTCCCCATTCTCATTTTGTATTTCCAATGACAATATAACGGTTGCGGAAGGTAAGCCCAGCTCACCGTAGTTTTGGAGTTTAGCTACTGCCAGGATAATTATATTTCAGCTGCCCCTTATGGATGAAACGCTGACCAGAATGCAGTGTGTTCAAACTGGATTTTTGTTTCTGATCCGCCTTGAAAGAAGAAAAGAATATGTCCGCTAGTCCGAAGAGATTCAGTGACAGGGTCGCCTAATTAACCTGAAACGCATCAGGTTGCTCATTCGTTTCGCCTTCTTTAGCTACCTAACGGAGGGTTCCGATAAAGCCATTGCCCGAGTTATATTGATGATTGAATCATTTCTGTCCACTCCCAAATGAGTGCCTATCAGAAACTTTCCACCTCCACGGTCAGTTCCATGTTCCAGTCTTATCTAGTACTCTGTAATAAAACCCGCTGTACCGCAATCTTCGATTTATTTAATTTTAGCATTTTTTTTGACGTATTGACATTTTTTATTTTGTTTTTTGGGTCGAGCTCTGGCAACGCTGCTCTTTACTCATTAAAAGAGAACTGTTTGGTTGGCACTCTTTTCCAATATATCACTCTTTTAATCTGTTAAGTTGATTTTATTACAAATTGTTAACAACTATCTCTCACTCTCTTTCGCTCTCTTCTCTCTTTATCACTTTTGTTAAAGTTGCAGATCGACTTGGTTTCATTTTTTGTTTACGTTGCCGCATTGCATTCCATTTCATTCTTGGTTTCTGTCACTTCGCTCAGCAAATAACAATCATTCGTTAACGAAGTTCACTAGTGAGCGGACGGGTGTGTGTTTACGATCGTTGAAACACGGGACTGTTTTTTTTTGTTTTTCTTAACAAAAATGTTTCCCACAAACAATTGAAATTATTGTTCACATTACTGGAACTGAGAATATTAAATATAATAAAACAAAAAATTAAATGAATAAATAAACAAATGAATTTGTTTATTGAACATTCATTCGACTGAGTGATAATAATAATCAAAATAAATCGAGTGAAATTTGTGGCATTTAGACGTTTTACGTTTTTTGTTTGCCACCAATCGGGTCGTGGACAATAGTGACTGTAGTAGTGATGTTTATGACAACAAAGGTTTCCAATTACTTGGCGTGTTGTTTGTGTAATTGAGTTGGAAGAAATCATCACAGTATCTTCTAAATATTAGAAAAATTCTTGAAATTGAAATGTCAACAAAAAAATAAAGTTTAATTCGCTAATGAAAAAGTGTAGAAAACAACTAAAACGAAAAATATTGTCAAAAACAAGTGTCAAAATTACCTTATGAAGAGGTAGTGAAAAGATCACATTGCGGCCGATTGAAACAGAGCGGAAGAGAAAACGAGAGAGAGAGAGAGCGGCCGTTGATAAACCTTTAAGGTTTCTTGAACAAACACCAACAAAACTAGCATGGAAATGAGAAAAATATAATAATCAACAGGTGTAAATCGATAAATAAATTTCCATAGAAAATTAACAAACCAAACAGTTTACCCAGAAATCGTAACGAACGAAACCTATCTAGGTATAAACAAGAAAGGGTCATAACCGGTTCGTGAAATTGATAACAAAAAACGATCGATTTTTAATGCGGTATTTCATGATAAAAGCAAAAGTATAAAAACGAACAAACAAAAAATCGATTTTTAATAAGATCCAATTAACTGAGAAGTCAATTATTAAAAATTTCATAATTTCCTGCAATCGATGCCATTTAAAACATTATATTATCTATCATCCAACTGATCGCAATCTAAATACCACGCAGTAGTTTATAACACCATGTTGGTAATTTTCCGTTTACCAATATCTGCATCTTCATCACAGTTCCAACTGGCAGCAACAGCATTTTCATTAGCACCACAAACATTGTCAACATCCTTATCATCTGCTAGTAACTTGCAAAGATCATCACAAATGCAGTCATTGACGTCTTTGCTATTGCTGTCATTATAGAGATCAATCGATTGCATGCACTGACTGACGTTTTGCATGTAATTTTCAACGCCAATATGCGATTTCATTCACTCTTACTACAACTACTAACGTAACAACATTAACACAGTTGCATTTTGCAAAAAACAAGAAAAATCTCCAAATCTCTAACTGACATTTTGTACAACTGCAGTGTCGTCGCATCGCATCGGTCGCTCGCGTTACGCGATTTAAATGTTTTAGTTACGCTTTATTGAATTTTAGTTTTGTTACTCTCGCGCGCTACCAAGAAACTGGACGCGCTTCACTGAAATTCGCTATTAAGAAAACGCTATTTAAACAACAACAACAAAATTAAACAACCAAAAAAAAAAATAACATCAACTATTATTATAAATAAATTGTTATAAAGTACAAAAAAACAAAAAAACATAACAACAATAATAATAATAAAACCAAAAAAACGTTACAGTTTAGTTGTTTTAGTTTTTATTTCGGCCAATATATCAAACAACTAATTTGCAGTGTTTTTAATTATATTGATTAAATTGTACGTCATTGACGTCGTTGTAAAACAAGAATATTTCGTAAAACAAACGACTGCCAATATGGCCATATCTTTCACATTGGGATACCTATTGGTAGTGTTGGGGTTAATACTCCTTGTGGATTTATCATTGGCTGGCACTTCGGGCTATGTGGATCTTGGCGATACAAAAGGTAAATCGAACATGAAACGTATTTAAATTAGGAAACTGTATATATAAAAAAATAACCAAAATTTACCTTCTGCTTTACCATAATGCCGAGTTTACACCGACAGAGATTAAAGCATTAGGAGGATTATAAATGTCAAAATCCATAAGACGAAACCAACGTTAATCCCGACAATGCGATAATCTAGTTGTGTGTGAATGCCGTATAACTCGGATAAGGTTATTATCGGAACCAAATTGATGTGATATTCGATCATTCACTGAAAACCACGGCGATTTGAAACCACTAGAGATGTATTTATTTATTTTTAAACGTCTTACTAAACAGTTCTTCAGGTACTATATATAATAAATTATTAAATCACACATCAAAATTCAGAAATTATTAAATCGTTCTACAATTATTTCATATTCTAAAATTTGTTATTGGACTCTAGAACATTAAAATAACAAAGTTAAAATCATGTAATCAATCAACCACAATTTCGTGGTTTCAAAGCATAGTTGTATTCAGCACATGACGGATTGCGTTATAATTCAGGCCAAAGACGAGCTGAGTTATGCTCAAATGTGGGGACATTCCTTTGACTTAATTAGATATAAAAAAATAAAAGGTTTCCCATTACATCCCCTGAAGGGACAGGGGAGAGCTTCTCACTTACTGATTGGGACTTACAGCTTTACACCGATTCCGAACGGTATTTGGAGAAGCTTTTTCATGGCTAAATACTCGATAGTGTCGCCGTCACAATCGGGGTGACCGCCGCCGAAAGAATTTTTTTTAAGGTGGTCAGAGCAGTGTTCGAACCCAGAATCTCATGTACAAGAGGCGCGCACACTAACCATTGCACCAATGAATTAGATATTACGGAAGCATTTTAGCGGGTCCTATACTGTATTAAAGTATTCTGACTATATGTATTGTTCCTCGAACCCGATAGGAACCCAGCCACATGAATTCGACTAGAATTGGGTTCCTCTCAGTCAGGTGCAATGGCTAGTGTGTGCGGTTATTGTGTATGAGAACGTAGGTTCGATCCCTGCTCTGACCACCTTATATTTCCTTCGACAACGGCCACCTCGCGTAGTGATGGCGACACTAACAAGTTCTTAGCAATGAAAAAGCTTCTCAAAAATACCATTCGGAACCGGTGTAAAACTGTAGGTCCCAATCAGTGAGTATAAAAACTATAAAGCGCACAGCTCACTGGTTGTGAGAAGCTCTCCCCAATTCCTTCATGGGATATAATGGGAAATGTTTTTTAAGTCGCTTGGATGCAGAAGTAGCCTATGCCCGCTTGCGGGTAATTTGATATTTTAAGTCCATTTGAAAGTATATATTATATTGGAAGCAGAAGTATCCTAGTTCCATTGTTACAACTAGCGCTCCTATCGGCCAAACCTCAAACTAGCCTATGTTCAGTATCGCTGTTAGTTTTAATGCAGAATCGGTCTATCTGAGAGCTATTAGCTACTAGCTACTAGTATTTAATCTATTTCTGCTTCCAAGCGACGATTTGACGATTTGAAATAGAGAAAGTTTAGACTTTTGTTCGGCTTGAAACGACAAGATTGTGAAGGAACAGTGACCACAGTTCACTGTTTTTAAAAAAAATCGCTAAAAATAAAATTTTTCAAACAAAAAATCGCTAAAACGACCTTATGTTTATATCTCTGAAACGGAGCGCCCAATCGAAAAAATAACCAATTTTTGCGAGTTTCTAAGGGGTTTTCAAAAAGTGATCCAATTCGAATGGAAGAATTTTTTTTCCTAAAAATTGCCAAAATAGGAAAATCGCTTAACTGCAAAGGTGGCTATAAATCGAAAAAATACCATATTGGAGACACCCATTGATTAAAGCCTCCTAATGAGGTAAATTTTTTATTATTTTTTCGATTGGACGCAACGTTTTCGAGTTATAGCCACTTTTTATTTTACCGATTTTCTTATTTTGGCGATTTTTGGGAAAAAAAATTCTTCTATACGAAATGGACCACTTTATGAAAATTGGTCGTTTTTCGACTGGACGCTCCGTTTCCGACATATAGAGATTTTTCCTAATTTTTTGATATTTTCGATGGTAACCCATAACCCATTACCCATTTCCCTGAGGGTAATGAGTAATCGTGATGAGTAATTCCCCACTGTCGTGGGTAGCTACCCATTATTTTCCCCACTGCTCCGAGGGTAATGGGTAATCGTGATGGGTAATTCCTCATTTTCGTGGGTAGCTACCAATTCTTTTCCCCATACCCTGTGGGTAATTGGTAAACGTTCATTACACATTCCCCACGGCGATGTGTATGGGTTACTCATGGAGGGGTAAATACGAACTCTGATTGGGATACCATAGACTAACGAGATTAAGCGCTATCCCCACCTGAGAACCATCTTGTTTGCTCCCAGAACCTCAAGATCTTGTTTATGCCTATTTGTGAAAAATCTCCCAGGTCCCAGGTCCTCCTGCACGTGCAGTGGATTTTTTGTCTTTCTCATCGTTATAGCTTCTACAGAAGTCATTTGCCCTGATCTTTAATCTCGCCGCATGTCTACCAATCAGACAGTGTCTCATCAAAGCTGGCACAAAATTTTATACCTTGCACGCTGAAAATTAACGGCCCCAGCTGCATATTGCAGGAACCATGTACGTGCTTGCAAGCATTGTTTTCGTAAATTGAAGGTCTCATAAATTTTGTTTCTTAATTGTCTGTCATGTTTTTGTTTACAAAAGGTTTCAGCCAACAAAGCTGGGTGGGAAATATATATATTATAACCTAATAATAATTGTGTCCCAAACATATTATATTGAATAGCAAACATAATGTGTTTGGACACAAGTATACTATCTTTTCCACAAGCTACAAACACGATATATTTAATTTGCATTCAAACAACAAAAAATACAAATTTTTCAACGTGTGGACCTATCTAGAAAAGGTTCGTGGATCTCATGCTATCCACTATCAGTCAGATTTGTCACGGTCCATGTCCCTCGTCTCTCTCTCCTGCCTCATCAAACAGGAGCGTTGTTGCAGGATATGCGTAGAAGTCGTTACACGCTGAAAAAACCGTGTTTTTAACTTTGGATGCATATATAACGTTTTTGTAGCTTGTCGTAAATATAGTATACTTGTGTCCAAACACATTGTGTTTGCTATTTAATATGACATATTGGAAACACAGTGATTACTAGGTTATAATATATGTCTCCGTATCTCTTAACTTTGTTTCCATTACATCCCATTTTGCTTTTCGAATTTGTAGATCCACTGATCTGGACCTACTGTTTTACACCGAATCCGAATGTGTCGCCATCACTATCGAGGTGACTGCAGCCGAAAGAAATGACAAAACTGGATAGGGGATTGCACCCACGTTTTCTTGTAAACAAATCGCGCATGCTTACTGCTGTACTATCGAGGGCCGCCTTTCGGCAACCATGGAAATTGGATGTGAGTCAAAGGCTAACGGAATCTGCCACAGACTAAGCTAAGGGTTGAGTTCGGAAAAGAATTGGAGAAACTCCTAATCTGTTAATAAATTAAATCTAATCTTTTTTTTTAGTTGAAAGAAGAGGCTCAAACCAGTTGACTAAATGCCTGGTCGTCGATGTCAAACATTCCTATTCTAAAAAAAAATGGTTACCCATTACCTCCCATTAAGGGATTGGGGAGATCTTGTCACAGTAAAGATCGGGACCTACAGTTTTAAACTGGTTCTGAACGGTATTTTGAGAAGGGGTTTCATGGCTAAGTACTGAATAGTGTCGCCTTCCCTAAGCTAGGTGACCGTCGTCGAAAGAATGTTTGGTGTTCATGGATCGAACCAACATTCTCACGTACAAGAGCCACGCATCCATATTTTCAAACAAAAAGTTAATGATCATGGTGCGGCAACGATCTCAATTGACCGTAAAGCGAGCTCCGGCTTCATTTTTAAAGAAATAGGGTCCGATGATGCCACCATCGTGTAAATCGCACCAAGCCGTGCATTTTTCTGGATGTAATGGAGTCTGTAGGGTCTGTTGCCGATTGGTCTCACGCCATGTGCGGAAGTTTTGATTACTAACAAACCCGTTAAGGCAAAAATGAATTGCAAGAACCGAATTACGGTTCCAAAAGAACCGAAAACGGTTTCAAACGAACCGAACCACGGGTCCAACCGAACCGAGAACAGTTCTTAAAGCACCGAAAACGGTTCAAAAAGGACCTAAAACGTGTTTAAAAAAACGAAAAACGATTCTAAAAGAACTGATATACGGTTTGAAAAGAACCGTTAAACGGTTCCGGAATAAGAGGCCTCGGTTCAAAAGGAACCAAAAGTGTCCAACTTTGGATGAGGGTATGAAAATGTGTATATTTTTTATTAAACTTTATATTCTTATAGTAACTTAAGCCTTTAAGCCTCTTTGGGGCAGCAATTTGCTGAGAACAGGAATCGGTTCAAATACCCAGTTCTTTTCGGAACCAGACTCGTTAGAACCGGTTCTTCAAATACGCAGTACCGCACATCACTAGAACGCACAGTCCTTCGACATGTTGGTGTTATTGCATCATTTGTATGTTGTATGTAGTATGAAATCTATCCACAGTTCGACGGATGGCTTGCTCAGATGGACGATTATTTGCGCCATAGCCAAGCGAACCACGGAATAGTCATTCATGATCATGAGTTCGTTCGATAACTTTTTATCTGACTGATGAATTTGAAATAAACAATTATGTTAACATGATAGTGATGCGAACAACTTGGATTACATTCTTATCTTACTTCTATATCAAGAAGGACAGTAAATCGGCAATAAACATCAACGATATTTAGCTGATGTTCATGCTCATGAATGACATATAAGGTGCGCTATAAGTTCCTCGAATCGATAACTGACTATCAAAGTAAATTTGGATAACATAGACAGTGTAGAGGTTTACGCCGATTGTTTCTGATTCGGCGGCGGCGTAGGGACCTGGGAAATCCGGCGGCGGCGGCTTTGTCGGCTAACCTGGCGGCGGCGACTATTCGAAATTATTAGGAAATTGACCAGGCTGCTGCTGTGCAGAGTTCAATTCTTAGGAAATTTAACCTACTGTTGTTCTACTTGTAATGTGAGCTGTAACCTGTTAGGGAATGGGACTGCCTGTTGATGTTGTAGCTTGTGGAATTTCGCCAGACTGTTGTTATGCAAAATTCAAATTGACGTTAGTTCTTGGGAAATTAAGCTGACTGTTATTAGGAAATATTCTGATTGGGGTTGTGTGTAGTTTATAGTTTGTTGCTTCTTGTGGTTGCAAAGTGTGTTGTAAATCTGGACAATGTCATTAATTGATAGATTATATGAAAGATTACACAAAAAGTTATACGAGTACGCCGCCGCGCTTATATCTGCGTAATCAGGCGGCGGCGCGGCAAAAGCCACAAATAACGGCGGCGGCTTAAAGGTGTAATTTGGTAGAATTGTACAATTGTGAATCTATTCATGATGATTTGCCGGAGTATTCTAATCATAAATGTCAAAAAGTGAGCGCACAGTTCGTTTGACAGCTAACCCTTTCGTAAGTTCTATTTAATAAAAAAAAATTAAATGAGATGTCAGGGGAACCTGGTTGGAACGATGTTCCTTTCACTATATATTATATAATAGTTAGTTCCAGCACGCCTAAGGCGCCCGTTAAAAAATACGATAATTTAAATGGATCTTTAAGAAAAGATACTTTTTTTTTTAAAATTATAAACTTTTTTTACGAATTTTTTTTTATAGAATGTACTTTTTTAAATATAAAGTATATTATAGGTCCTTTTTGTAAGAATATATGTATATTATATTTTCCCGAAAAGGTCCTTTTTTTAAGAGAGATACTTCTTTTATTAAAAGCTAATGTTTTTTTAAGAAAGATACTATTTTTAAGAAGAAATACTTCCGGTAAGAAAAAGCCATATGATTTTGAATTTTTTTTTTTACAAAGAACTAATTTTTTTTAAGAACAGTTACTTTTTAAAGAAGTGGTACTCTTTTTAGGAAAAGGTTAGTTTTTAAGAAAATTTAATTATTTTCTTATTTATTATATCAACAAAAGAAAAGGTATTATTTTATTTTTAAGAAAATGAATTTTTGTAATAAAAGGTAATCTTTTTAAAGAGAAGGTATTTTTTTTGAAGAAAATGTTTTTTTAAGAAATGGGAATTTTTGTTAGAATTGGTAATTTTTTTAAGAATAGGTAAATATTTAAGAGTAGGTACTTAGCTCAAGAACAGTTATTTGGTTTAAAAAAAAGGTACTCTTTAAAGAAACGGTCGATTTTTAAGAAAAGGCAATTTGTTGTAAGAAAATATATAATTTTTTAAGAAAAGGTACTTATTTAAAAAAAAAATAACTTTTTTAAGAAAAGGTACTGTACTTTTTTTTAAACAAAGGCACTTCTTTAAGATAAGGTATTTTTTAAAGAAAAGGTACTTTGTTTAAGAATATGAATAGGTATTTTTTTGAGAAAATTTACTTTTAAGAAAATACACTTATTTCAGAAAATGTTCTTTTTTTAAACTTCTTTCACTTTGGCTTTTCTAAATTTTGTTTTTATTGGGTTCCAAACTACAACATATCTATACTAAATATTGGTTACAGGCTCCACCTAAAAAACTTCCCATTAAACCAGAAATTTCTCAACATATGTTAGTCTAGACACAAACCAAAGCAAAAGTACCCAATATAGTTGATAATACTGTGTTGTAGCATAATAGTGTTAAAAACTTCCCTGCTAGAAAACTTCCCATTAAACAAGAAATTTCCCAACACATGCTAGTCTAGACACAAACCAAAGCAAAAGTACCCAATATAGTTGATCATACTGAAAGCATAATAGTGTTAAAAAAAGTTTGTAATTTTTTTTCATTTATCCCCCATCCCGCAACGTGTGTTAAGGAACATCGCTCCAAAAAACACCCTTTACATGGCTCCGGCATAATGTTACAGTGGCCGTTTTTATCCAGAGAGTAATAAAATTTTTAAAATTAAAATTAAAAATAAAAAATTATATTGAATATTTCATAGATAATCTATGTGATCTCAGTCATTTTGTTTTCATATCTCGAACAAAACTACACATGTTTTTGCAATTATTTCACTAATTAGTAGCAGTAGAATACAGAAATTTCTGTTTTGTATTCAATTATTTTCAAATTCTGTTCTTTCGCTCGATTTCAATTTGAATGCCAATGAATTTCGCTCTTGAATTTTCCATAAATTTCTTATGAGTCCAGTGGGACAAGAGGGTTAACGTCATCATAGCTTATTTTTATATCTGCAAGCAAAGGGTTGTTGCTTCGTTCGCTTATCGTATTGAAATTTGAAACTTTGCAGCGAGTAAGAAAGAAAGCAAATAAAAAGTATAAATCTGATAAGCGTTCGCGAAACAATTCGCCATATCTTAGTCATTGCTAGTCATTTTTTTTATATAGCAACAGTTGTTGTTTACGCTTCTCCTCTTGACTTCGCCCTGGATCAATGTTTTAGATGGTTCTACCACAAATGTGTGTTAGCCCACTTCTCTTAGCAAACGGTGCCAATTGGAAACCCTTTGGCCTCACACAATAAGAAAGAAGCCATCAACATGTGCCAAGTAAGAGTGATACTGCAAAGACGTATAGATAGATATGTAGTTCATGTACTGGCTCATGCTTATGCAGATGATGATGATGATGATGGTGATCATCATCATCATGTGGTGTCGACTTCACCTGCAGTATTATCAGGCCTTTTCAAATATATCCATGTTGTGTACGGGGCAATGCAGTCTTTAAAAGCTCCCGTACATCACTAAAGAGTTTCAACTTTGCTTGAGGTGCCTGCCTGCCTGTCATGCTGTTGCTTCATTGTTTTGCGGTTGTCCCTCTTTCAAGCTCTCTCAAGCATAATACGTGCCTATAGATAGGCTGTTGCTTCTAGGTACTACGATTTGTGGATGCAACTTGAATCAGCCTCTGCGTGTTGTGATATGATATGATAGCAGAGTTGGATACACAGAGCTGGCCTACGAAAACACAGTGTGAGAAAAATAGCTGGTGCAACATCATTATCATCAACATCAACAATATTATCATCATCATCATCACCACCAGCAGCAGCAGCAGCAGCATCAATAGTAAATACTAGCAAAGAAACAGCAGCAAAAAATCAACTGCTGCTCAGCTTAGTATGTAAGACTGCTCTACTGACTGCTGCATCAGTTTGGTCTGTCTGTTTGCCCATCCGTCCGTCTGTCTATGTGGCTGTCTGGTCCCAATTGTTGATGCAACTTTTGTTTTGCTACGTTTCTCTGTGTGTACACACAACTACACCGATATGAGACCATAATAAATGGACAGCCATGGTTGTGGACCCATAAAAACCGGTTTTTTTCTTAACCATTTCTTGTGATATTGGCAATAGTAGTGGCAACTTTATGTTGCTTTGTTGTTATTCATATGATGTTTAAAAGAAAACGAGTGGCAGCCGCAGAACAAGAAGTCTTAGGTTTGTTTGTAAGCGCGCAGAGACAACCAAGTACGTAGTGGCATGGCAAAAAAAAAAAACAACAACAAAACACCCAAATACAATAACAACAACGACACAGCAAAGCCTAACAGAGAGATATAACGAAACTTTACAATAATAATGACAACAAGTTGTAAAAGACAGGCAGACGGAAAGATCTACCAACGAAAAAGAGTTACAGTCATACAATACCCCGGCCAATTCACCATATCCACCACGAACAACAATGCATATCTGTTGGCTCGTAAGGTCTCTTTTTGAGCAGGGAAGGTAACCCCGAAGGGAAATAACTACCACTGAAACAACTGTAGTATTAAATATGTAGCTCTGCTACTAGAGTATTCGAAAAAACCGGTCAATCCAAGAAACCAGGTTTTCGGTTGTTTCTAAAAGTGGAGTATATGAGACCCTGAATTGTAAACCCACCTACTGTGTCAAAACAAGCTTTTGAGTAAAACGCAATTAAATTCCCCTCTCTGTGTTGCATTTTCATAGTTTACTGTTTTATAAAATTGCATTTTTACATTACTTTCCGATGTTTTTTTGAGACTTGGGAGCAGGGTTCGTATTTCGTGGGTAATGGGTTACACTGGGTTATTTTTCGATTGGACTCTCCGTTTACGAGATATAGAAAGTTTTTCTAATTTTTTCATATTTTCGATCAAAAGTGGGGATGGGTTACTCTGGGTAACCCATTACCCATCGTCGTTGGTAGCTACCCATTATATTCCCCATTACCCTGAGGGTAATGGGTAATCGTTATGGGTAATTCCCCATTGTCGTGGGTAGCTACCCATTATTTTCCCCATTACCCTGAGGGTAATGGGTAAACGTTCATTACACATTCCCCACGACGATGTGTATGGGTTACACATGGGGGGGGTAAACAAGAACTCTGTTTGGGAGCGGTTTCATATGAAAGGGTCACATATGGAAAACCGGATACACCGGGTTTTTTAAGGAAAACCCTGGTTTCCACAGGTTTTATAACTAACCGTGCGTTTACACGAGACAAGACAGTTAGAATATGTATTAGTTGTCAAAGAAGAGAAAAAATTTCTGTGTAACGTAGATATCCAGACAATTATAAATTTTCATTTCAATTCATTTCGTTTGAATTCAATATTTTTAAATTATAACGAAATTTCACCGAAATGACCCCTTACATCAGATCATTTGCCGAATTTACTGTCTTTGAAAAATCAGAGACAGCGACGAAGGCAATGAGACCATAGACTAATTCTATACCAAGATGGATTCATAGATGGTGAACGCATAAGCACAGCTGATTTGCTTTGTTTACATTGCAAACCACTTTCGAACTGTCAATTTCACATGTATTTGGTTTTTGTATGTGTTTGTTTACATTTATTGTTGTTATACGTATGTGTTGGATTTGACACAACGTAAGTGAGAAGCAAAAACAAAATGTATCTTGTTGTTGGCATCAATTTGACATCAGCTGCAACAACATCTCCTGCGTCTACCATGAGTATTTTTATCATGTTCTATACCTAGTGGTGCCATCTGACGTTTCATTTCACACTCGTCGTGGTGAGCTCGGTCCGATAGAGAGATTTTGGATGCAAATTGAATTACACCAGATGGAGTATAATTTCAAACCAAGGTACACTTTGAGGGGTGGACAAAAGGAACTTTTTTTATGAGTCGGTCTATATCTTCTTCAGGAGAATTGTCTCAATTAGACGTTGACGCAAGCTGGCAACACTGTTATCAGCGTGAGCTGTTTTGGCAGCTGTTAAATGATTTGTGTTTAATTTAGTTTGCCCACACTAGCAAATTGTGCAGCATAATTTTTAATTCCTTTCATGCGATAATATTGAAATACATCGTCTTTAGCTAACGTGCAAATTTCTTTGAAAAATTACAAAAAATATATTTTTATAAAAATGGTCCAGTTCACTGGATCTTAATGCTAGACAAGAAATATTATGGGAATCATCAGAAAATAAGCCAAGGTAAATTTTGAGAGGTGGACAAAGAACCCTTTTTCCCCCACCATACAATGTGAGTCGGTCTAGCATATAGGAATAACCCTGCGTTTACACGAGACAAGACAATTGAGAATATTACTGTCTTCGAAAAATCAGAGACAGTAACGAAAACAATGAAAGAATTATAAGTGTTAAGTAAAAAAGTGTGTCTCGGCAAAACTGTCTCGTGTAAACGCCAAGTAAGTATGATCATATATTAGACATCATGATCAATGAATTCTTCCACATAGCTAGGGTTTCTACGGAAGTTGTTAGACGTGAACTTTAGTTTCGTCCCGTCCAAACTAAAACCAACAGGGTTACATTGGGCCTGGATAGACACGTCACGTTCATGAATCTCCTGCTATCCACCATTGGTCAGATATGTCTTGCGCGTTCATAACCTGTACCTCTCGTCCATCTCTCCTGTTTCATAATTTAGGAGCGTTTTTTTTAGGATATATTTACAAGTCGCCAGGGACATGTACACATATTCGTCGGTGGTACAATGAGAACATGGGTTCGATCCCTGCTCTGACTACCTTACCTTTCTTTTGACGGTGGTCACCCTGCTTAGTGATAGCGCTACTGTCGAGTACTTAGGTCTGAATCAAATAAATAAATGGTTTCCCATGACATCCCATGAAGGAATTGGAGAGAGCTTCTCACAACCAGTGAGCTGTGCGCTTTCTTGTTTTGCACTCACTGATTGGGATCTACAGTTTTTACACCGGTTCCGAACGGTATATTGATTGAGGTCTCAATCAATTAGTGCAAAAACTAGAATGCGCACAACTCAATGGGTGTGAGAAGCTTTAATCAATCCCTTCATGAAACCACCTATTACTACCCCTCCTAATTTGATTCTTTTAAGATGGTTCGTGTATTTCATCTTCCGTGAACACATTAATATGTGGTCCTTCGAGCCGAATAACTGTGTATAGGAGAATTTGGCGAAAATGTCTTTTCTAAGATGTTTTATTACAGATTATCTACTCTTAGAAATCATTCATCTGGACAAGGGATTAGTAGAAGGACAGTAGAAAATATTTTATAGATAACATTTCCATGTAGGAAACTTGTCAAGAATCCATATAATCGGTTTTGTCCAGCACCGGAATTCTGTAAAGTTCTAGCGATAAAAATCGGTAGTTAAATTGACAAAATTCGGAAATTTTGTATTGAAATGTTATGAATTTTGACAACTTAACTATCGATTTTTATCATTAAAAAGTCGCAGAATTCCGGTGCAGATCTTGTTTTCGTGAACATCAGAAAAACTGTTGAGTGGATTTCCAAGTACAGGACTTCCCAGATAACTTATCCTTGATTTTATTTATAACTTGTTCTCCTGAGCCTTATTTTTGATTTTGTCCAGCTATTGTTCTGTGGCCGTTGGTGGCGCAATGGTAGTATACGCGCCTCTTGTACATGAGATCCTGGGTTCGATCCCTACTCTGACCACCTTAAATTTCTTTCGACACCGGTCACCTCGCATAGTGACGGCGACACTATCGAGTATTTAGCCACGAAAAAGCTTCTCAAAATACCGCTCGGAACCGGTGTAAAACTGTAGGTCCCAATCAGCGAGTGAAAACTGGAAAGCGCACAGCTCAGTGATTGTGAGAAGCTCTCCCCTGTCCCTTCATGGGATGTAATGGGATACCATTTATTTTTATTGTCCTCATGGATATCGAAAAATCTGCTGTAAAGATTTCATGTAACATATTTTCAGATAAAGAACCTTACCGAATAACCAAAGAAATTTGGTCTCCTAGGAATCAAAGTGTCCTGCTATTGTCATGCATATATTTGTATACTGAGATATACCGCCAGTGTCCGCCTTTCCCGGTTGTTCCTACACCAGCTATCGATACCAGGACAAATTTGTTCTACAGGACATTTCGAAGTTGTTGTTGTATTTTTGAAAATTTTTGTAATAATATTTAATCATCTTTTGACATACTTAGAAACTCATGAAAACCTCAAGCTGCTTTATAGTTCATTTGACATTTGGATTTCAAATGCTCTCAAGTCTTGTGATCCAAATTTTAGTATTCATTGACTGCTTTTATTCTTCTTCCTACCTCTACGTCCTTTCTCGTCCTTAACTGATCCTTTGATCAGTGGCCAATGTTCACTTAGAATGCATAAATCAAAATATCCTCCCTCTACTACAAAAGGGAAATAAACAAAAATCACAATGTACCTTGTTATTGTATTTCAAACATCTGTTCCTTCCCGTGTCTTTCCGCCGACCATTCTTCCTCCTCCCTAACAAGCTCAGTAACAACAACATAACTATAGAAAAAATCGTTTTCCTTTATTGCCAGTGGAACAGGTTTTCTGGGTAAATTCCCATGGTTCTGTTGTAGTCGTAAACAGTAAAGTGTA
Source organism: Phaonia tiefii (assembly GCA_963931995.1). Taxonomy (NCBI): domain Eukaryota; kingdom Metazoa; phylum Arthropoda; class Insecta; order Diptera; family Muscidae; genus Phaonia; species Phaonia tiefii. The sequence goes on along the minus strand of OZ008371.1, from coordinate 204,657,784 downwards.
CTCAGAGGAGGGAGGAATAAGCAAACAGTTCAGTTTAACTACCTGCCACTGGTTCCGTCCCTGGCTATTGGAATCAGAACAACCACCACCAGAACCACCGCCAACGCCAGTTATAAACGTTCATATCTCTTTTTCCTTGTCATACTATGTGGAACTACCGAAATTTTAAACAACCATTAACATTTCAAACAGTTTTATTAAAACGTTGCTTGTTTTATTTTTTTGCATACCTGTCGTTTACCTGTAGTCACACACACACACACACTCAAATGTGATCCTTTTCCTTGTCTCTTTTGTGTGTGTGCGAAAGATCTCAAGCCAGGTTATTGTTAGCCAACGAATGCGCAGCGGCCCATTCAGTTCTTTAGCAGTTGATTGTTATTCCACTCAATGAATGTTAGTTGATTGTGCATTTTCCGTTCCGTGTGGACCCTTTGTGCTTAAGTATGGTAAGGCCTTTTCACATGCATCCAAAAATGTCGACCGGTTTGCATTCTTTCATTAACAATTCATGTCCTTACGCATGCGCACAGATTTGTAGGAATTCTCTGCTGGTATCTCAGATTATGCCATAGCTGTTTTCCAGATATCTATAGATCTCACAAGATATCTAGGTGGTGTTTTTGTTTTTTTGAAGGGATCATTATGACGTAGCTGTACTTGTGTGTTTGAGAGAGAGAGAGAGAAGTAGAAAGGAAAATCTTTAAGGTTTTATTCTTTCTGTTTTAGGGTTTTTTATCTTTGAAAGAGATTTTCTCGTGTATTGTAAGTTTTGGAAGAATTTTACGCAACATTTGCTTTCCAAGAGGCTTTATCATAGATTATTAGCTCTAACGAGATATTTATCTTGACGAGGCTTTAGTAAACGATCTGTTGTTAAGATAGTTTGTGATAAAATTGATTGATATATTGCCAAGGATTTTTTCTTTTTGTCTAGGAATTCTTATATTGAATCTTCAACTCACGCCTGCTGGAGATTAGAAATGGGAGTTTTTTCTTGTTTGAATGCAAATATAACATGTGTTTGGTGGAGCTTACCGCAAATATAGCATACTTGTGTCCAAACACATTGTGTTTGCTATTCATTATTATAGGTTTGAGATACAATGATTACTTTGTTATAATATATCGTCGCTGCGCCAACGAAAACAGTTATGTGTTTTTTGTTAACTTTTCAGGAAAGCAAAAAAAACTAAAATTTTCTTGGAACATTTGCTCGACAACTTTGTCTTTATTAGCACCATATACTTCCAAGCCAAAGCGAATATCAGGAAACTAGCAAACCCGGCAGACTTCGTCCTGCCAAATAAGAGACTTAATTAAAAGATGTATTTAAAAAAGCAAGCAAATTAAATAAAATTTCACCACCAATGTAAATTCACCAGTTCAAATGATGCCACTACCGCCGGTAGATGGAGGGATTAAGGATTAATTAAATCCGGTTTAAATCACTGTTGGAATTAACTTTTGCTAAATTTTAATGCTTAGTGCACCCCTTCAGACCACTACCTTTCCAACGGTGTATCGCACTTGACTGTGCGACCTTTAGTTTAGGAGGAGAAGCGGTTACAATAATTACACTATAAATACCTTAGCGTAATATATGTATATATAGATAGATAGATAGCTATGTGAACATGTGTATAAATACAAATGGTTTTCAAATGTGCAATACATTTTTTTTCATAAAATTACACATAACCCTTTTCGTTGGCGCAGTGACAATATTTTTTTGTGATACAAATACAGCTGTGTTTGGTGCGCTCTTCACTTAATTTTGTTTGTCGCTATGCTCTGTCGAGAGAAAAATATTGAAAGTGGGACAAAGAGATAATGTTTTCAGCCTAAGCTGATATTATTGCAGGAATATAAATGCTCGCTGAAGAAAAACGGCCCCAGCGAAATGTTGTAGAAACCATGTACATGTTTGCAAACATTGTTTTTATGACTTGAGGATCTGCTGTTTTTTTATTTATTTGTTTCCTTTATATTATAACATATTTAACATTGTGTCGCAAACATATAAAATTGAATAGCAAACACAATGTGTTTGGGCACAAGTATACTATAGTTGCGACAAGCTCCAAAACATACGTTATATTTGTATGCAAACAACAAAATATACAGATTTTTCACAGTGTAACAGTTATAATGTCGAAATTGCAAACAGTCTGATAGCTAAAACTTTTTGTTAGCTTTAACTGTATGATATCTGGAAAATGTGTTAATGGCGGTTAATTTTATTTATTATTACATTTTAAATTAAGTGTAACCACCTACATTTATTATACCGAAGCTACTACACGCTGAAAAATCTGTATTTTCATGTTGTTTCAAACATAACATGTTGTAACTTGTAAACATAACTTGTTGTAGCTCATCGCAAATATAGTATACTTGTGCCCAAAAACATTGTGTTTGCTATTCAATGTAACATGTTTGGGAAACAACGATTAATAGGTTATAATATATGTAATAATAATAATGCCCCCAAACATGTACATAGTTCCTGTAATATGTCGCTGGGGGCGATTGGGTTGCGGTTTGAATGCAAATATAAAGTGTTTGTAGCTTATCGCAAATATAGTATACTTGTGTCCAAACACATTGTGTTTGCTATTCAATATTATATGTTGGAGACACAATGATTAATAGGTTGTAATATATGTTTTTGTGATCCAAACATGGCTTCGTTTGTTGAAAACTGCTGAAACCAAAAACGTGATAGACAACAAGGAAACAAAGGGGCAGCAAGTCTTCAGTTCATGAAAACAATGCTTGCAAACATATGCATGGTTCCTGAAATATGTTGCTGGGGCCATTTTTTTAGAGTGCGTTTGGAGGTTTGCACAATTAATATTTTGCCATATCATTTTGATAATACAATTGCCACTTTTTCTCAGATCGGAATTCGAGTCCGGGGTACGATGGTTGCCATCCGCGGGTTGAATATTGAGCTATCGAAGACATTTCGTTTTAACGAACAATAACTGAATTAGTGACAAACTACATATATCCGCTTTTCATTAGATAAATGCCATATCAGCTGTAATGTAAATGTGCATTGTTGGATGCAAAAAATCATAACAAAGTGCTTCGTTGGATGTAGTGAAAGAAGTAATTCCATGGAAATGAACATATTTTCGAATTTTATGAAAATGGACAACAAACACAAAGCTTCTTTAATTGTTAATGTGAACAATTATAATCATCATCCTAGTTGAAATAACAATAAAAACGTATCATTTAACTCGTATTGCAGTTAGAACTTTATTTCTGCTCAAATATGCTCAATTTCATTAAATATTTTGTATTTTATCACTTCACTTTTGTTTTGCAAATGGCGTCAGTTTGATGCATTGTAACGATTAACCGATAAATGTATGAATACCGGTTATTTTTCGTAGCATTTGCCACTGTTGCCACATGGTCGTAAGATTATTTGACAAAGCACTGAAACCTCTTTTCGTATTTATAGTCAGATCAAATCAAAATCAACTGATTACCAATTTAAGTAGCCAGTCAAAAATTGGGCCTCAGTGGCATGGCTATACTGAAAGAAACTCTTTACAACGAATCGATGCTAAATGTTCTTCAATTGTCTTCATTGAATTGATGACAATTTTCATCACCTCATTTGAAAGGTTCCTCAATTTGAAAATTGCGCGTTTCTTCGCCTTTTCAACTCCATTAAATTGATGATCTTTTTACATTAATATTCACCATTTGAATTTAGAAATAATTAGTGGAATCGATCGATATAAACGTAGTTTTAAAAAAATAAATAAAAAATGAAAAACACTAGAAATTTAAAGTAAATACATAATAAAAAATAGTGCAATGAACGGAAAACAATATCCACGCTATGAGCATTTTATATGTGGTCTTATTCCTTTTTGTTGTGGATTTTTTACAATGAAAATAAAGTCCAAACAATTTGACTACAGATTAACAAACAATTTGCATCAAAATTATTATCAATTTTCATCAAATTGATGACAAACTTACATCAAATTGATAACAACCTTACATCTAATTGACGAAACATGCACAGAAAACTGATGAAAAATGTGCATCAACTTGATGTAACGTTGTCGTTGAATCAACAGAAACTATTGATGAAATATGGATGAAAGATTAATGAAATGTTCTTCATCAATTTAAAGAAATGTGTCGTAGGTTGGAAATGAGGAAATGTTTTATTAAATTGATGTAGGAATTCATAAATTTGCTAAAGTTTTTCTTTCAGTGTCTATTCGAACTCTATGACAAGTTCATCATCAGATGAGTAACTACCGGGCCTGAATAGATACCACCGGTAGACCATCAATCGTAAATATTCAAACTAGAATGAGAAATTTTTTCATAGGCGAATTAGTATCGATCGAAAATCCCTAAGTATCACATCATTTTGAAAAGCACAATTATTAAAATACAAGAACAGAAAGCTTTTTTCATCCATATTCTTCTATTCCTCCTGCTTTCTAGCATGTTTGCAGTGTTTTGAGGTTAATTTTCATTCTATAACACACAGTGTTGTATTTTTTCACTGTGGGTATATTTTTACTGTGTTAACATCTACGAAATTCACAAAGTGAATACATCCAAACACAGTTTGTAAAACTGCGATTACACAGTTTGTCCGACTGCGATCACAGATTGTTTGGTGTTAAACTCCTCCGAAACGGCTGGACCGATTTGTATGACATTTTGTGTGCATATCGGGTTGGTCTCAGAATCGGCCAACATCTATTTTGTATACCTCTAACTGATATAGAACGCAGATTTGTCCGACTGCGAAATACAGATTGTCAAAACGCCGAAAAAACACACTCTGCTAATGTCAGTTACGTTTGAATTTTTCCTTTTCTTTATTTTTGATGGAAAGTCTTACACTCTAATCTTGTAACTAAGTGCCTATTTTCAAAGGTGTCTGTTATAGTTGTTTAGGTGCTCTTCCGAGTTCTCTTATATATCCCAAAAGTCGCATTATAGAAAGTAAAAAATTATCATCCAAGAATATTGCTTTGTCTGATGGGACTCCCTCTTAGGATGTTGGAACTTTGACCAATTTCCAGAGAACTTTTTAGGCTGCCTTTTCATATGTGCACCTATACCGGTGATGGATTTAACAGGACAGGATTTAACATGACGGTGGATTTCCTAAAATAGTATTTTTCGATTTTCTTTGAGTTATACAGATCAGCGTGTTTTATGCAATTAGAAAAAATGTAAACAGTCGGAACCAGGATTTGAACTCAAGTTTGTGACTCTTCTCATCAGCGCCTTAGCGTTCTAAGCAAGTGACCGTCTTGTTCACATTATCACTACTTGCAGTTGTCATCGTCGGGGTTTCGCTCCTCTTTCTGTATCTCGTGTCAATCATAATAGTAAATTCTTAGATCATAATAGTTCAGTCTTTTGACGTCAGCGCCAATCCAACTCCAGCCGATTTTTTTCCTAGGAAAAAACAATTATTCAATTTCAAATACATATAGATAGATTCAAGGAAATAGACTCCTTATATTAAGGACTTTATATGTATATTAAGAATCGTTTGAGATTATTACTTTCTGTCATAATTGAAATTCCACTTAATCCCTCTTACCAGAAACTATTTTTTTCCTATTTCTAGAAAAAGAAGTCCTTATTCCACTTATCCTAAAATTCTTCACGGAATCAAAGAAAGAATCACTTACTTTTTTTGAAGAGTCTCGCTTTCACTTTAATTAAATTCCTTCTTCCTTCCACATAATTTCCCATAATAATTACAGGATTTGTGTTTCTGGTGACTTCCTTGAAATGTCCTTTAAAAAATGTTCATGACATTAGATGACTGCTCTTTTTTTTGGGTTTTGGAGAAATGTGCACTTGAGACCTGGTCAAGACGACACTTGACAATTACGCTACTTTGAAGACTAGAATGTCCTTCACTTCTTATGAGTGCACACACACTAAAAAAATCAGGTACATTTGGTTTGCATATGAACGAACGCCTAAGGAATGCACTTTTTTGTAAAAGGATACCTTCAAGTGTCTGTCCTGTTTCTTTCTTTCTTTCTCTTTGATTTGTGTTCGATAAAAAGGACAGCTGCCTTTTGTCTTTTGCATATGAGCGGGGATATCAAATTTCATAATTTTTGATGATAAAATGTGAGACTAAATGAAGACGAAGTGGTATTATAACAAAGTGTTTGTATAACAGCATGTCCTTAAAAATCTGTCCAAGGCCCACATATGTTTTTTTGTTCACATGCATGTGAAATGGGGAGGACATGTGTGAAGGAGAGATAGAGAGAGGGAGTGCGAGACAGCGCTTGTTTTTAAGTATGGTTTAGGATATATATTTACGCAGTCCTATGTTTAAAATATATCCTTCATGAGAACTCTGCTGTCAAAATCATATGTTTCTGACTACAGGTTAACCAGCCAATTTTGGGTCGTAAAGCATTGTTAAGCATCTGTATACTGAAAAACGTAATTAAAAGTTTAACCACAATTTAACTAAGCAATGAAGATGACCATTGACCTAAAAATTAGCCCTAAATTGACAGCTTTTAAACGAATTTCGTTTAACTAAACCACAGTCATCGGTGGTACAATGGTTAGTGGTGATTAAGTAATTATAGATGAAAAAGTGTCTCAAAACTTCCGTTCGAAACCGGTGTAAAATCTGTGTCCCAATAGGTGAATATAAAACTAGAAAGCGCAGCTCTCTGTGAGAAGTTATCCCCTGCCTCTCCATGGGTTTTAAAGGTAAATTACTTATTTTTATTATTTAAACCACAGCTCATTATTATAGTTAAATTTTACCAGGATTTAACTAGAGTTGAAATTTATTTCACTAAACTTTTCTTAAAGTTTTTGAAAATATCTGTTACTTTAAACTTAAGTTGATCTGGATTTTTGGGGAGATTTGTTTTTTACGTTCTAAAGATTATCTTAATCTTTCATTTAAAGTTAATCTCAATTTTGGGATTACCTTTATCTTCGTTTTAACTATAGCATCTGATTGTGCTTTATATGGTTTAAACTTAAGTTAATTTAATTGAGTTTTAATTGAAGTTGTATTTGATTTCCTAGAGTTAACCAGAAATTGGTTATAGTTTTTTATGAATGTCTTATTTTTTTAAAATTAAGTTGATCTTGCTCTTTAAGAGCTTAGGCTTAATTAATTTTTAACAAAGATAAACTTGGTTTTTAGGTGATAACCTGAACTTTTTTGGTGTGTTTGAAAACATGTTAACTTTTGCTCACGATTTGTGGTACTCTTTGATTAAACTACAACAGCTGCTTTTATAAGACTTTAGTTAACTTTTGTTAATTACTTGACTAATCGTTTCTTAGCTTAAGATAAACTTGATTTCCAGGTATTACTTTGAACTTTATTGGTATTTGTTGGGAATATCTTAATGTTTGCTCCCGGTTTGTCTTAATCTTTGATTTAATTAAAACAACAGCTGCTTTTATATGACTTTAGTTAACTTTTTGGTACTTACTATAGTTCTTCAGGTTAGAGTTAATTGTTTCTAAGCTTAAGATAAACTTGATTTCCAGGTATTAACCTGGACTTTATTGGATTGTTCGAAAATATCTTAATCCTTGAATCCGATTTACCTTAATCTTTGCGTCAACTGAAACAGCTGTTTCTATATGGCTTTAATTAAGTTAGTTATTATAGTTCTTAAGGTTAGACTTAATTGTTTTTTGGCCAAAAAATAAACTTGAGTTTTAGGTGTTAACCTAAACTTTAGTGGTTTGTTTGAAAGCATGTTAATCTTTGATGCTTATTTGTTTTAACAATTAAACAATTAATTACTATAGTTATTCAGGTTTGTCTTAATTGTGTCTTAGCTAAAGATAAACTTGATTTCCAGATATGAATATTGGTATTTGTTGGGAATATCTTAATGTTTGCTCCCGATTTGTCTTAATCTTTGATTTAATTAGCACAACAGCTGCAGCTATATGACTTTTAGCTAACTTTTGTTAATTATTACAGTTCTTAAGGTTAGACTTAATCGTTTCTTATCTAAAGATAAATTTTATTTCCAGGTATTAATCTGCATTTTATTGGTTTGTTTGAAAACATGTTAATCTTTGATTCCGATTTGTCTTAATTTTTGTTTTAACTAAAACAGCTGCTTTTATATGACTGAGTTGAGTCAACTTTGAGCTAACTTTTGTAAATTTTTATAGTTCTTCAGGTTAGACTTAATTGTGTTTTAGCTATCTTTCGCTTGATTTGATTTGTTGGTGTAAACCTGCACTTTAGTGGTTTGTTTGAAAATACTTTGATCCCGATTTATCTTAATCTTTGATTAAACTGTAGTTAATTATTATTCTTCTTCTGGTTAGACTTAATTGTTTCTTAGCTGAAGAAAAACATGGTTTTTAGGTGTTAACCTGAACTTTATTGTTTCTTTGTTTTGGAAATATCTTAATACTTTATTTCGATTTTGTCTTAATCTTTGATTTAACTGAAACAGCTGTTGCTATATGACTTAAACTCAACTATATTAGTATAGTTCTTCAGGTTAGACTGAATTGATGTTTAGCCAAAGATAAACTTGATTTCCAAGTATTAACTTGAACTTCATTTTGGTTTTGAGAATATTTTAATCTTTGGTCCCGATTTGTCCTAATCTTGGAATGAACTAAAACAGCTATTTCTGTAGGACTTTTGCTAAACTCCGGTTAACTCTTGTACTTCATCAGATTAAACTTAATAGATTTTAACTAAAGTTAAACTTAATATTCGGGTTAAAACAAAAACAAAGTTTTTTCATTTAAACTTAAACCTTTGACAGTTTTCGACATTTGTTTTGAATTAGTTTTAACTGAAGGCTTTTTTTAAACGTAAACAAATCTTAAAACTATAAACTTTTGATAACATAAACATTTGAAATCATATCCTGTGGCCTGCGTTTATATTTTGTATAAACCCTGACCCTGATGGAAATAAATCCTTATGGTTTAAAGCAAAAAGTACTTGAGACACAAACAAACGCTTGCATGTTAAGGCATTTTTTTGGAGTTCTCATGTGCACGTAGTACCGTTAATTATCGGAAAACACTTAAGCAAAATGTTTCCGGTTGGCCCTTCCCATAAGCGATGGATGCATTTGCATCATAATGCTACTAAGTACCTTAGACGGACGGGGGAGGGATCGACTTATGGGATGGAAAGTGTCTGGTCTGGTGTGGTTCTTGTACTCGTAGTATCTCTGAAAATATGATTTTTTTTTGTAACAAACAAGCGATCATATGCAAACATTTGTTGTTTTCCAAAGATGCAAACAAAGTTATCCATTCCACCCGGCTTTTGTTTCCCAGCAATGAGATGCGTTATTTGTTTGTCTTGGGACGGCAACCAAACGTTTGGCGTCTTAATGCTATGAAAAATCTTCAAGTTGGCTGGGAAGAGTGAAATGGAGAGATCTTATGTTTATTTTGTTGGTTGTTTGGACGACTATTTGCTCCCCATTTGCTGCCATTTGTTTTAAAATGAAAATATTTATTCATTCAAATTCACATTATCCTCCTCATCATCATCAGCATTCGTCGATTGGTTATTAAATAAATAACAATATCTGCACAAATAAACCATATTCATCAACCCCCCTCCGCCTTCATTTCCCATGCAGCCCCATATTGTAGCGTATGGATACGTATTGCTTTGCGTTTCTCCGGATTGGATTCGTTAAGAGATTGCGACGACGACGACGATGATGATGATGATGATGATGATGGGGAGGCTAATGATGCTGCTGCGCCATTGAGTGGCGGTGGTTGTATTGTTTTCGCTTCATCCATCGAGACAAGTTGCAGCTGTAGATGGATCATCATCAGCATCATCATCATAATCTTCGTCGTAATCATTTCGTGTATCTTTTGAATGTCCGATCGCTGGGGTTGTGGAGGCGCTTCATCGTGCACTCGTTTTACTTTTGATTTTATTTAGCCGATTGTCTTCGTAAGTGCAGCCAGCCAATCGTGTGTAGTTTGTTGGCTCCCGTTATGTATGGGTCTACATACGTATCTGTTTTAATTGACCAAACGGTCTTTTTTTTATCTCACCATTCGGTTGAGTCTTGTGCGCTGGGAGCATTGCACAAAGATGCCAGATCGGCATAAATTGTATTGCGAAATGCCATTAACCGTGTTTTTTGTATTTCCTACTAAACCAATAGGAACCGCTTAAAATCGTTTTGCTTTCCATGCAAATTGTTCGAATAATTAGTTTAGCAGGGAATAAAAAAACAAACCTATTATTATTATTAAACATATTAAGCCTTTTATTCCCAGTTACCTCTTTGTATGGGAAGCTAAGCGATTTTAAGCTGCTACCCATACAAAGTCGTCGAAAAATACGTTAAACGGGAAATAATAAACACGCTTATTATTAACACGCAAAGTGGTCGAAAAATTAGTATACCTGGGAATAAAACAACAGGCCAATTATTATTATTAAACAATCATTACTATTATTAAATGAGTCATTATTATTATTAAAGAATTCATTATTATCATTAAACGAAAACCAATCATTTTACACTTAGAAAAACCTATCAGACCTTGAAAGCTTGTAGTATGAACTTTTCATACATTAAAATTTAAAAGTTATAAAGTTTAACTGGAGTTTAAGATAGTTCAGGTTAAGTTAACGATGGTTTAACTAGAGTTTTAGCTAGATACTGCAACTTGAGTTTAACCTAGTTTAACTTAAGTTAAATATAGTTTAATTTGAGTTTAGTTTAAAAAATAGAGAGTGCAAAATAGAGAGTGCAGTCACTAATTGTGAGAATCCCTCCATCATCCGTGATGGGAATCTAACTATTAATTTTTTTTAAAATTTTCAAGTTGTATCTTAGTGAGAGCTACTTTAACTATAGTTTAAACTAGTTTGACTTGATTTTAACAGGCAATTCCTCCAACTTAAACTAAAGCTTTCGTTCATTTTCTAAGCGAAAAACAACTGATTTCGTGACCATATTAAACTTAAGCCACAAACAGTTTATTTGGTTTCCAAATTAAACTTAATCGTCAAACAGCTGTTTTGGTTCCCAAATTAAACTAAATATTTGTCGTTTAGCATGCTAACGACAGTGGGGGAATATTGGGTGTAAGCTTATTTAATACGAGTGTAAGATGGGTTAACTGGAGTTTACGCGAGTTTAATCTAAGTTTAAAATAGTGTCTCGTGTGTTTCAGCTGTTTGTACTCCGCTTTAGCCCATTAAACGAGTTTAAGTTCGCTTAACTGAAGTGTCGGCTAGTTTAACTTGAGTTTAAGCTATTTTAAGTTGTGTTTAAGAAAGCCTAACTTAAGTTACAACACTTTAACTTGAGTACAATCCTGACTGACATAATGCTACACAAAAAACATATAGGTGTAAATTAGTTGTTAGTTGTTTAATATGACTTAAATGACCAGTTTTTCAGTCATTGGTGATCTTCGTTTCTTAGTTAAATTGTAGTTAAACATCGAATTGTGTTTTTCAGTCATTGTTTAACTATGATTTAACCATCCAATGTTAGTTGGTTAACTTGTAGTCAGAACGATATGATTTTGACAATCACAGTACTAACTGTCAAAATGAGAAATGTAAGATTGTAGAAAATACATATTTCTGTTGTGAGTATTGGAACACATTCTTTGAGCCTAAATCATACTATTGTTGCGCCTATATATTTTGTTATAAATAAATAAATGGTTTCCCATTACATCCCATGAAGGGACTGGGGAGAACTTCTCACAATCACTGAGCTGTGCGCTTTCCAGTTTTCACTCACTGATTGGGACCTACAGTTTTACACCGATTCCGAACGGTAATTTGAGAAGCTTTTTCATGGCTAGATACTCGATAGTGTCGCCGTCACTATGCGAGGTGACCGCCGCCGAAAGAAAATTTGAAGGTGGTCAGAGCCGGGTTCGAACCCAGGATCTCATGTACAAGAGCCGCGCACACTAACCATTGCACCACCGACGGCCACATATTTTGTTATACATGTTTATTAAAACGACTTCGATTTTATGCAATTATTTCTTATTTTAAATTGTGGTTGTTCATCTTTGTTGTAAAACATATGTTTTTTTCCAATAAGAATGCAAGGGTTGCCATAATCGTTAACAATATGACGGCTTACATTAACTCGCCACTGAAAACAAAATGTAAAGTTAACCTCTAATTAACTTTCAATTACGATTCCAATAGTTAACCATCCACCTAAAAACTAACCATAGGCAAGTTTCGTCTAAATTTAAACCAGGGGGTTTCGGTGAAACAGCTGTTCGACCTCCTAACTAGCTTCAAATTTGATACCTGACAAAATGTGAAAGAGATTGAGTGATAGGTGAATTGACAAAACTGACTTTAGATTTTATTGACAATTATGACATTTAAAATAACTTTATATGCAATTGATTTGAAGAACACAACAATTTGCATTCATTTTTATTTCTATTACATCCAAACTCTGGCTGAAAAATACTCGCATAAATAAAAATCAATGAGTGTTCGAACTTACATACATGTGTTAACACATTTTTGATACACGGTAACACATTTTTGGTACACGGTAGCTGTTCGATTTCTATGAACACACTAGTAAATGTTACATTGAAAAATAAAAAACAAAAAGTCAAGCTCTTTTAAACAGTGATAAATTCATTTAGCAAGTATTGATCAAGGTTTATACGATACCCTGAATGCAGTCAATTCCAAAAGCCATTATACTAAATATACTTAATTACTTCCATTATACATAAAATTTAGTTTAAAATTGTTTTGTTGTCGTTTGAAATCGGGTTTGTGTTGTGCAGAAGGCTCTTTTGTTATTGCTCTTTATTTTTTTCTTACATCTGCTTTAACATTAGATGTAATATTGTTAAAATAAATAAAGCAATAATTACCTCACTGAAATAATTATAATAATAAACAGAGCGACGACGAAGAGTATTGAATAGTATAGAGAAGTTATTACGCTCATTTTCAGCTCCCATGTAGAGAGCCTGAGTAACGCATCAATGTTTCACATCAAAATTATGAATGGACCTAGTTATGACAAAAAGTGAGTAATACGTTTTGAGTCATTCGCCAAATGTCGCCAGTGCTTTTGAGTTATTCAATTCGTTCCATGAGTTCTCTATACTATTCAATACTCTTTGGCGACGACAACCTGCTTGTTTGTTCGCCGCCGCTACATCAATACCATCGTACTTGTTTTCAGGCAGAGACTATTATTGTACAACAACCACGTATGTGATGCTAATGCTGTGTGTTGTTTGCATGTGTTCACTTTGCTAGATTGCCCTACCCGTGTCTATAGATGTTAATACATCAAAAAAAATGTATCAAAACTGTCGTTAGCCCAGTGACTTTCGACGAGAATTTGGTGGAATTGATACACTCATGGCTTCTCAATAGTATTTCTCTATGATTTAAACTATTTAACTTATATTCGATAGCACAGGCGGCGTGATAATTTTTCTAATAAAACACATAGAAATAAAATACAAAAAATTAATAAAATTATTGGATTTTGGATTAAGCTTGTTGAACTTTAAATTTCCCCCTAAGTTTAAGCCTGTTTTTTAAGCCTATACTAGTTTAACTGAAGTAAACGATAGGTTACTTTGAGTTTAAGCCAGATTATCTTGAGTTTAATCTAGTTTTACTTGTGTTTAATCAAGTTTTAACTGAGATTAAGGGTGTGATCATGTAAATCACTTTCCTAACCAAATTTGTTGACATCATCCCTTGACTAAATTAAGAACCTAGTTGATAATCCTGCAGTGTGCTCTTCCTAGCCCCGCGAGAATCCTAAAATTTGTTATAGGAAGTTTGTGCTTTTTACAAAGTTGCTCAATATTCTCCAATCCGTTCTCCTGAGGGGTTCCAAACTATACATTAAGCTTGTTTTGTATTCCTTGGTAAATTAATTTTTCGACCACTTCGTATGGGGAGCTAAGCGACCTTAAGCGGCTACCTATACAAAGTCATCGAAAAATTAGTTTAGAGGAGAATAAAAATTTTTTCAAAATCAATCCAAATTTGTACAAAACTGCCAAAACTAATAGCCCGGTAATTAAATTTTTCTGTTGTACCGCCGTTATCGATAATTTTGTATCGGCGCGGAGTTGGTTTAAGCACGGAGTTGCCACACTAAATGTCAATTTAATGTCAAATTGGGTGGTGTAAACGACAAGGATTAGAGAACAATGTTATCGCTAAGCTGTAAATGCAACATAAGTGCCAGTTTTGGGAAGTAGTTCGCCACGTGTTAAACCTGGCTTAAACTAAGAGTTTTGTTTTTGAGATCTGGTTAATTTTATATTAATTCATATTTATTTGAGAAGGGGGTTTGTATGGTACAGCTGATCAAAAAGGTACTAGGGAAATGACGTATAATGAGAGACCAAAGAAGACATACAGATTGTAGACCATGCATCAAACTAAGTTATGCTGTTTGCATCGAACGAAAATACGCATTCCCTTTTATTTCTGTCCGTATTATGCCAACCAAAGAGTAAATTACCAAAGCAACTCGATCTCGATGAAATGGCCTGACCTCGTCGTCATTGAGAGAACACGAAGAGAGGCATATTAGCTCTTTTCTATTGCTCTGTGATTTGAGCAAATATAGCTAGTTAAACTCTGGTTAATATTTAACTATAAATAAATAAATAAATTGTTTTCCTTTACATCCCATGAAGGGACAGGGGAGAGCTTCACACAACCACTGAGCTGTGAGTTTTCCAGTTTTCACTGATTGGGACCTACAGTTTTACACCGATTCCGAACGGTATTTTGAGAAGCTTTTTCATGGCTAAATACTCGATAGTGTCGCTGTCATTATGCGAGGTAACCGCCGTCGAAACAAATTTTTTTTAGCGTGGTCAGAGCAGGGATCGAACCCAGGATCTCCGAGTTGCCTAGTTGCTTTCTTTAGTTAAACTCATAGCATCAGTATATGGAAGAACTAAAGCTACATTCACGTATACCGATGTTTCACTTCCATAAACAGCTGATTTTTGCATGGCAAAACATATGTTTGGTTTGTTGAATTCTCAAAAACTTCGCTTATACTGGATTCACACTGCAGCGGGATTGTCTAATTTCGAGTAAATTAACGGCTGATTATTGTATTAGAAAAACAGATGATTGGTTTAACAAAATCTCCAAATAAGAGATTTCAGTTGCAGTGTTCTTGGGGTTTTAAGCATCTTTATCTTTACTCATGATAATGAGATAATCTGGCAACTCGCAATGCAACACTCTCATTTCGTTCGCATCTCTGACACAATGAACAAATTGTAATTTATTGAAATTCTCTGACGCTTTGGACATGCGCGATTCCTAAATAAATGCTGATTTGTGCGTCACTAAATGGATGCACACGTACATAGAGACAAACAAACAGATACTCCGATACATTTGTAGTGTTCCCTGGCACTTTACAATTGCAATGACCCAAACGACCAATCGCAAACTACAACAGGCTACAAAGGCGACTCTGCTCGCCAATGTGTTGCCAAATGGAATGAATGGGTTGGCAACAAACCAAGACAAGACGAGAAAAACGATGATCGATAAATTGATCGCATGAACCGAATCAAATGAATTTCAGTGGAAATCAATTTTAATAAATACAAAAAGAAAATTTCAAGAATTTCTCAATTGTAAAGCAGTAACATTTAAGCGATGCACGGAACATCGATCGTATGGTATTGATCTTTTAGTTTTCCATTTGCTTCCGACTTGTTCATGGAATTTTCAAATACTATACGACACCATAGAGTGTGGTAGGCCTATTGCAACTGGTCTTCTAATGTTCCAAACCCACAAAGAAAAGTAGAGAAAAACTTTCGCTATAGTTCCCAGGAAATGTTGTTGCCACTAGATTAGCAGCTAGATAGGGAAAGCTTGTAACTACGAGTAGTAGTTGTTACTATCGCGACACAGCTTGTGCAGTACTGGGATCGATGGTGGCGATGTTGGTGGTGCCAAGGTTTTGGTGGGAAATTTTCTACTTTTGTGTTTTACTTAAGTTTTTCCTTCTCTTTGGCTTTTCCTGTGTGGAAAATTGTCAGTCATATTGTTTGTTTTTTGTTTTATTTTAATCTCCTAACAACTGACAATTTTATCAGTGCATGCAACTTTGTTATGGTTGTATTTAACTTGGTTTCCAGTAGGTTTCCAGCGTCACTTGGTAGGGAATTAGATAATAAGTTAAAAGATGGAAAATTCTGTCTAAATGATGATTCCTTTCCTTTTATGACTGCAGTTGTCGCCGAAAACTACTATCGAGATTTTCCAAGATCTTAAAGAACTAGTTAGGCAACACCGTGATCTCTTAATCATCTTTATAGAGATTAAAGACTAAATAAATAGTTTCCCATTACAATCCATGAAGGGATAGGGGAGAGCTTCTCACCATCAGTGAGCTGTGCGCTTTATAGTTTTACACTCACTGATTGGGAACTACAGTTTTACACCGGTTCCGGACGGTATTTTGAGAATCTTTTTCATGGCTAAGTATTCGATAGTATCGTTGTCACTATGAGAGGTGACCGACGTGGAAGGAAATGTTAGGTGGCCTGAACAGGGATCGAACCCACGTACTCATGAAAAACAGCCGCGCACACTACCATTGCAACACCGACAGACACCTTCGAGCTTCTCAAATCCTAATAAAAACTCGAGAAAATGATTGCTGTTTTAGAAAAGATTGTATTTTGTCACATACACAGCAGTGCGATCTCTTCAACATCTTAGTAGATATAACCAATATTAAGACAGCACTATGATTTTAAAGTAACGAAGGGGAAAGTAATAATATTTTGTTTGTCCACAGCAATTTCAAATATGGAATATACGATGGCGGATCAATAACTGCGTGACTTTTTGAATGAAACACAGTTTTTTTTGCAAAAACAAAAATCATTTTTCAACATAATCTCTTTTTAGATCAATACACTTAGTCCAACGTTTCTCCAATTTTTGTATCCCTTGCAAAAAATACGATTTTTCGAGGTCCATAAAATAGGCATTTGTTTGATCAATAATTTCATTGTTGGAGCTAAATCTCTTTCCACCGAGCCACTTCTTTAGGTTTGGAAATAGGAAATAGTCACTGGGGGCTACATCCGGAGAATATGGCGGATGATGTACCAATAAAAAAAATGGTTTCCCATTACATTCCATGAAGGAATCGGGGAGAGCTTCTCACAACCAGTGAGCTGTGCGCGTTCTAGTTTTACACCGGTTCCGAACGGTATTTTTGAGAAACATTTTCATGGCTAAATACTGGATAGTGTCGCCGTCACTATGGGAGGTGACCGCTGTCGAAAGAAATTTTAAGGTGGTCAGAGCAGGGATCGAACTCAGGATCTCAAGTACAAGAGGCGCACACACTACCCATTGCACCACCGACGGCCAATTCGTAGCTCAATTAAACAACTCCAAACAATCCTTTGAAGTTGTTACACGATAACGTTAATGGTAAATTGAGAGCAAACGCGGCACCCATCTTGCAGACAGCTTTCTTAAATCCAACTGATCATTTAAAATCGAAACCACACTGCCATATGAAATGCCTATGGCATCAACAATCTCACGTACTTTTACTCTTCGATCGGCCAACACCATTTCGTTGATTTTTTCGACATTTTCGGGTGTATTGGCCGTCCCGAACGTTCAGCGTCATTTGGATTTGTGCGACCACAACGAAAGTCAGTAAACCACTTTTTTACCATTGCAATCGATGGTGCAGAGTGCCCATAGTATTTATCAAGCTTATGCTTGGTTTGATAGTCGGTTTTTTTTTCGCAAAAAACGCAAAGTAAATGACGGAACATGCTCAAAATTTGACAGTAGTCTATTAGCAGTTGGTACTTGATAGGAGCAGTGTTGCATTTCATATAACTACGAGGGAAGTTCGAAAAATCATGGACTTATTGATCCGCCCTCTATTAGTTTTATTTGCATCCTAAGAACACTCCTGACCAAAATTAGCCCCAAAAATTGAATATACCACAAAAAAAAAACAATATTGGGTTTCTTTCGCGTATTAAAAGAAATATTGGATAGAACAACAATTGATTCACAATATGATCTCACATTTATATATGGCCCAACAAGCGATCTCTTCAACATCTTGGTGGAGATTTTAGTTAAAAGCTTGAGTTAAGCCAACACTACGATTACTTAAGGAAGGTAATCATCTTCATATAACAAAAGGTCGACCCAGTGTTTTGTGGTATCATTTAAGAAAGTATTTAAAACTCAATCTTGGAAAGAATTATGTCACTGTATGGACTGTGCCTGAGAGATGTGAGGAATCATATTTGTCAAAAGGGTATTTGTAAGACTACAAATCTGGAGCAAACTCATATTTTCCATTAATTCCCATTAGCTCGAACTCTGATCATCCTATAGTTACAGCTAACTAACAGTAATTGTTGTCAGTTTCTAGGAAATTTTAAATATATAACTGTTTCTTAGCAGTAGCTAGTCATTTTGATTAGCGCCCTTCACGCTGAAAAATCGGTATTTTTTGTTTCGATGGAAATATAACGTGTGTTTGGAGCTTTTCGCAAATATAGTATACTTGTTTCCAAACACATTGTGGTTGCCATTCAATATTACATGTTTGAGACAATGATTAATAGGTTATAATATATGTTTTTCTGACCCAAATGTGGCTTCGTTTGTTGAAAACTGCTTAAAACAAAAACGTGAGAGACAATAAAGAACAAAGAAAAAGCAGCAGATCTGCAATTCAATGTTCAATATAAATATTATTATATAATATATATATTATCATTATTTAATATGTTATAATATATGTGTTTGTGATCCAAATGCAGCTTTGTTTGTGATATAAATAAAGCTGTGTTTGGTACAATGTTTACTTCTTTTGTCGCTTTGCTCTGTGGAGAGCAAAATAATAGGAGAGAGAGAAAGAGAGATTGTTCTCAGCCTACACGCTAAAAAAAACGGCCCCTGCAACATATTGCACGAAAGATGTATGTATATGTTTGCAAGCATGGGTTTCTTAAATTGAAGATCTGTTGCATTTTTCTTCGTTTCCTGTTACGTTATTATTTTCAGTAGTTTTCAACAAACAAATCAACATTTGGATCACAAAACATATATTATAACCTATTACTCATTGTGTCTCCAACATGAAACTTTGAATGGCCAAACACTATGTGTTTGGACACAAGTATACTATATTAATTGTGAGACCGCTCGCAAACTTCGAAGAATATCCAGACAAGAAAGTGCACCAAATGTGTCAACCATTCGCAGAGTAGTTACACAATTTGAAGAAACTGGTTCGGCTATAGACAGTAATACTCCTAAGCGGTCGGTCTCTTGAAAACATTGCTGCTGCAAACGAAGGGCCGCCGAAAACTTGGAAACATCAATTCAGCATAGTTCTCATTAACTTCACTACGCAGCGAATTTTGACAAGAGACCTCCATCTTCGTTAGTACAAAATTCAACTTACTCAGGAGCTCAAACCAGCAGACCATGGAAATCCCTGGCAATTCGTTCAATGGGCAATGGAGAAAAGTGAAGTCAATGGCAATTTTTTTTAAAAAAAAGTCTTCTTCTTTCAATCTGAAAGGCTTCCTGAATACATAAAATTGTCGAATTTAGGGCTCAGAACATTCTCATGGAATCCATGAGAAACAAATGCCCCCACAACGAGCAATTGTCTGCTATGGATTTTGGTCAGGCGGCGTGATTGGGTCTTACTTTTTTGATGATAAGGCCGAAATTGCAGTGACTGTGAACGGCATTCGTAACAGGAGCATGATAACAGAGTTCTTGTGGCCGCAACTGGACGGCCAGGATCGGGATGACATGTGGTTTCAGCAAGACGGTGTGGCGCGCATGAAACAATCGATTTGTTACAGCAACGATTTCCAGAACAAATTATCTCAAGAAATTCTGATGTCAACTGGCCACCAAGATCATGCGATTTAATGCCGTACGATTTTTTTCTTTAGGATTTTGTGAAATATCGGGTTTATGCGAATAAACCAGAAACAATTCTTGGGCTCAAATCCGAGATCCAACGCGGCATAGGTGAGATACAGCCATATCTCTATGAAAAAGTCATAGAAAGTAATTTTATGAAGAGAGTAATGGTCTGTCATCAGAGCCGTGGGGCCCATTTAACGGATATTTTATTCCACACACTGAAAAATAACCGCCCCAGCAACATATTGCAGGACACATGTACATGTTTGCAAACATGGTTTTCATGAATTGAAGATCTGGTCCTTGTTTGATTCACTGTTGTCTGTTACGTGTATGTTTTAAGCAGTTGTCAACAAACAAAGCCATATTTGATTCAAAAAAACACATATTACAGCCTTTTAATCATTGTGTCTCAAACACGTTATATTGAATAATAAACACAATGTGTTTGGGCACAAGTATACTATATTTGCGACAAGCTACAAACACGTTATATTTGCATCCAAACAAAAAAAAGACAGATTTTTCAGCGTGCATACTTAATCTTATCATGTCTTCTTTACAATCCAATAAAAAATAATAAATATCTCAAAAAATAGGTGTTTTTATTTTAAAATGAAAAAGTGCATTCTTACTGAGACACCCTTTAGTTTCACACATTCAATCGTCAATCGTTCGTTTGGGAGGAATCACACGAATGTTTCGTTGTAAGAGTATGGATGGTTGGGATGAAACACACATATGGCTATACTTAAATGTATGCATGTTTGCTGGTAAACATGGTTATACTTGAATTTCAATGTTAGTGAGTTTAGGACTTGCAAATATAGGAATATTTGTAAGAGATTTGTAATAATTGTAAAAGTATGGATGTTTGGGATGAAACACACATATGGTTATACTTAAATGTATGCATGTTTGCTGGTACACATGGTAATGTTTATATTGCAATGTTAGTGAGTTTACGACTTGCAAATATATGAATGTTGGGAGTGTGCTCCAAACATGTATATGGTTCCTGCAGAATGTGTTTGAGAGAATATGTTACAGAGGTGGTATTTTTCAGCGTGTAAAAGTAATTTTTATTTGATAATAGTTTTTACAACTGGAAGTGAATTGCATTTTTTTTTATCGAAAAAGTGAAATTCATTTCCTTTATCGATAAAGTGAAATTGATTTCTTTTTTATCGATATTCCGCTGAACTTTGCTCTTTCACCGATCAAGTCTTTAAATGGACTCTGCTGCTCCCTCTGCTGAACTCTGTAGATAAAAATCTTAAAATTTGTATAAAAATAAAACATTTATTTTCCTTAACAATTTATATGAATTTAAAAAAAAACCACACACACACACGCTACCCTACCCCTCCCCTTGATGGCTCAAGATCTGGGTTTTGTTATAAATCGACAACAGGAAATTAAACCGGCTGTGTAAGAGTTTCTTCAACCACTACCAGAAGAAGAAGGTAACAACAACAGGCAACAAAAAACCGAAAACAAACCAGTACCAAGATACTCGAACCAACTAAAAAAAAAAAAGGCAGCAGAGGAAAAAACGTTTAAAAAACAAATGCCGATGTATTATAACTCACAATCTTTTTGCAATATCAGTGAACTTAAAATACCAAGGAAGAAGAAGAAAAAACCCAACTTAAGGCAAAGGGAAATAGTTTTAAAAAGCAAAGAGAATCGGCAAAAATTGACCATCCAAAAGTGCGGGATTTAAACGAGAGCAAAAATTAACCACAAAACTTTTACCACGCACCAGACAAGAGGACAGCAAGCGGCAGTGGAGACCACGCGCTGGCGCAAAATATCCTTGTGCCTTGTAGGACATTGAAGATGGCAAAGGGTGTACCAGTTCGTATGCGTGAGTTTGTTGTTAATGTTTTCATTTGCTGTGTAGAACACAGGCACATTTGTGTTGGGCGGCGGGTATATAAGCGAGCGATATTCCAACCGAACCAACCAACAAAACACACACACATGGCGTGCATGTTAATCCCAATTAACCGCAATTAATATTATGGGTCTCTTGTTCTACTGTTACCAGATAGCACTCGCTTGGACCAGAAAAGCGATCTGAGGCAAAGTGAAACGCTGCCAGGGTGTTGGTGTTGCTGTAAAGTTTTTGACTTTATGCTGCTGTACTGAAGATACATACATACATACCCCCTCCCATCAAAATTGTATGTTGCTGTTTGTTTGTTTGCTTGCAACTTTTATGGATCGTCTACAATAATTTTTATTAATTTTCTTCAATTCATTTTACAGCCCGGCCCGGCCCGGCCCGTTTTGTCTTTTTCTTTTGCTGATTTTAATGTGTCAACAATTCAATTTCAGCAGCAGTTGCAGTTTCTGCTGCGTGTGCTCGATTATTTCATTGGAACTCCGCCATGATTTCGTAAATACGGGTGGGTTACCACCAAACCTTTTGCCCAAAGTGTTGACATCAGCCCAAGCCTATGACGGTGCGGACGGACAGTGAAGCGGCGGCGGCGGCGGCGATCCCCTTCACGATAAGAAAATATTTTATAAGAAATTTTCAGTTTTTTGTTTCAATTTTTTTTCGACTTGACAATGTTGTTTTTCATATTGCATCCATCGATTGTAGAATCTGCTGCCATGACACCCATTTGCCCTGAAGCTTAATTGTTTTTAATTAACAAACTGTTGCGGCGGCTGCTGTTGCCGCCGCCGCCGCCGCCACTGTATTCTATGGCAAGAATAAAATTCCAACGCTCAAACATTTTTGTTCAATTTTTAACGCTATCGACATTTTACTCATACACATAACCCATCTGCCAAACTTATAAAGTTTCGTCATACACTCATGTATCTATGTACAATTACTAAACGATGGATTTCACAGATACAGACACACTCACTGTACACATTGGACACATTCAGCATTCAGCACACGCAGTCGGCTAGATGGTTAAATGGATATGAATGGTATGATGATACAATAGATGTTTGCTGCTGGGGTTGTAGTTGGTTAGAATTCAATAGCTTTTAGCAATAGACCATAATTGCCAAACAGATAGAGTACACTGAAGAGCAAAAGTAGGTAGCACTGGAAACAAAATTCCGAAACAACATAAGTGTATAACCAAGCAACAAATAATACCCTCTTTAGTTATAGCCAATGTTTAACATCAGAATCATAACTCCAACTTTGGCTTATACTGCCCAATAGACACACACAGTTTTATACAGTTCATGGACTCTAATATCTTTCGGACTAAATCTTTCATGACCCCCAGTAGTAGCCATTTCTCTCAGTGTCAAGCCATTTCTCTCAGTGTCTTTAACGGTCTTATTCATAAAATGTTATAAGAGGTTTGAGAGACGATTTAACATATAAAAAAAGACTCTCAGTGTGATCTCTTCAACATCTTAGTAGATATAAGCAATATTAAGACACCACTGTGATTTTAAAGTAACGAAAGGGAAAGTAATAATATTTTGTTTGTCCACAGCAATTTCAATAAATATATTTCTCCAAAAGATGTTGGAAAAACCCCAACGAAACGTTTAGAAATAATATGGAATATATTAGTTTTTTGCATCTAAGCCAACTCCTGGCCAAAATTAGCCCCACAAAATATATATTTCACAAAAAATCAATATTGGTTTCTTTCGCGTATTAAAAGAAATTATTGATAGAACAACAATTGATGCAAAATATGATCTCACATTTGTATACGGGCAACAAAGCGATCTCTGCAACATCTTTGTGGAGATTTTAGTTAAAAGGTTGAGCTAAGCCAATACTGCGATTACTTCAGGAACGGATGAATCCTATAATACCCTCTTTAGTTATAGCCAATGTTTAACATCAGAATCATAACTCCAACTTTGGCTTATACTGCCCAATAGACACACACAGTTTTATACAGTTTATGGACTCTAATATCTTTCGGACTAAATCTTTCATGACCCCCATTAGTAGCCATTTCTCTCAGTGCCAAGCCATTTCTCTCAGTGTCTTTAACGGTCTTATTCATAAAAAATTAAGAGAGGTTTGAGACATGATTTATCATATAAACAACGACTCTTAAATATCTCACAACTTTTTATGAATAAGGACCTAAATTTCCCTACAAAGCCTCAGAAAACCTAAAGATATAATTGTAAAACAGTTGCCAATGCCTTCCACCGCCTCCGCCATTAATCTTAACAATCAGCAACGAAAGAAAATGGTTTCCCATTACATCCTATGACGAGATTGGGGAGAGCTTCTCACACGCAAAGAAAAAACTCGTTCCTCCCAATCGAAATCTCAGATAACTGAAGTTCGTTTGGGGACTGTAGTTGTGAGAAGCGAACTTCGGTTAAGCCATACATGTCATTTCGTTTTGGGAGAACCGAAAACGGTTTGCAGCAAACGAGTTATGAAAAATATAACCTAGAAAAAACGTTTACGAGAAACGAAAAACAGCTCCGCCAACTCTTCCTTCGGTTACAGCAACCGAGTTGTAGTTGCTCCAAACTAAAAATCGTTTGCGAGAATTGAAAAACGTTTGCAGTAAACGAGTTCTGCAAAATTAGAGCTGACAAAACGTTTGCGAGAAACGAAAAATGGTTCCACCAACTGTACTTTCGGTTACAGCAACCGAGATATAAATATATATAACATTTTATAGCAAGGAACTATTAAAGGATATATCGGGACTTCAAACAAAGTTATTCTTCGCCAGGGTGAAAAATATGAGGTTTTCTTGCACAGAAAATCTTGGAAAGATTTTGGGGCTAAAGCGCCTAATTGGGAAGAGTTTAGTGATTGGAACTAGTGTCAAATTAAAACCATTTTCTCAATGCTTGGTTAAATGCCCGGTTAAAGTGTCTGCTTACTAATCGGTACTTTAATTCAAGGTTAAGGTGTTTCATTTTCTCATACTCCGGTTAATTTAACAGGAAGTTAAATGTTTTACACTGGCAAATCTGATGAAATGTATGACTATAGTTGTCAGCACTGTAAGATATCAGCTGTTTACTTTATTATTGTTTTTTTTTTTGAAAAGTGTAATTTATTTAAATATTGGCGGAAAACAATCAAAAAGACTCCATGGGAAGAACTTCTCAGTGGCAGAGGAACACTTGACCTGGTGGAAGTTCTCAGTCAATTTTAGAAAACAAAATACTTAAATCATAAAAACACGAAAACAAAACAGCTGTTGTCAACAGTTGTCAGCTGTTTGCATTTATCGTTTCGCTAAACTACTAAAAAGTGTTAAACCTCCTTCCATCGTTATCGGCCATATATATTTTAACAATACATTGCGAAAATTCATTTCTGCTAACCGACACTTTATCGTTGCGATTAAATATAACCGGACATTGAGAAAGTGACCCTTAATGTTTTTATAGAAAATTGCAATGCGTCTGGTATTTGGTTCGGGAGTTGCATCATTTCCCATTTTCTAGACGTACATGCCAACATTTTAAATAGAGAAGAAAATTTACTCATGGAGTGGAATGCCAACGAAGAAAACGAGTGCCTCCTTTCTCTGCTTTCTCTCTTACTCTCTTCGTTGAATATTTCAATACACGAGCAGTTTTCTGATGATGTTATAGTATCTAACTATAGAAATTCCAACCATGTTTAAATAAAATTCCATAAAGTATGTAAAAAGTATGAAATAATCAAGTTATGACGCGTGATAAAAATGCGTTTGAGTGAATCGCGTCGACTTTTTTTTCTCACTTATACATCCTTTTTGAACATGCTAGCATTTTGCTGAAGCACTAGGAACAGTTGTAATAATCAGGAGCTGAAATTGTGATAAAAAAGTGGTGAAACTGGAAAAACAATATTTTATAAAATTCGTTAATGCAGTTGCCACATTTTCACAACATCTTAATAAAAATGTTTTGGTAAGACTTTTAGTGGTTGGCACACGCAAAAAAATCTATATTTTTTTAGTTGTATGGATGCAAATATAAAGTGTTTGTAGCTTATCGCAAATATAGTGTACTTGTGACCAAACACATTGTGTTTGGTATTCAATATAACATGTTTGAGACACAATGATTAATAGGCGTTGTTTGTTGAAAACCGCTAAAAACAAAAACGAGGCAGACAACTAAGAAACAAGAAAGCACCAGATCTTCAATTCATGACAACAGTGCTTGTAAATATGTGCATGTTTCCTGCAATATGTTGTTGGGGCTGATATTTTTCAGAGTACGGACGATCGATGATGCAGTGCTTAACATGGGCTACTTTTTTGAAAATGTGGAAGCACTCCCCTTTCCGGCATTTTTTATTTTCTTTCGACTACAGTCACCTCGATAGTGACGGCGACACGTTTGGTTTCGGTGTAAAATAATAGGTACAGATCAGCGAGTCTACAAATTAGAGAAGCGAGCTGTTCACTGAATATAACAAACTGGTGCCTTTGCCTTCATGGGATGTAATGGAAAACTAAGATTGGAGAAACGGAGATTTTCCATGGGTTTTATAGTGGAACATACTAGGGTAACAAATTTGACAAAGTTGGAACAATAAGAACTGATAAATGTTTTCCAAAGCTACACGTAAAGAAAAAACCCCTAGCCGTAAAATATATTTAAATTAAATACACGCTGAGAAGTTTGTATTTTTTTTATTGTTTGGATGCAAACATAAAGTGTTTGCAGCTTGTCGCAAATATAGTGTACTTGTGTCCAAACACATTGCGTTTGCTACTCAATATTACATGTTGGAGATACAATGATTAATGGGTTATAATATATTTTTAGTTATAAATAGTTATAGTTATAAATAATAAACGTGACAGATAACAAAGAAACAAAAGAGCAGCAGATCTTCAATTCACGGAAACAATGCTTGCTAACATATACATGGTTCCTGCGCAAAGTTGCTGGGGCCGTTGTTTTCAGCGTGTATGTAATGTTCCTGTGGATGGATTTTGTTAGTATCTTTGCTTTTTTTGTATTTCTTTTGTAATCGTTCTCATAGTTTTGTGCCTTACTGTACCCCTTCGCATTGAGAATACATATATGATATGAGATATTTTCTAATATTTCATTGTAACAAATTTTACATTACAAATATCATTTGTGTTTTCTTCTTCTTCTTTACTACAAATATGATGGTTAGACACGAGCATCCATCCATCAATGGGATCGTTACAAACCAATGATGATGAATAGGAAACACAACAATTGGGTAACTTTGGAGTGGAAGGGTATCGTGGCGAATGGGGGGGGGGACTGGATTTCAGAAAATAAGGTTAAAAAGTGTTACACTTATGACGTTTGAAATCAAACGCGAACATTTCAAGTGATGATTCAGATGATGATATAGATACAGACGTTGATCACCAAATGACCCCGTGCTGAGTGGAGCATCACCATTATCATCATCAATGACTACATGACAACATATGTACATATGTATGTACATAAATCATATTCGATTTCTATGAATAGCGTGTCATTTAAAGTCTGCCAGTGTCTAAGTCAATAGGAAAATCATCTAAAACTGAGCCCTCATAATTTGTTCATAAAGTCGTTTAAACAAGATCACTGTCACGAACGTTTTATTTGAAGTCCGTCTTCTGCTGTTTCTTCTTCTGCTACTTCTTCTTCTTCTTGTGCTTCCTTTTCAAATGCAAATATCCAATTGTCTGCTTATGACCTTAGACCATTATCACCTTATATTTTTTTACTTGTCTCTGTCCGTCTGGGTTTTCTTCATTAATACCTTTTTTGTGAAAATGCTTAAGTACTCGTACAAAAGAAACAGCTTGTTAGTGATGTTCTTTTACTGCGACTACTACATTTTGAACGTCCGGCTTTAAAGCAAAAACAAAACAGAAACCAACAAAAAGCAACAAACAAAAAAAGAACTTCGAATGTGATTCATGAAGTAAAATGGGGATCAGTACAATTTCCAGAATATTTTATGTTCAAAAAAACGTCAAAATGCCAATGAACTTCTTTATAAATTTCAACTGAACTAAATAAGAAACAGAAGAAAAAATAATTTTGAAAGTTGTAGCTCCTCCTCCCAGCAAACATTGCTATTTTATAATTTAGACGTAATTTCAATATTTCTGGAAATGATTTTCATTTAGTTTTATTGTCTTAAGAAAAATCCAAAGATTTATGTCTTCGATAGCCTGCCCTTCGAT
The DNA here is from genome assembly GCA_963931995.1 of Phaonia tiefii. Lineage (NCBI taxonomy): Eukaryota > Metazoa > Arthropoda > Insecta > Diptera > Muscidae > Phaonia > Phaonia tiefii. The sequence continues at coordinate 204,629,641 of OZ008371.1, read as the reverse complement.
AGCCTGCAAAACCAAATCACTTCGACATTTAACACATCGTTTTACTGAATTTAATGAGAATTATAACATATCGTTTATGTTTACAATGTTCACACATTGCTTGCTGTTGCATTGTTTAGGTCCCGGTCCCCTAATTTATTGTGCACAGTTCTATCTTGTCCACTGCCCCACGCAAATCATTGGAAAAGGTATTGATATTACTACCGTTATTGAGTGTTCCACAGATGAAACCAAAAACTTGACAGAAAGTAACCACTTTGCGATCAAGTTTCACACGTTCGTCCATAGTTGGTGGTAGTAGCATTTTCAAGCAGCTGTCTTTAATTGGGTTATTTGAGACACTTTTTTGTATTTGTTTTTCTGTTTTCTGCTGCAACTCTCTCACCAAGATCATCCGTCCATCTTGGTTATTGTCTTGTAGTTGGTACCCAGTTGGAGTATTGACAATTACACCACACACACATATACCTCTCAGTGACGACAAGATCACCCGCAATTCCATACATTCCCATACGTTTATGGACGGACGACACTAGCGCTGTACAAGTCCATAATGGAAGAAACATGTTGCTGGTGTGGATGCACCGTTATGGTCAGTGGTTCCATTTCTATAAACAAAACACAAAATGGTAACATCAATAGCAACAGCTGTATGTGATGCAGTAAAAGACAACAGCGGCAGCAACATCACCATCAACATCAACAGCAGCAACAGCAACACCATCAGCAACATATCAACACCAAAACTGCATAAATGTAAAAGCTGTGCTTGGGTTTTTGCACAAAAAAGCACAGTGATTTGTCTGGCACAATTTTGGAAATCTAGTAGTTTTGAACTTCCATCAAAAGAACCATAAATAAAGTTCAGTTTTCAAGGAAAATGTGCTCATGTGCAAAAATTTATTCTGGTCCCTAATATTTAGAATCCCAAAGCAGATATCGTCGGAGTAAAATTAATGGTATTCTGGTTGCTCAGACAGCATTTTCCAACACTAAAAATTCCCCAACCCTAATAGAATTCCTTTAGCTCCGAGAAGCTAAAAATCAAATAAATATTTTCCCATTACATCCCATGAAGGGTGACAGGGGAGAGCTTCTCACAATCAGTGAGCTGAGCGCTTCCTAGATTTACTATTGGGTCCCACAGTTGTACAACAACTATTGCACAACTGGCGATTACTCACAAGTTGTTTCTTATTTAAAATGGGACAATTTATTGGGTCAAACGTTTCAACTGCAGTGTTTACCATTAAGTCAGTGGTACAGTGGGTAGAGTGCGCGACTCCCGTACATGAGAATGTGGGATCGACCCTTGCTCCGGCAACCTTACAAATCTCCTCGCTTAGTGGAGGCGACACTATCGACTAATCAACCATATCAAAGTTTTTCAAAGAGCCCTTCGAAATCGGTGTGAAATTTTAGGTCTCTATCAAACTAGAAGCGCTTAGTTCACAGATAAAGAGAAGGTCTGTCCAGTCCTCCACGGGATACAATTTATTTTAGTTTTGGAACGAAGTTCCTTATCGCACGTTGCGGGATGGGGACTAAATGAAAAAATTTTAAACACCTTTTTTTAACCGTATTATGTTATAGCCCTGTATACAACCCAGTATTATTTTGCATACTTTTAGGATTTAGGATTTGTACAGTCAGGGATATACATATATGAGGATTGATTTCTTCAATGTTGGCCTTTTGATAGTCATGCCCATGTGAAGTGTGTTGGCTTCAATGGAAGGCATTATGATATAATTACGGCTAAGGAAAGCGGGCTTCGCTGGAGCTAAGCTATTTAAGGAGGCAAAGAAAGGATTTCAAACTTTAAATACTGATTTTGTCTCTATTAGTTTGAAACATAATCGTTGGAGGATATGTTTGATACTTTTAAACGGCCTGAAGACATCTCTTCCTCTCCAAGAGGGAAAAAAGCTTAATTTAAAAACAAAATTTTCTTAAAAAAGTTTTTATTTTACGAAAAGTACCTTTTCTTAAAGAACCATTTAAATTATCGTATTTTTCAACGGGCGCCTTAGACGTGTTGGAAGTAACTAGTATATAATATATGGCGAAAGGAACTTCGTTCCAACCGGGTGTCCCATAACAACTCGTGTGATTTTTTATCTATACACGCTGAAAAATAACAGCCCCAGCAACATATTACAGGGACCATGTACATGTTTGCAAGCATTGTTTTCGTGAATTTAAGATCTGCTGCTTTTTGTTTCTTTATTGTTTGTCACGTTTTTGTTTTCAGCAGTCTTCAACAAACAATTCCACATTTGGGTCATATATTTGCGTCATAAATATATAAATGGGTTATCATCATTGTGTCCCAAACATGTTATATTAAATTGCAAACACAATGTGTTTGGACACAAGTACACTATATTTGCGACAAGTTACAAACATGATATATTTGCATCCAAACAACAAAAAAATACAACTTTTTCAGCGTGTATCTAATTTAAATATTTTTTTACGGCTAAGGGGGTTTTCTTTACGTGTAGCTTTGGAAAACATTTCTCAGTACTTTTATTCCAACTTTGTCAAATTTGTTACACCCTAGTATGTTCCTCTATGCAGCCCCTGGAAAATCTCCGTTTCTTTAATCTTAGTTTTCCATTACATCCCATGAAGGCAAAGGCACCAGTTTGTTACATTCAGTGAACAGCTCGCTTCTCTAATTTGTAGACTCGCTGATATGGACATACTGTTTTATACCGAATCCGAACGTGTCGCCGTCACTATCGAGGTGACTATAGTCGAAAGAAAATAAAAAATGCCGGAAAGGGGATTGCACCCACATTTTCAAAAAAGTCGCGCATGTTAAGCACTGCATCATCGATCGTCTGCACGCTGAAAAATATTAGCCCCAGCAACATATTGCAGGAAACGTGCACATATTTGCAAGCATTGTTTTCATGAATTGAAGATCTGCTGCTTTCTTGTTTCTTAATTTTCTGTCTCCTTTTTTGTTTTTAGTGGTTTTCAACAAACAACGCCTATTCATCATTGTGTCTCAAACATGTTATATTGAATAGCAAACACAATGTGTTTGGTCACAAGTACACTATATTTGCGATAAGCTACAAACACTTTATATTTGCATCCAAACAAAAAAAAAACTATTTTTCAGAGTGCGCCTCTCGACAACCATGGAACGTGTATGTGAGTCAAAGGCTAACGGAATCTGCCACAGAAAAACTAAATTTAGAGATCGCAGTTGAAAGAAGAGTCTCCAACCACAGAGTCTCCAAACTCTGACTTATTTGGTGTTTGGATTTAAATATAACGTGTTTGTGCTTGTCACAAACACATTGTGTTTGCTATTCAATATTGCACGTTTGAAACACAATGATTAGTAGGTTATAAGTATAATATAAAGTTTTGGGGCCCCAACACGGATTTGATTGTTAAAAACAGAAAAAAACGAAAACGTGACACACAACAAAGAAACAACAAAGTTGCAGATCTACAATTCAGGAAAACAATGATTGCAAACATATATATGGTTCCTACAATATATTCCTTGGGCCGCTTTGTTCAGCGTGTACGGGATTAAGTGTATGGTGCCTCGATGTCTATTCTAAAATGAAATGGTTTTCCATTAAATCTCATCAAGGGATTGGGGAGAGATTCTGACAAACAGTGAGCTGTCTACACTCATTGATTAGGCCCTACAGATTTACACCGGTTCCGAACGGTATTTTGAGAAGGTTCTTCATGGCTAAGTACTCGCTAGTGTCGCCATCACTAAGCGAGCTGACCGGCGTCGAGAGAAATGTATGGGGGTTAGAACATGGATCGAACCCATATTGTCATGTACAAGAGCCTCGCACACTGACCATTACACCACCGACCAACACGTTCGTATTCTAGTCCAAAGAATTTTTATCATGGTGTCACAATCTTGCCATTTCAAGTCGATAGAAAGCAACAAATTTGTCAATTTCAAATGTGCTGGCATTTGCGATCAAAAATAAAGTCAGTCCAATGAAACCTTTTGACTTAGAGGAACCCAATGTCAACTGAATTCGAGAGACTGGCCTTCGTTCGAGATCGAGGAACAGGACATAAACTTCAACAAGGCCCATGAACTACCCACAATAGAATATATAACGCATCAGATAGGAGCAGAACAGTGAATATTCTCTGGCTTGACTGGGATGGGAACAACATCAGATGGTTAATTAATGTAGACAAACTGTAACTTGGACGATTAATGACTGTTTTCTCAGGGCAAATCTACATCAAATTGCAGCAGCCCACTGCCACTAGTGCAGGACGTGTGAAGAGAATATGGAAATGATGGCACCGAACCGAATTTTTAGGTTGTCCCAAACATATTAGGTGTAATTCCATTGGTATTAGAGGTTTTCATAACCGCATTTGAGGTTGGAACAACTGAATTTTGGTTGTGGGGATTAAATTCGGTCGTGGCAACCCCAATTCGGTTGAAACATCCGAATTAGAGGTTCTCTCAACCGCATTAGAAGTTGGTTCAACTGAATTTTGATTGTGGGGATTGAATTCGGTCGGGACAACCCCAATTCGGTTGAGTCATCTGAATTAGAGGTTCTCTCAACCGCATTAGAGGTTGCTTCAACTGAATTTTGATTGTTGAGAATAAATTCAGTCGTGACAACCTCAATTCGGTTGAAACAACTACAATTACGGGTTCCCACAACCGCATTAGAGGTTGCTGCAACTGAATTTTGGTTGTGGAGATTAAATTGAGTCGTGACAACCTCAATTCTGTCGAAGCAACTGAACTAGGGGTTCTCTCAACCGTTTTAGAGGTTGCTGCAACTGAATTTTGGTTGTAGAGATTAAATTCAGTCGTGACAACCCCAATTCGGTTGAAGCACCCGAATTACAGGTTTTCACAACCGCATTAGAGGTTGCTGCAACTGAATTTTGGCTGTAGAGATAAAATTCAGTTGTGACTACCCCAATTCGGTTGAAGCACCCGAATTACAGGTTTTCACAACCGCATTAGAGGTTGCTGCAACCGAATTTCGGATGTAGAGATAAAATTCAGTCGTGGCAACCTCAATTCGGTCGAAGCATCCGAATTAGAGGTTGTTATAACCGCATTTGAGGTTGCTTCAACTGCAGTTTGATTGTGGGGATTAAATTCAGTCGTGATAACCTCAATTCGGTTACAGCAACTGCAATTACGGGTTCCCACAAACGCATTATAGGTTGCTGCAACTGAATTTTGGCTGTAGAGATAAAATTGAAATGTGACAACTTCAATTCTGTTGAAGCATCCGAACTGCAGGTTCTCACAACCGCATTAGAGGTTGCTGCAACTGAATTTTGGTTGTGGAGATTAAATTCGGTCGTGGCAACCTCAATTCGGTTGTAGCAACTGCAATTCGGTTGCAACTCCCCATTTTCGGTTGCTACAATCTCTTTTCAAACAATTAATTCTGTGAGTGTACCTCTGACAATAGTAAACATTCACACTTTTTTTTACCAATGTACCCACACTTCTCTCAGTGTTTTCTTCACTGTCTCTATTTTTTTGAAGACAGTAAATTCCGCAACCAATACATATTCTCAATTGTATTGTCTCGTGTAAACGCATAGTTAGACTCCATCACCTTTCAGGTGAAAAAGTACGTAATTTAAAGCATCTCCAGGAAAAATGATTTGATAACACTGGGGAATTTTGTAGGCTGAACCAACTTTATACGGAAAACTATAAAGGGCAACGAGCGGACAGCAGGCCGACCTACGGGGTTGAAATGGAAATGGTTCACGAGTGAAAGCACTAATACATCGACTTCTCTTAACCAAAAAGGTAACGGCGGCACTTTCCGTGGAACATTCCTTCTATTTCTGTGTTTTGTCATTAATATAAGGTAGATATCGCATTCCGAAGAGTTTAGCGCCAATCCTAGGTAGAGTTCGGATAAACTAAAGTCGAAGAACAAAATATTGGCTGAACAGAAAGCACACAGCTCACTGGTTAACAAACTGCTATGTTGTCTCCTATAGTTTCCGATATATGAGGTTATGTTGTTTGAAGCCGTTCACACAATTAGCTTCTTGACCAAGGGTTAATGTAAAACGTTGTTATATTAATAAACAACTTTATCAAATACCAGAGTTGATTCGGATGTTTTGAAGAAGCTCAGTGTTTCATGACATTCTGTTTAGATTCTCTAACCTTCTCCCTAGAATTCCTTCCAAAGCACTGTGCTTATTTTTGAAGAAGAATCCAAGAAGATCTTCATGAAATCCTCCGCATGCACCAATGTAATGAAATATCCGCGTAAAGGCTTTTGCGGCCAGCGACAGGGTATGGAACGGTTTTTGGTTTTTCTTTTGTTACATGTCTTCACACTTTGGCAATGCACCATGAATTTTGAAAAAAAATGACAACATTAAGCTGAAAATGACATGTTCTCACCTCATTTTGTGTCGTTGGTGTGTGTGCGCGAGTACTCGTATTGTCTAGATACAGATACAAGATATATTGCCAGCTAAAACTTCAGAAATCTATGTAACATCACGTCTTCGACTCGCGCACACACAAACTCACTGTAATGACATTATTTGTTATTCGGAGAAAAGATCGGATACAACAAAGTTTAAGACATGAATATGAATGGTATCTGTTGGTACTTGTACCTTGCAGCAATCCATCATCAGAGCAGCTATTAACCCTCCCGATCACTATGGTTACAATTTTACGATCAACAAACATGTACGATATGATGTGATGTGATATGATATTTCTCCCTGTGTATGCAGGCAGGCAAGTCAGTCAACCATGTGAAAACATTCGAAAACTAAAGTTTTTCCCTGCAAATGCCTAAACAACTATAACGCTTTGGGGAGAGGTTGGAAGGGTGATCAGTGAATTTGTACTGCAGCTTTTACCGTTTGTAATGTCGCACGTGTTCTCTGTTTAATGATAATTTCAAACTTAAATATCAATCTAGAAAAATATAGGGGGTTTTCACCAATATCGCTGGGCTAAAATTGTAAGCTGCGTGGTTGGTTGGCTGTACCTTCCTCACTTTCCGACATGCAACAGAGCCCGAGGATACCAGCAACAATAAATTCCGATAAATGTGTAGTTGCAACAAATGGAAATGGATGAATAAATGCATTTGTCCAAATGGTTCAACTTATGCCAGAAACAAAGCAATAATGGCCAAACTGTTTCCTGTTCAACATTATGAAATTCCATAAATGTAAAAAAGCACCTGAAATTAATTACACATAATGAAATTCCAATTTACTATAATTTTCCATGTAGGTTCCGTTTGTTTTCGAAACTTTTCGAAATTTTTATTGAGTACAAAAATTGATTTGGCAATTCAGTTTTTCAAAATCGTCAAGATACCGGTTGAATTAACATCGTCTCGTAGTGATGTTTGCTTTACCAAAGATTATCAACACTCGTATTCAAAGATTGAGTTTCAGATTATGAACTATTTCATCATAATAAAATGTTACGTTTGTAAAGGTAACCCTTTCATCCAACTTAATCGATTTGTAGATATCTAAGATCCACACCTTCTTAATAAATAGTACGTAATATGAAATGAGCAGATTAACATCTTTAGGAATTCCTCGTATTGTATATTGCTCGATTCCGAACGAAAATCAATCACTCGAACTCGACTCAAATTTGGTTTCCCTAATCAGGCAAGTTTATCTTTGTTTGGAGATGTGACAGCGTTTCCCAAAATAGAGGAACTCAAATTTATGCTGAAAGCCAACGATTGAAATTCGTGCATAAGTTCAAATACAAATTAGGGTTCACATTGGCTCGCTCATGAGCCTGGAGCCAAAGTTCAACATGTCGGCTGCCAAATTTGAGAGTCGATTCTCGAGCCAAAGTCTATCTTGTCCATAAGTTGATCAACGACAAACCGGCGACAAGTTGAACCGCCGGCTCGCGAAACGATTTTCATATTTGGAAGCCGTAATGTTGAAATTTGCGAGACAGTTCGCTAGCCGAGAGTTGCTAGTAGTAACGCTGGCCCGGAAGCGTGTACTTCGAACTCTGATACAACTGACAATATAGTGGATTCCGAATCAGTTTTATTTTGACTGGAATAATACGAAAGCTTTGTTTGGAATAGACTATTAATTTCGACAAAAGTAACAGGCGAGTTACTCACTTACAGATTGTGTTTGAAAATGCATCTTTGTAAGATTAAGAGGGAATCTTTGTTAAGAAAGAGAAGCAAACGCAGGGCTCTGGAGTTGAAGTCGAAAATAAAAACAAAGATGTAACTCTCATACAACCTGTCTTGCCTTTATGGTGCAGAATCCTGGGTCATATCGCACGATTGACGAATCATCACTGGGAGTTTTCGAAAAAAAAAATTATCCGAAAAATATATGGGCCTGTACTAGAGAGCGGGGAGTATCGTCGCCGTATGATCAACTTGACTTTAATTGAATTGAGTATAACTGAATTGAATTGAATGGAACTGAATTGAATTGAATTGTATTGTATTGAATTGAATTGAATTATATTGAATTGGATTGAATTAGATTGAATTGAATTCAATTGAATGGAATTTAATTGAATTGAGTTGATCTAAATTGAACTAAATAGAATTGAAGTGAAACGAATTGAATTGAAGTGGAATTAATTGAATTGAATTAAATTTAATTGCATTGAATTAAATTGACTTGAATTGTATTGAATCCAACTGAACTGAACTGAATTCAACTGAACTTAATTGAATTGAAATGAATTGAAATGAATTGAAATAAATTGAAATGAATTGAAATGAATTCAAATGAATTCAAATGAATTGAAATGAATAGAAATGAAATGAATTGTATTGAATTGAATTGAATTTAATTGAATTTTATTGAATTGAACTTAATTGATTTGAATTGAATTGAATTTGATTGAATTGAATTGAATTGACTTGAGTTGGATTAAATTGAATTGCATTGAATTGCATTGAATTGAATTGTATTGAAGTGAGTTGAATTGCATTGAACTGTATTTAATTGAATTGAATTTAATTGTATTGTACTGTATTTAATTGAATTAGATAGAATTGAATGGAATGAAATTGAATTGAGTTAAATTAAATGGAATTGTAGGGAATTGAATTTAAATTAATTTAACTTAATTTAATTTAATTGAATTGAATTGAATTGAATTGAATTGAATTGAATTGAATTGAAATGTATTGAATTGAATTGAATGGAATTGAATTGATTTAAATGGATTGGAATTGAATTGAATTGAAGGAATTGAACTGAATTGAATGGAATTGAATTGAACGAAATTGAATGGAATTTAATTGAATTGAATTGTATTGAACTCAATGGAATTGAATTGAACTAAATTGGATGGAACTGAAGTGAATTGCATTGGATTGAATTGAACTGATTTGGATTGCACTGAAGTGAATTGGATTGAATTGAATTGAGTTGAATTGAATTGAACGAAATTGAATTGAATTGAATTAAATTCAATTGAGTTGAATTGACTGAAATTGAATTGAATTGAACTGAATGGAATTGAAATGAATTGAACTTACTTGAATTCGCTTGACTTGAATTGATTGGAATTTAGTTGAAATTAATTAAATTAAATTGAATTGAACTGGATTGAATTGAATTGAATTGAAGTGAACTAAACTGAATTGCATTGAATTTAATTTAATTGAGTTAAATTGAATTGTACCGAACTTAATTGAGTTGAATTGAATTGAATTGAATTGAATTGAAGTGAAATGAACTGAATTGAATTGCATTGAATTGAATTTGATTGAGTTAAATTGAATTGTACCGAACTTAATTGAGTTGAATTGAATTGAATTGAATTGAATTGAATTGAATTGAATTGCATTGAATTGAATATAATAGAATTGAATTGAGTTAAATTAAATTGAATTGTATGGAATTGGATTGAATTTATATTAATTGGATGGAATTGAAATGAATTGAACTTACTTGAATTCGCTTGACTTGAATTGAATGGAATTTAATTGAAATGAATTAAAATAAATAGAACTGAACTGGATTGAATTGAATTGAGCTGGATTGAATTGAATTGAATTGAACTGAATTGCACTGAATTGAATTGAATTTAATTGATTTGAATTGAATTGAATGGGATTGAATATATTTGAAGTCAATTGAAGTCAGTTGAATTGAATTGATTTGGAAAAGCTGAATATATTTAATGTTTTATTTATTTAATATTAATTTTAAACATGAAACCGCTTGACCGACGTGAAAACTCCGGGGTTTCGGTTATTCGGAAAATATTTTTTTTTAATCGGCCGAGTGTTATTTGTATTTCAACCGGCTATTCGGTTTTGAGCACCCTATGCAATACCAAGTTTCAAGCAGCTTTGTATTGGATAACACTGTGGGATTTAGCATGTAATACCAACTTCCTATAAAAAGGATAAGATAGTCAGGCGAATATCAAACATCAGGCCTAGTTATTAGCCTATGGTTGTGACCAGGTAAGAGACACAGCTTTAATGCTTCGACTTATCTTTCTTAACTTGGGCTAAACCCCTGAACATACTGTAATCGAAATCTCGTGTCTGGAGATTTCGTTTAACGAAACAGGTGTTTTTCAATACAAAAATCAGCTGTTAATTTACTTTAAATCTCGAATTGGGAAAATCATGTTACCTGGTTAATGCAGTAGTCCAGATTTCAAATCACAATCAATTAAAAAAAATAAATGGGATATTCTCAAACTAGTTATTCGTTTCGTACATCTATTTCTTAACAACCTGAAGCAAATCGCTTTGGAATTTAGCAACTTCAAAATTTTAAAGTTCATATCAGACGATTTGAAAAATAACTACTAAATCTAAATTTGATTTGATCATACTTAATATTATATTAATTATGATTTTTGTTTTTTAACTTTATTGAGTACAAAAATTGATTCGTCACTGTTGAAGCAAAACAATTCATGCTGAACAGCTGATGGTTATTTCGAAACAGAGATGCCACTCCTTGGCCCCTACCTCAAGCAGAGATGCCAATAAAACAATTTTAATTATTGAATTCCCGCGGGGTGGTCTCAATATTTAATTAATTCATTGAATAGTTTCAGTTTCCTTTAGCTAAACAAATCACAAAATCAGTAATTTCTTAAAGACTCATTGTCGCTTTTGGTCACAATTAAATTCTCATGAAATTCCCTTCAATTAAGCAGTGAAATACAATGAAATAAAAAATAAAATAATTTAACTGAAACATTTGCTATGCAGCATTACAGCCAAAAAAGGCCAAAAGCGATGCGATTCGTTCCAACAATTTACGAAACGCCATAAAGTCATTAAAACACCAAGCAGCAACTGAAATGAAAAACCTTTAAATCAAATGCGCACAATGCCATTCAAAACTGACATTACAAACCGATAAAAACAGCAAAATACTGATGAAAACCAAAGAAATCGAAACCCAACGCAAGAAATCGAAAAAATGTAAACAATAACCAAGCCCATCTCAAGAACTTCATATCAAGCCAACTGAAAAGTAACTATTTGTGTTCATACACTGGGGTATCTGCTCAGTTCATTCCAATCTTTAGATGTTTTTTTGGTTCAGGTTTTTTCTGTTTGTACTTTTTAGCGCATAAAATCGTCTTAATACTTTTTACCTCTCCATGTGCACATGTACGAACGAATGTGTTTGTACATATGTATTTTACATTTGTATTCCAACAGTTTAACTACGTGATCATCATGTTAAATATATGTATATATATGTATATGGATATATATTTGTGTTTGATTGTAGTTTAGTTAAACTATCACAGTAAACATTTAAATTTAATGCTTGATCGAATTTTCGCTTCTTCTTCTTCTGATAAGGTCTTCTCTTTTGGGTTTCATCGACTCTTGTCACCAAACTGAATATGGTAATAATTTACATTGAATAAGAAGAAGACGAAGACGAAGAAGCAGAGAACCTTTAATACAAATAACCATAAAGTATTTATGCCATACTGGCAGGGAGGGAGAGAGGGGCATAACTTCACTTCAATGCGCTTACAATGTTATGTGGTAAACTGTGTTTTACATACCAAAATAGCCCATGCACATTCTTGGAGCTGTCAAGTACAGTAACTTGTCCAGAATGCACCTAGATTGTTTGTTAGATGATGGTCGTAGAAAGCATTCACCCAACGGACAGCTCAATTTTATGCAACTATGATTAATGGAATGACATCGTTCAATTTTGTAAAATGTTTTCAAGATATACCCAGATAATCCCAGCGAAAACCCTGGTTACCATTAAGCAGATTTGTAAAGGAAAGCTAGAGAGTCAGCGGCTACTAAAGTGGTGAATTCATTAATGAAATTTACAAGAAATGTCCCACCACACAGCGCATTCTTTACTTATCAAAAACTGCGCTACTGAAATCAACATGAATAGCGTGACATGGTGCCTATGTAAGCGAGATAGGCTGCAAGCACTACAACATTTCCAATTGAAATTTGAAAAAAATCAATTGAAATTTAAAAATTCTATTTGAATTTTAAAATACATCAATTTAAATTTCAAACGTAACAATTAAAATTTGAAAATTCTATTTAAAATTTGAAATACATTAATTGGAATTTAAAATGTATCAATTGAAATTTGTCGTCAGTTGACAACAACACTCACCTGAAGGCGTCTACAAGCCGCCGTGGGATGTTTCTTCATCAGCTAAGCGAGCAACTATGTAAGCTAGAAATAGAGAGAAGGGCGAATAACAGCAGAATATCCAGAGTTTTTCAACGCGCAACGCCATCGAAGCAATGATAGGTAGGCTCATCCGAGTTGTGGATGCTGGAGCACATGAAGCGGAGGAACGTGATAGTACGGGACGCCTAAAAGTAAAGGCGAATTGCTACATCTGCTCGAAACGACGTCCTAATCGTAAAGCATGCACTTTATGCAACAAACCATTGTGCGCAGAGCATTCCAAAGACTTGCCGCAATGCGATAGATGTATTTGAATCTCAATAATTTAATTACAAATAATTATATAATAATTATATAATAATAATATACTATTTACAAAAATTAACTCAAAATAAAATATACTTTTCAATTCTATCATCATATTTGCATGCGTTTTACTATACATACCCAGGTGTGTATGCTGTCGACGTAAGGGTGCACCTTTGTAAATGGGCTTTATCTTCCAAACGGATGATTCAATCCTAGCCAAACTTGGCGCTATTGCGTAAAACAGTTTTGGCTAGGATATCAGGAAATTTCAATTCGATCCGGTTATCCAGTTCAGAGCTACAGCGTTTTGAAAACGCAAAACATACCCAGGTATGTTGCCGTTGACATAAAGGTTAACCGACTTTATGTAAAACTCATAAAAACATCAATTGAACATCGTTCCAACAATTTACGTTCCAAAAATCCAATTTTACAACAATTGAAATTTAAAACACCTCAATTGAAATTTGAAACACATCAATTAAAATGTAAAAGACATCAATTGAAATTAAGTTTGTTCTTAAGTTTGTTTTAACAAATTTGTTTAAAAAAAATCTTTGTCTTTTTGATGATTTAAATGAGAGTTGATAAAATTGATAATTTCTCCACACAAGTTGATTGCTAGTGACATTTTACTTAGAAACATTTAAATGTTGCTCGTTCCATGTTGCTAATACTACAGTGGCGGAAAAATGTTCTTCTACATTTCTCTGGATTTTTGGTTGCGACGAATCAATTTTCTATTAGTGTAGAATAGCAATATCTTGTCGCTGCAAAATCATGTAGGGGAACAAATTCAATTTAGGGCCCATGTCCCTATTTTTTTGGTTTTTTTGTACCTGATAGGGCATTAAACGCTTTTGACAAACAAAAAAAAATTTCGGTGGAAGTCCATATTTTCCGAAATATGTATAGGCATCCAAAGCTTGAGTATATAGTCGCTCATATATCAGGTATTTATTATCCGATCTGGGTAAAATGGGTATCATTACAAAGCCCTTTTGAAACACACTAACTTTGTGTATAAATATATTTCGTTATATTAACCCATTGGGGGCTGGTGAAAAATAACGATGTTTTAACCTCATTTTTTTGTTAAAAATATATTTTTTTTCAAAAAAATGCCCTAGTATACAGGGTGATTCAGGAAGTTCCGGACAAATTTCTCCAGCGTATTCCTTGGCTCATTTCATGACGAAAAGTCCACTAGAACCATGTCCGAAAATGCAAGGGTGCGAAATGGCAGCGGGTTCAAAATTTTCGGATTGGAGGTTGGAGGGTAGTAGGGTAAAGTTGCTAACTCTGAGCCAGTGGTCGGATTTTTTTGTTTTTGGGCTTGTTGGAAAGGTTTTTAAGAGGCCTTTCAGAATCAATAAAAAAAGTAGAAAAAAGTCAAATCACCGAGATACAGAAAATGGGGAAACAAATTCACATAACCTCAATTTGCTCAGCCAGATGGCAGGTAACTTTTCTGTTGAAAGATAGCCATACTTCTTACCTTTCCAAAATGACCTAAACGACGCCCAGAGGTCTTACCGTTACAAAGTTATGACCATTTTACTGAAATGCAAATATGTTTACGTGTTAATTTACAGAGACAAATAAATGTGTGCTGTTATTTCGCTTTCAAAAACAAAAACAAAAATTTTTGCATTTCAGTAAAACGGTCATAACTTTGGAACGGTAAAACCTCTGGGCTTCGTTTATGTAATTTTGGAAAGGTAAGAGATATGAGTATCTTTCAACAGAAAAAAAAAAACATAAGTTACCTGCCATCTGGCTGAGCAAATTGAGGTTATGTGAATTTTTTTCCCATTTTTTTCCGAAAGCGATTTGACTTTTTTCTAAATTTTTTTTATTGATTCTGAAAATTTCAATGAAATAAAATCTTAAACGTGTTAATTTACAGAGACAAATAAATGTGTGCTGTTATTTCGCTTTCAAAAACAAAAACAAAAATTTTTGTATTTCAGTAAAACGGTCATAACTTTAGAACGGTAAAACCTCTGGGCTTCGTTTAGGTCATTTTGGAAAGGTAAGAGGTATGAGTATCATAAACATAAGTTACCTGCCATCTGGTTGAGCAAATTGAGGTTATGTGAATTTTTTCCCATTTTTTTCCGAAAGCGATTTGACTTTTTTCTAAATTTTTTTTATTGATTCTGAAAATTTCAATAAAATAAAATCTTAAACGTGTTAATTTACAAAACAAATAAATGTGTGCTGTTATTTCGCTTCAAAAAATAAAAACAAATCCGACCACTGGATCAGAAGTTAGCAACTTTACCCTACTACCCTCCGACCGCCAATCCGAAAATATTGACCCCGCTGCCATTTGAAAAAATGAAAATAAATTTTTGAAAATCGTTAAATTTATATTCCACCTAGGTGGAAAATTTATATTCCACCTAGTCAGGCAGGGGGGGGGGGGGTTAAAATTCCCTCTGTACCTTTTTTAATTTTTCTTAAATATGTCTGATCTTTGAAGGGTTAAAGGGAAGAATTATACTTAAAAAAAGGTTACAGTCTGACTTATTATCGGAGTCTAGCAACAAAATAAATTCACTAAGGATTTTTTTGAAAATATTAAATTTTAAAGGAAAAAAAGTGAGGTTAAAAACCGTTTTTTTAAATAGCCCCCAATGGGTTAATAAAAGGAAATATATTTATAGACAGAGTTGTAGAGTTTCAAAAGGGCTTTGTAATGATACCCAATTTAAGCAGATCGGATAATAAATACCTGAGATATAAGCGACTATACACTCAAGCTTCGAAGGTCCATATCTCCAGAAATTGGATCCGGCACCGAAAAAAAATCTAACTTTTTGAACTCAGCGCAGAAGGTTTTGTGGCTGGTAAAATTTTGGTGCAGATCAGAGCATGGGCCCTAAAGTGAATTTAGGCCCGCGTAGGTATGTATATCAGGTGCTTCAGCCAGTACGATATAATTCATACAGGTTTTGATTAAAATTGCAAATATTTTAATTATTTTATAAATTTTGAGTTTATTTTAAATTTTTGTTTAGGCTTTTAAGTTTTTTATTATTTTTCTTTCAATGTGTGTTATATTTTTTTCATATTTCAATGTTACTTTTCATTAAATCTATAAACAAATAATATGACTTTCGCATCGCAAATTGCCAGAAATAAAAATATATGACCTTTTGCTTCGCACATTTCCAGAAATACAAATAAATTTTTTTAAATTCTCCGAATTTTGCTGATGTCGTTTTCATTTATTTCCATGCAATTTTGCTTTAAATCTATACAAAAATAAATAAAAATGACTTGTAAGCTTGTAGTATGAATTTCTCATACATTAACCAAAAACTAACAAAAAATCGGTCATAAAAATTCAAATTCAAATAAAAATAAATAAACTTAAGTGGAACTTTTTCCATCGTAAATTTGTAACAATAACTTTTTTAATACTCATGTAAGTTTCAAAATTTTTCATTAGCGAAATGGGAATGACAAAAATGACAGTTAATGAAATATCCCAGCAAAATGTTTTAGAACCTATTCCAAGGTCAAAGTTTGCAGAAAGACCAATCAAGAAAGAAAAATACAGCAGCTGATATAGTGTTTGTCAGAATGAATGTGGCACTACACTATATTATAAAATATCAATTTAATTTTGCAAAATATCAATTGATATTTGAAAATTATAATTATATATGAAATTTAAAGACTTCAATTGAAATTTCCATTTGAAATTTAATTTACATCAATTGTAATTACAAGACATTTAAATACATCAATTGAAATTAAAAAGACATCAATCAATTGGAATATTAAACGCATCAATTGAAATTTAAAAGACATCAATTGAAATTTAAAAAATATATTTGAAATTTAAAATATATCGATTGGAAACATAAATTGAAATTTAAAAGACATCAATTGAAATTTCCGTTTGAGTTTTTATTATTCGATCTTATGAGTTGTTATGTTTCCAATAATTGTTCGGTTCAAGATCAATAACTATTAAAGAGTACCTTTTCTATGAAAAAGTACATTTTAATAGAAATAATATTAAGAAATGTATGAAATTGATCCTTATGGTGGATGGTTGGGAATATATCTATTTATTTATTGAAATTTAAAATTCGTCAATTTTTTTTATCAATTTGTTAAGAATATTTTTAAATTCCAATTGAAGTTTTTTGCGTTTCAATTGAAGTCTTTTAAAATTCAATTGATGTATTTTAAATTTCAATTGATGTGTTTTAAATTTCAATTGGTATCTTTTGAATATCAATTGATATCTATTAAATTTCAATTGAAGTTTTTAAAATTTCAATTAATTTCTTTCAAATTTCAAGTAGAATTTATAAATTTAAATTTTATATATAAGTATTTGAAATTTTCAAAGACAATTTTAAAATTTCAGTTGATGTGTTTTAACTTTCAATTGGTAATTGTGTAGACAAGAGGAATCATAGATTAATGACGTGTAGAGACGCCAAATCTCTCAGAAAAATGATGCCATTTTGTGTATTGCAGATAGGCGTTCGATGTTGGAAAGTATTGCTTTAATAATACCAGATAGAGGCAATGGCTCAAACCATCCAACAATAAATAACCAACGGCATTTCGATTTGTGCGTTAAAATTTTTGTGTAAATACACCACAAATATATAGTAACAGTAAAATATAACAAAAAATTCCAAAATACGTTTCAATTTCACAGTTTTTTATCAAAAAGATATGAAAAATTTAAGTCAACAATTTTTGTAATTCTATCTGCTGTAAGTCCATTTACGTCAAATAACTCTCTATCGCACCGACCGCACCACGAATAGTGTGAAAGGAAATGTCAGATAAGAATAATGGCAGCTCTATACGTTATTACTCTATGAGAGGAATAGTTTTTTGAAAAACAAAAATTTTTAATTTTTCAAAATTCTCAATTTTATTTCAAGCGTTAGTTTTTAATTATATTGTGAAAATGATGTGGAATCTAAAATCAATACATCCCACAGGTCAAGCATATCAAATTTTATCTAAACCAGATAAGGGGCTTGTGCACGCTTTTAAAGTTCGGGTCATGTAAAATTTGGAATTTGAACACCCGTTATTTCGAAGCAGATTGCCACTATTTGACATTTATAAAAGTGACAGATTATTAGTTGAAGGTTAGATATTTACCAAATGGGTCGCTTTAGGCTTGAAGAAAACTTTGAAATATTAAAAACTTTCTTCCAATATTAGGAGTCCTCAAATCTAACTGTAAGAAATCTACGAAATAAATCCGAAAGAAATAGAGAAATTAAATTAATTAAATGGCCTCTTGTCCATAATTACCCTGAATGCTTTAACCACGCGCAGCGGCAATTCTTGACGCTAAGTGGAGGAAGATGACTTTTCTTCAACCCTTGCCTATTTCGTTTTTGGCTTTCAATGCAACTTGGGGATCAAATTGTGAAGCGAATTCGTCAATCTGGGTCCTTAGTGGACAAATGAACTCGTACACGTGCTCGTCCAGTTGCGTGCAGTGGAAAATACTGCCGCTGTAGCAGAAAGTGTGATCGAGGAGCCATCAACATAAACTCGCCACGTTCGTAGCAATGGAACATTTCTCGCACTTCTTTGCCCATAGATTTGCATATAGAGTCCAAGAACTAAAGCTTCGTGGCCATCCGATGAGTTTTCGCCTCGCTGTATAGGCTGAAAATAACTTGGCCCACAGGCCTGCTTGGAGAAGGGAAGTGTGCTTGCCAATGAGCATCCGTTCTAACCTTCCACTAGTGTGCCTGCCAGCAGGCCTGCTTAAAGAAGGGAAGTGTGCATTTCGAATTGAATATTTTTCGAAGTACAGAGTGGACTTCCTGATAGGCCTGCATTCGAAAGGGAAGCAAGCATGTCTATCGGATCTATTTGTACCTTTATATGAGGCCCCTTTCCAGGCCTGTTTCCAGAAGCATAATGTGCATGTGTACCCAATTTGTTACCAGTCTATGAGAAGGGGAAAGGAAGGCCTGTGTGAATGCCTTCTAGGACTAGGCATAGTTGAATATCAACAACTATGAGAATGCTTCGGCGTTTACGCTGCTGGGAAACAGTGAACTTTTGTGGATGTCAATGTTGGCTCGTAAATCTCTCGTAGATTCTCTTCACTCCAAAGGCGGCAATATGGCTTATGGGCATGTCCCTTTAGCCTCATCACTGAACAGAATATTGGAATAAAACAGATGTGTGTGAAGATAACTACGAATTTAACCATCAGAGACACAAACCAATTATGTTAGCAGAGCTCTGTAATTGCATTAACAGAACTATGTAAGATAACTAAATTTTGGACAGGTTATAGAAATGATCGATTTTCTCGCGATCAGACAAATATATATAACCAAAAGTTATACATTTTATAGCAAGGACCTATTAAAGGATATATCGGGACTTCAAACAAAGTTATTCTTTGCCAGGGTGAAAAATATAAGGTTTTCTTACATAGAAAATCTTGGAAAGATTTTGGGGCCGTAGCACCTAATTGGGAAAAGTTTAGTAATTGCGACTAGTATCAAATTAAAGCTATTGACATCTATTTTCATTATTTAATACTCCTATTCCCGAAAAAATCTCCAGTATATCAAATTCGACGAAGAATTTATGAAATTGGTGTTTCTGACGGACAAGATGTGTCCATGGTGGCCACCTGGAAAATCTTCAGTGATTGAGACTAGTATCAAATTAAAGTAATTGACATCTAGTTTCATTATTTAATACCGTCATTCCCGAAAAACCTACTGGAATATCAAATTCGACGAAGAATTTATGAAATTGTTTTTTCGGACGTACAAGATGCGTTCATGTTGGCCACCAGGAAAAAGTTCAGTGATTGGGACTAGTATAAAATTAAAGCTATTGACATCTAGTTTTATTACTTAATACCCTCATTCCCGGAAAAAACACCATGGTGGTCACCACGGACGCATCTTGTCCGTCCGAAACAACAATTTCATAAATTCTTTGTCGAATTTGATATTCTGGAGGTGTTTACGGGAATGAGGGTATTAAATAATATACAAACGAAGATTGGTTTGCAGCAAACGACATCCAAACGTTTTTTCTTCTAAATCAATAAAACAACTGAGCCTCCTGTTTTCTAGTCGGATGTGTTACAGCCATGTTACTTTTTTCGTTTTTCACAAGATGAGAAATTTTGTTTCCTGCAGAAAAAATCCTTAAACTAAAAAAATTCGTTTGTGGGGAACGATGTTATCCTTTGCGTGTAAAACCTGCCACTGTGTTTCACTAGTAACACACACAACCCATTGCACCAAAGACATTTTTAACATTAACTTGACCTTTTAACTTTTGTTGTTGGTTTTTTTTGTAAATCTTGGTTAAATTGTTTGACAACATGACATGAATGTTCTGAATATGTAAGAAGACTCTGGGTACGAGTTTACTCAACTCTCGAGATTCTCTTGCATTTTTAATGCTTTTTTTATGTTTCACATGAGTCTCGTTTTTTTATTTTGTTTTAGTAGAATTTCATGTGTAAATTTGTGCTTATCTGTTGTTGATGGCTTGAAAGGTCATTTCGGCCATTACATTGTTCACGAATGAATGCATTGATCACGCGCTTTTTTCGTGTGTTTCCTCTACTGGCGAAACGTTTAAAAATTGAGATTTTTTCAATAGAATCCATAGAACATGTGAGAATTTTGAACAGCAAACAAAACATTAATAAATATTCAGGTGATTGTTTAAATTGAACCCCCCCTCGCTAGGACTTCCCTGCAAAACGATTAGAGAGATCACATGTACCGGGGGTTTCTTAAACGTCAATTTGTCATTTTGTGTTGTAGGTTTTTGTGGTTTTTATTGTTGTTGTTATTTTCGTATAGGTTAATTAGAAAATTCCTCAAATGTAATTTTGAGCAGTGTATATGTGTGTTTTTAGTATCAGATCTGAGAGCTGCACTTTATTGCTGTTCAATTTTCCATTCAAACTCTTTGGCAGTTGCCAAGACCAATTTCCACATAGCCAAGTGTCACCAGGTAATGGACGTCAGTCGGTAGTCGCTGGCCGGCTGGCTGTATGGGGGCTATTGTTCGCAGTTTTGTGTTTTTTTATGCCAACTAAGCAAATGACAGGCTAAACGTGAAGTTCATATATTCACACATATAGACAAAACAAAATTACTGATAAATAGCATTACAATGCTGAATTGGCCTAAATCCATTAAAATTCTCAGTTTCATTGCTGTTCTGTATACGGTTCTGTCTACCCGCACCCGGGCCACCGCCCCCCGCAACACAATTGCCAATCAACAAGTTTTTCATTTTCAAAACTTCATGTGACCCCAAAAGATTTCAGCGAATTAGCGAGAATACGCTGACTTCAACTGATCATCGTTGTAATTTACATGAAATTAACAAAATTTGCGCAATCATTATTTCAAAAAAATACCCCCAAAACAGCAAAAATGTTTAAAAAAAAATTGAAGTACAGAGATTTCTCAAATACTTGATTAACCAATAAAATTACGAAAATCGATAAAATTCTAAAGAAAATTCTTGTGGCGGATAAAGGGAAAACAGCGAGCGATAACTGCCCAGCCAGTCAGTATCTTTGAGCTGGCACCACAAATTACTTCCGTTGCAAACGTGTTTTTCTGTGTTTAGATACATGTGTAGCCCAGAGAAACAAGTGATCAGTGTCTTACAAAACCACCTTACAAAACCACCAAGAATGCACGTAATATCACCATGGACGGAGAGAACATGATTATCGCCGTCGTCTTTCATAGATCCATAATTACGCAACATCATTTATGGTGCGGTGCGTTGCAGAGCACAGCAATGCAACTAACGGGTATTTCAATAAGAGCGCTACAAAAGGTTTTTTTAAATAAAACAAAACCGGTTTTAGATACCAATGAAATTCTTTATTCCTGTGAAAGTACGTTCGATGCCATTATGTATGGAACTCGATTTCTTTTGCATGGCCACCACGGCCACGCTTGCAGAAGTCCAGACGCTGAACCCAATTTTCGACGGTTTTCAAGCATAAATCGGCCGATACTGCTGCAATTTCACGTTCGATACTCGTACGAAGTTCATCAATCGTCGCTGGTTTGTTGGCATAGACCATAGACTTGACGTAGCCCCACAGGAAATAATATAACGGCGTCAAATCGCACGACCGAGGCGGCCAATCGACTGGGCCATTTCGTGAGATAACACGTTCACCAAACTTGGTTTCTAATAAATTGATGGTGGCATTCGCTGTGTGGCTTGTGGCGCCGTCCTGTTGGAACCACATGTCCTCCAAGTCCATATTATCCAATTAGGGCCAAAAATATTCGGTTATCATTGAACGGTAGCGATTCGCATTCACAGTAATGTGCCGGTCTTGATCATCACGGAAGAAGTACGGCCCAATGACGCCGCCAGCCCATAAACCGCACCAAATCGTAATTTTTTCGTGATGCAATGATGACTCATGGATTACGTGTGAATTGCTGTCTGACCAATAACGCATATTTTGCTTATTGACGAAGCCATTCAGCCAGAAATGAGCTTCATCGCTGAAGATGATTTTCCGATGAAAATCCCAATCATTTCCAAGTTGTTGCTCAGCCCAATTCACGAACATACGACACTTACGGTGGTCAAGCGGCTTCAGTTCTTGCGTGAATTTGATCTTGTAAGGATGTAGGCCAAGATCTTTTCGCAAAATTCGCCACAACGACGACACAGAGATGCCCAACGCTTGAGAACGACGTGTGAGAGACACATTGGAGGTTTCTTGAACTGAAGCCTCAGCGGCAGCAATATTCTCGACACTACGGGCACTTCTTTGTCTCACTGGCACGGGAACATTTTGTACTGTGCCTGTGGATTCAAATTTTTCCACTAGACTCTCAATTGTTGATCTGGTAGGACGATTATGACGACCATAAATTGGACGTAGCGCTCTTAAAGTTGAGGCCACTGACTCCAAATTTCGGTAGTAAATTTTAATAATTTCGGCTCGTTGTTGGCTCGTATATCTTGCCCTGATGAAATGGCAAACCTTACTGAAGAGAAATGTCAGAAGAGCGGGAAAAAATATGGCGTCGTTTGCTGTCCCTATCGATTTATTTTGTAGCGTCTCTGTTGAAAAACCCTTTACTTGTGCGCAGCGTTACACTCAGTCCAGCTCCGCTCACACTTGTGGTCCATTCGGTCACTCACTCATTCAGTCGTTCATTCATGGCCTATGATTAATGTAAGCGAGACCAAGGAATCTGTAGGATATCCAGTTTTTCTTTTTAGTCCGACTGTCATGCAGAGTAATATAAGTTTTCCTCATGTACACGATTCTATCGCTGGTGATTTTAGTTGTTTTTGTTTCTTTTTTTCATTTAACCGGATGCTAAAAGGCTTTAAGAGTAAATGAGCCTTCTTAGATTTCACAGGTAAAACGGCTTTAACGCTAACGTTGTTGTACAAAATGGTAGGCTGTATAGAAAATACATTTGTGTTGTTGTTAACTTTCCACAACTTCCGGGTGAAAATAAACGACTTCTTGTCCATAATTACCCAGAATAATTTAATGACACGCGGCGACCAGTCTTGACGTTCTAAGTGGAGGAAGATGGGTTTTCTTCAACCCTTTTCTATTTCCTTTTTGGCTGATGGCATTTATTGAGATCACAATAATTGATGTTTTCCAGGAAAAAAAAAACAAGTACATCAGATGAATCTGAAACAGCTCAAAGACGATCTAGAATTAGACGACCATAAGATGTGCGCAATTTGGCAACCCTGGTAAAAGAGAACCACAAAGTGCTAGAAATTCACTCAAAGGCCTTTCTCTCACGCGTCATATCTTGATTATTTCATACTTTTTCCATAAAAAAAACCGTTTCCCATTACTTCCCATGAAGGGATTGGGGAGAGCCTCTCACAACCAGTGAGCTGTGCGCTTTCTAATTTTTCACTCACTGATTGGGACCTGCAGTTTGTACACCCATTCCGAACGGTATTTTGAGAAACTTTTTCATGGCTAAATACTCGATAGTGTCGCCGTCGAGGTGACAGCCGCCGAAAGACATTTTTAAGGTGGTCAGAGGTTAGTCGGTGGTGCAATGGTTAGTGTGCGCGCCTCTTGTACGGGAGATCCTGGGTTCGATTCCTGCTCCGACCAGTGACGGCGACACTATCGAGTACTTAGCCATGAAAATGCTTCTCAAAATACCGTTCGGAATCGGTGTAAAACTGTAGGTCCAAATCAGTGAGTGTAAAACTAGAAAGCACACATCTCACTGATTGTGAGAAGCTCTCCCCAATCCCTCCATGGGATGTTAAGGGACACCATTTTTTTTCAGAGCAGGGAACGTACCCAGGATCTTATGTACAAGAGGAGCGGACACTACCCATTGCACCACCGACGGCATAGATTATGTAATTTTACTTCAACATGTTTGGAATTTGTATAGTTATATACAATAACACTATCAAAAAGCTGCTCGTGTATTGAAATATTCAATGAAGAGAGTAAGAGAGAGAACAGAGAATGACTAGGGTTTCACTCGTTTTGTTTGTTGGCATTTGAGTGAAGAGAAATTTTGAAATAAATCGTCTAGCCAGATTGTGCATATGAGCTGATGCATGTATCTTACCAACTCACAGCCTCAAACAGCTCAGCTGGTAGTCCATCAGCACCAGCGGCTTTCGTTCTTAAGTCAGGACATTGCAGTTCTAACTTCGCTTTGGTTAGGGTGGGGGGGGGCTCAGTCGACGTAGTGAATATGTTCAACTCCCTCATCTATATTGCAGACTCCTGGGGCAAGTATAGTAGAGAAGTGGTCTCTTCATATTCCCAACATTCTCTAAACATGTGTGACAAGAAGTCCGCCCATATCTCTACAAAAGGGGGGCCCTGATCCATTTTCATTGGTTTGGCTTTATACTTTTCGGTAGAATTTACGGGCCTCATTCTTTCTTTCTGTAAGATTCAATTTTCTCACTCTCGCTCTTTCTCCACAGGAGAGGGTTTCCCTCTCTTCTTCTCCTTATATCGCCACGTCGCGACATCCGTTTCAACTGACTGAACCATTGCCATACGTGCAGCGTTTGTTTCACCACCTTTCATGCGACACTCTTGATCGTACCATGGTTTGTTTTTAAGCAGTTTTTCAAAACCAAGTACGGTCTCAGCAGCAGTTTTCATAGAGTGGGAAATGTTCTTCCATTGCGCTTTAGGATCACGAGGCAGTGCTGCGTTCTGCCCCAGTATTTGACTAAGATTCTCTGCACAGCCCGTGGCTATCTGTGGTAATTGCAGTGCACCCAATTTAAGATTCAATTCGCATTCCAGGCGGCAACTTTGTGCTTATAGAAACTCCGTGCCGAGACCAAATTATGAAAGACGGCGGTACAACAGAAAAATTAAATTGGCGGCTCTTGGTTGTGTCAGATTTGTACAAATGTGGTATGTTTTTGAAATAACTGAACCTTTAAAATTTGACCAGTCGTTGAAATAGGGCCAGACGGCCAAATCGAACCACATCTTAAGCCGATGAGAGCCAATTACAACGGTGGCG
This sequence comes from Phaonia tiefii, assembly GCA_963931995.1. NCBI lineage: Eukaryota > Metazoa > Arthropoda > Insecta > Diptera > Muscidae > Phaonia > Phaonia tiefii. The sequence goes on along the minus strand of OZ008371.1, from coordinate 204,604,124 downwards.
GCGTGGGATTCGAACAATTTTAGGTGGCGGCGATGCGTCGGAAAATTTTCGATTGGCCTTCGCCAGTCAAACAGTTGATTGTTTGTATATGTTTTTACTATGGTTGCAACTTTGGGATGTTTTTCAAATAACTGAACCTTTAAAATTGGATCAGAAGACCAAATTAGCTAACATTGGCGTGAGCTTCATACAAATTGTTGGTGACGAATTGTTGGGATCGGATTCCATCTCAAACACAATCAAAAAGTAGACGACCAGAAGTTGTGCGCAATTTGCAAGAGAGAACCAAAAAGTCAACACGATTTACTTAAACGCATTTCTCTCTAGCGTCATATCTTAATTATTTCATATTTTTTACATACTTTATGTAATTTTTCTTAAACACGGATGGAATTTCTATAGTTAGATACAATATCATCATAATAAAAGTGCTCGTGTATTGAAATATTCAATGAAGAGGGTAAGAAAGGGAGCAGAGAGTCGTAACGCTTTACTCGTTTTGTTTGCTGGCATTCGAGTCAAGAGAAATTTTCACTGTCTACTTTAGTACATTGTTTTGTCAAAGACGATCTAGAATCTAGTCTGTCAAAGACGATCTAGAATTAGACGACCAGAAGATGTGCGCAATTTAGCAACCCTGGTAAAAGAGAACTAAAAAGTGCTGGAAATTCACTCAAATGCATTTCTCTCACGCGTCATATATTGATTATTCCATACTTTTTGCATAGTTTATGTAATTTTACTTCAACATGTTTGGAATTTGTATAGTTATATACAATAACACTATCAAAAGGCTGCTCGTGTATTGCAATATTCTATGAAGAGAGTAAGAGAGAGAGAACAGAGAATGACTAGGGTTTACCTCGTTGTGTTTGTTAGCATTTGAGTGAAGAGAAATTTTGATTGTCTACTTGTACATCGTTTTTGTTCGTCTGTCAAACAGTTGATTTTTTGTGTATGTTTTTATTATGGTCGCATTTTATTGGTACCAAAAAGGATGTACAGGTAGAGAGGAAAAAAACCCGCAATTTGGCAACCCTAGTAGAAGAGAACCCAAAAAGTCGACGCGATTCACTCAAACGCATTTATTTCCCGCGTCATAACTGGATTATTTCATACTTTTTACAATCTTTATGTAATTTTATTTAAATATGGTTGGAATTTCTATAGTTAGATAGAATAGCATCATCAGAAAACTGCGCGTGTGTTGAAATATTCAACGAAGAGAGTAAGAGAGCGAGCAGAGAAACGACACGCTTCACTCGTTTTCTTTGTTGGCATTCCACTGCATGAGTAAATTTTCTTCTCTATACAATAGTTGCTTTATGTTGGTACTTAGTAGGGTTGCATCAAATTGTCCACCAGTTTAAAATGAGGTTAAAAATTAAACTTCAGTTTTCACAAATTAAAATTGTTTGAGTAATGTTTTGGGTTAGCGTGGGTTAACCTACAAAATGGGATAATATTGGCCGGTGTAAATGCAGTATCATGTCGGTACAACAGAAAATTTAAATTGACGGCTCTTGGTTTTACCAGGTTTGTACAAATTTTCGATGCTTTTGAAAGAACCAGGGGGTTTATAAGGCACAGCTGATCGAAAAGCCACTAGGTAAATGATGTAGAATGAGAGATAATGAGAGAAATGATGAGTAGAATGCAGCAAACTAAGTTTAAAAGTGTTTGATTGATACTAATGACAGCTAAATTAAGTTTGTATCGAACGAAAATACACATTCCCTTATATGCCTGTCCGTATTATGCCAACCAAAGAGTAAATTACCAAAGCAACTCGAACTCGATGAAATGGCCTACTACCTCGTTGTCATGAAGAGGCATCGAAGAGAGTTTTGGAGGCTCTTTTGGATAAGAAGATCATATCAGCTCACATTTTAAACTGATGAGAGAAAATTATACCAGCGGTGGCGTGAGCTTCAAATTAATGTTGGTGACGGCAACGTGTCGATACATTTTCGATCGGCTTCGGGCTGATCGTCTTTGTCGGGCTCAAAGACGATTTATAATTAGACGACCAGAAGATGTGCGCAACTTGGCAACCCTGGTAAAAGAGAACCAGAAAGTGCTAGGAGTTCACTCAAACGCATTTCTCTCTCGCGTCATATCTTGTTTATTTCATACTTTTTGCATAGTTTATGTAATTTTACTTCAACATGGTTGGAATTTGTATAGTTATATGCAATAACACTATCAGAAAGATGCTCGTGTATTGAAATATTCAATGAAGAGAGTAAGAGAGAGATTAGAGAAGTACTAGGGTTTAACTCGTTTTGTTTGTTGGCATTTGAGTGAAGAGAAATTTTGACTGTCTACTTGTACATCGTTTTTGTCGGGCTGTTAAACAGTTGATTTTTTGTGTGTTTTTATTATGGTTGCATTGTTTGGTACTTCACAGAGTTGCATCAAATTGTACATCAGTTTAAAATGAGGTTAAAACTTAAACTTCAGTATTTATAGATTAAAATTGTATGAGTAATCTTTTGGGTTAGTGTGGCTTCACGGAGTTAACCTCCGAAGTGCTTTAATCCTGGTTGGTGTAAATGCCTTATTTCTGCGGTGTATGAAACCACAGGATATGAGTTTAATATTTAATTTCAGAATTTTTTTGTTTTCACATTTTTTTTTCTTCTTTAGTCTTCTTGAAGAATAAAAGAAAGAGTTTTGAGTGGAAACATAATGGTAAAGAATTATTAGCTGGGTTGGTTTCACTTCGCTGTGTGAAACTCGGTTGGATATTTTTATTTTTTGTTTTCAATTCTGATCGTCGTCAATACGAAATTATGCTTAGGTTTCGAAATAATAATATTTTCCGTATTTTTCGGCTTCACTTTATTTTACTGTTTGCTTCACGGGCATATGAAATGGAAGGAGACGAGAAGAAAACAAAAACAAAATATAGAGCTGCCTTTTTTTTTGACGTTAATAATTTCTTATGATTATGCGGGGAATATGAATGACGATTGGCTGTATGTAAAATGGTCGGTCGGTTGGCCGGTCTGATGTATGCATGTTTGTCTGTCTGTTTTGGGGCAAAGGCAAAGTTCAAGCCAAAAAGGCAAATACCAATTGATCTTTCTGATCGCAGTTTGAAACTCCAATTTCGAATAATAATCATTGCGTGCTAAAGAACGCTCCCATTTTCTACTTAAGAAAATATTAAACAAAAAAAAAAAACGTATGAAACAACAACAAAAAAATACAGAAAAAAGAAACCTCCGGGTGAAACAACAACGAAAAATTGACTCGAAATACTACTTACTACGTCAAGCACTCGCAAAGTAAATGCGAATACGATAAACCCCTTAACAACAAAATTGAAATAATGATGGCCTAAAACGATCACCAAGTCAGTCTTGCCTCTGTGTCTGTCTGGCCGACGACTGACTGCCAGCGGAAGTTAGATTATACTTAACCTTTTTTCTTTGGGGTTTTGGTTTTAATTTTTTTGCTCGAAAATCAAACTTTTTCTATAGAAATTTACGATTTTCCCCTTCGTACATGTGATTCAATATTGAGGTGAAAACTTGTTGGCGGGAATTTGGGTGGTTTACTTTTCTGTTTGCCTTCTTGCTGCTGCCGCTGCAGAAATAACCAGCAATTACGGATTTAGTAGATCGAGCCGCCTTCCCCCTCCACCCAACTAACTGTCATTACCAAAAAGGTCTCGTCCAACATGTCACAAATGTGCAAACGCTTAAATATGGTTTGGCAGCAGTCGTAAATATGGTCAATGTCCTGGGAGTAGTTGTGGCCGCTTCCATTGCCTGTTGCTGCAGATGCGCAGATACAAGACGAGCAGACAAATTAGGAAAGTTGTAGATTGCTTTGAAATCTATTCATGGAGTGCCAGTGGCCGCTTCCAATATGTATCCAGCCTGTCCATGTTCCCATATACATACATACATATATGGTCATTTTGTCCATTTGCTGTAACATAATGGTTACACTGAATCGCCGCTCATCTCTTGACGTTTTTTAATTAAAAACCAAAGAAGCGAATGATAGAGATGACGCACAACAGCCGTGTCCGTCTGAATTGCAAAGATCAAGCTGCCAAGATTTATAGTTTTTACCAAACATTTAACCACAAGACTCAATGGAAAGTCTTGTCTTGTCGTCTTGTCATATTGCTGTTCTGCTGCTACTGGGCCTCTAGGTTGTTTGACTGTAGATCAATGCAAGATCTTTCATAAATTATCTGTCTTGGTGGTGTCATATACTTAGTAGTGTTGTACTCATATCGTAGATATGAGTTTGCGCGCAGCATCTTTGGAGAAAATCGCCATCGTCATAATACTATCTATACCCGTCGTAATACACAAACAGACCCTTTTGGAATTCCAAAAGAAAGACAGAAGAAGCACATCATTGTTACTCTAGCATCAGATAGATTTCTTTAATGTTTAAGTGCAAAGAAGAGGAAAAAATTAAATATAAATACAACAAAAAGTCCAAGCTGTCAAGTGGACTTTGATTTAGGGGTGACCAGTGGCGAGGAAATGACAGGCATGTACAATATTCATATATACAAAATAAATTATGTGAGAAATATCAATAGAAATATTCCAAAAACCCGCTGTGGTTATATCAAGACTGGCAGCTACACGCTTTGCCAGTAATTATGAGGATTCATTTTGAAAACTACTACACCGCTTCTTAAAAGAGATATAGAATGGACTTGAGCTTGAATAAATACATTTTATTATCAGGAATATTTGATTTAAAATTAAAATGTTCGAGCATTAGGTCTAAAAGAAAATGGCTTCCCATTACATACCATGAAGGAATCGGGAGAGCTTCTCACAACCAGTGAGCTGTGCGTTTTCTAGTTTTATACTCACTGATTGGGACCTACAGTTTTACACCGGTTCCGAACGGCATTAGGTCTATTTTAAATTATTTTGTTCTTCAATATTTCGCTACCCATTGGGTAATGTTAATTAAAAATTTATATTAATAATTGTGTTTATCTTCCTGACGATCCTATCCAAATGGGTAGCGAAATATTGAAGAATAAAATAATTCAAAATAGACCTAACGCTGGAACATTTTAATTTTCAGAAATATTTGATCTTCAGTTTTTCTTAATTTTTTTTTTAATCTTGAAGATTTGGCCAACTGTCAGCATATGAGGAGTGTCTGCCCTCAGGACCATACAATAGTAATAATAGGCCAAAATTAATGGCATCGTGATACCAAATTTATATAATGCTAGACAAAAAATCTACACTTTTTCAAAAAAATTAAAAAAAAAAAATTTTAAATATATAAATCATTTTTTAATTTTTAAATCCTTAAAACCAAAAAAACAAAATACAACGTATAACAGCTAAAGTCTAACTCTTTTAAATTATACCAAAATCATTAAAATCCGTCGACGCATTTCAAAGTTATGCCGTTTTATACCCAGCACTCAATCCTAAAATTTATTTCAAAATCGCACTTCCAAAGGCTAGAAAACACAACCCAATGGGAACTGAGACCTAAATTAGGTATCACAAACATTACCGAAACTAGTAAAATAAATAAGCCACATTTTCCTAAAATCAAATGTTAACTTGAGTCAAAGTGGGTCGACATTTTTTAGAGTTACCATGCGAAGAATCGTAGCAACATTTTCAAAATGTAAACAAATAAAGGGTTAGCCATGTACTTATACAATTTGGATTATAATTTCGCTTTAAAAAATATAATAATTGAAATTTTTTGAAAAGTTTGATTTAATTGGTAAGGTCTATCATTGACATTTCTGAATGAAATACAACAAATGGCTTCCACGACTTGCCTGACAGTACCTCGTTCGATATAACCAATTTTAAGTACATTTTCGAATATTTGGGTCTGTATCTCGTGAACGACAGTATCGATTTCGTGTTTTAAGGCCTCAATGGACTCGGTATGGTTTGCGTAAAACTTATCTTTCACATCGCTCCAGAGATAATATTCTAAAGGGGTCAAATTGCAACTGCGAAACGGCCAATGGACTTCCAAGCTTCGGTTGTTTATTCGGATTTCGAACACAGTTCGGAAAAGATCGATTGTAACGTTGGCTGTGTGGCACAGAGCGCCATCCTGTTGAAACAATACAACTTCCATGTCATCCTATTCAACTTCCAAGTTTCGGTTTTATATTCGGTGTTCGAGGCTGCCAATGGACTTCCGAGTTTCGGTTGTTTATTCGGTATTCGAATACAGTGCGCAAACGATCGATTGTAACGTCTGCTATGTGGCACATAGCGCCTTCTTGTTGAAACAATACAACTTCCATGTCATCCTATTCAACTTCCAAGTTTCGGTTTTATATTCGGTGTTCGAGGCGGCCAATGGACTTCCAAGTTTCGGCTGATTTTGCGGGTTTCGAGCACAGTGCACAAAAGATCGATTGTAACGTTGGCTGTGTGGCCCATAGCGCCGTCCTATTGAAACAATACAACATCCATGTCATCCTCTTCAACTTCCAAGTTTCGGTTGTTTATTCGGTTTTCAAATCGGTCAATGGCACGGTAAAGTTCGCCATTGATGGTAACGGCGACTCCTTGATCGTTTTCGAAGAAATATGGGCCTATAATGCCACCAAGCCAAAAAACCGCTCCAAACCGACACTCGCACCAAATGCGACAATTTTGTATGAAAACGTAGCCCCCTAAGGTGAAAATGAGCTTCATCGGAAAAGATGATTTTTCGGTAGAAAATGTTCATCGTCAGCCAAGCAATAATGTCCATTTCGTCCTACAAATTTATTGGTCGTTAATTCGTTCGTTGCTTATGTTTCGTGTGAAAAACTTAGTATTACACTGGCTGCCAATTTATTAAAGAAATTTAGAAATAGTAATATTAAAGAGTATTGACTAAATTTGTGCCAGCAGTCTCGGTTATACAAATGATACAATTAAATTTTATTTAGTTAGAGTTAAATTTAAATTTATTAAAAATAATTTAATTTATTAGGTGAAATGTTTCGTAAAATATTATATAACTCCATAAAAAAAATCCTGCTATATAACGACGAAATATTTCTGCACGTGTAGTACTAAATTGTTGGCACAAAATACCCGCAACATGTATCGAGCAACATTTTAATGTTTGTAAGAAAAATGTAATGACCAATAAAATTGTAGGCAAGAAATGATAAATGTTGCCAACTCTCACTAAATTTATCAAAGATAAAAATAAAATATTTTTAGTATAAAAAATAAAAACAGAACAAAATATAGACGTCAACACTGGCATATTACTGGACAATTTCGAAAGATATTGATGTTGATCAATGTTTTTCTGTATAAAACAAACAAACCGTTTCTCATTACGTACATCCCATGAAGGGATTGGGGAGAGCTTCTCATAACCAATGAGCTATGCGCTTCTAATATTTCACTCACTGATTGGGGCTTACAGTTTTACACCGGTTCCGAACGGTATTTTTGAGAAGCTTTTTTGGAATAGGTACTCGATAGTGTCGCTATCACTAAGCGAGGTGGCCGTCGTCGAAGGAAATCTGAGGAGGTGAGAACAGGGATCGAACCCACGTTCTCATGTACAAGAGTCGCGCACACTAGCCATTGCACCACCGACGGCCCTGATCTGTATAGCTCTTGCGAAATGGAACAATATTCTTCTAAGATATTGCTTATGTTCAAGGCTGATACGAGGTAAATAAATGCGTCCACTGCCTCGAAATTATAACGGTTATCAATATGCACTCTTTCATTCAATTGGTTAGATGTTCTACTTGTCGAAACCATTAATTTTGTCTTGTCCTCATTTACTGCCAAACCCACTTTTGCTGATTCCTTCTCAATTCTTGAAAATACTGCAGTAACTTCTTGCAGCTTTCGCCCAATGACGCCTAAATCATCAAGCATACGCGAGCAGCATGTGACTTTTGCTGCTGATAGTTTTATTCGTGTTGACTGCAGCTTTTCTCACGATGATCTCAAGTAAAATGTTGAAGAGATCGCATGATAAGTTCTTGGCCCGGCTGAGGCCTCACCTCGTACTAAATGGTGCGGTGTGAAGATTTCGTGTCGCTCAGTGTCATTCTACAAAGTCGAGTCAGATTACCAGGAATACCAAGCTCCAATCTATGTACAGTTTTCCCCGTATCGGTCTATCGAAGGCAGCCTTATAATCCACAAAGTCGTTAGAAACAATATAATGTGGTTATTGTGTACCGGTGGCGCAATGGTAGTGTGCGCGGCTCTTGTGCATGAGGACGTGGGTTCAATCCCTACTCTGACAATCTTAAATTTCTTTCGACGGCGGTCACCTCGCTTAGTGTCGGCGACACTATCGAGTATTTAACCATGAAAAGCTTCTCAAAAATACCGTTCGGAACCGGTGTAAAACTGCAGGTCCCAATCAGTGAGTGTAAAACTAGAACGCGCACAGCTCACTGGTTGTGAGAAACTCTTCCTAATCCCTTCATGGGATGTAACGGGAAACCATTTATTTGAATGGAAATACAATGTGGTTGTAGCTTCTCGCAAATATAGTGTACTTGTGCGCAAACACATTGTGTTTGCTATTCAATATTTCATGTTTGACACACAATGATTAATAGGTTACAATATATATTTTGGTGACCCAAATGTAGCATTGTTTGTTGAAAACTTCTGGAAACAACAACTTGACAAACAACAGCAAAAATCACATGAGGTGTCAGGGGACACCCGGTTGGAACAAAGTTCCTTTAGCTATATATTATGTACTAGTTAGTTTCAACACGCCTAAGGCGCCAGTTGAAAAATACGATAATTTACATGCATCTTTAAGAAAAGATACTTTTTGTAAAATGATAAACTTTTTTTTAAGAATTTTTTTTTATAGAATGTATTTTTTTAGTATATTTTTAGGTCCTTTTTGTAACAATATGTATTATATTTTCCCGAAAAGGTCTTTTTTAAAGAGAGGTACTTTTTTTATTAAAAGCTAATGTTTTTTAAGAAAAGGTACTATTAGTAAGAAGTTAAAAACGATGTACAAGTAGACAGTCAAAATTTCTCTTCACTTAAATGCCAACAAACAAATCGAGTGAAACCCTAGTCATTCTCTGCTCTCTCTCTCTTACTCTCTTCATTGAATATTTCAATACACGAGCAGCTTTTTGATGGTGTTATACATATACATATAACTATACAAATTCAAACCATGTTGAAGTAAGAAGTACTTTCTGTAAGAAAAAGCCATAAGAGTATTATTTTTTTTTTACAAAGAAATACTTTTTTAAGAACAGGTACTTTTTAAGAAAAGGTTGTTTTTTGAGAAAATTTACTTATTTTCAGAAAGGCTACTAATTAATCTCAAGAAAAGAAACGGAAAGTTATTATTTTATTTTTAAGAAAAGGTTCTTCTAAGAAAAGGAGTTTTTGTAAGAAAAGGAATTTTTTAAGAGAAGGTATTTTTTGAAGAAAATTTATTTTTTTTAAGAAATGGGAATTTTTTTAGGATTTGTAATTGGTAATTTTTAAGAGTAGGTACTTATCTCAAGAAAAGGTACTAATCTCAAGGAAAGTTGTTTGTTTCACAAAAAATGTACTCTTTAAAGAACATGTAGTTTTTTAAGAAAAGGCAAATTGTTGTAAGAAAATGTACTTTTTTAAGATAAAGTACTTAGTTTAAAAAAATTACTTTTTTTAAAAAAAAAAATATCTCATACATTAACCAAAAACTAACAAAAATCGGTCAATAAAATTCAAATTCAAATAAATGTAACTGACACTAGCACGGTCATCAAAAATTATATTCCACGGAAAAATACAACTCTGTGATATAGATTAAAAACTCACCTCAAAGCACTGCAACAATGCGAAATGCATGAGGAAATAGAAGAACATGGTGGAAAAATTCTGTCTGTTCTTGTTGTTGGAATTATAGGTGTTTCAGTGATGTTGACACTTAGGGATCTTCGATCGATATTAATTCGCACATGTGAATTGCAGAATTGAGTTTGTATATACATATACGATTGATGATCAACCGATGGTATCAATTCAAGCACAGTAGTTAGGCATCTGATGATGAACTTGTCACGGAGTTCGAAACTGGTCATGCCAGTGTACTAAATTGTCTATTATTTGCAACAAAAACCAACCATTTTTCTGTTAGAAAAATGTTCATGACTTGTAAGCTTGTAGTATGAAACCAAATACTAACTAAACTAAAAAGGACCTTTTGTAAGAAATTCTACTTAATTGGGTACTTCTTTAAGATAAGAAATTTTTTTTAGAAGAGGTACTTTGTTTAAGAATAAGAATAGATATTTTTTTTTGAGAAAATCCGCGTGTTTTTAAGAAAAGTTACTTATTTTAAAAAATGTAATTTTTTAAACTTCTTTCACTTTGTCTTTTCTAAATTTACTTTTTAATGGGTTCAAAACTACAATATATACTAAATATTGGTTACAGGCTCCACCTAGAAAACTTCCCATTTAACAAGAAATTTCCCAACATATCGTCGTTCCGAAGTTATCTTCACGTATATCACAAAATCAGAAAAAATGGGATAAGACTATGTCCTGGGATACATTTTTTAGGTCTATCCATCTGTTTAATCCCCAGGTCCCTATCTCTTATGGTTTCAGAGATATTATGTAGTCATTTTCTTGTATATCAACTTTTGATAAAAATTTAACACGTTATGATACCGTATGAACCATTATTATGGATATACAACAAAAAATATATGACAATTTTGAATTAAAAAAAAATTAAGTTATCTTCACGTATGTGAAAAAAATATTTGACAGACGTAAACAAAGATATTATCATCCTATTAACATATGCATTTTGTTTTCGTTCTATATCTTAAAAGTAACTCTGGATAAAGTCTATAATATTACAAAAAAGTAACAAAAAAAAAATAAATTTTGAATACATTGTCGCTGCACCCTAATGTATAGTGCATATACGGGAAGATAATTTTGGACTAAAAGTTAATGATTTTTTTCAGCTTATGTTCACGTATGCGCCGTAAACAAAAAATATATCCCAAAAGGTGGCGTTTACAACAAAATGTGAAATGTTGTTTGGAGATAAAAATAGCCATAATCCGGAAAATGTCATCAATGGCTTTGGATATTTTTACTCCAATCGATGCAGAATTTCAGGCACTACTACTGGCAAAAATGTTGGACCACTTCTTTCACACCAATTTTTTTATACAAATTGTTGAAACTTTAGAGTCAATTTCCCAAAAAAATACTTTGTGGAGATACGTGAAGATAACTTCGGGACGACAATATGTGAGACATCTAGTTAGCCTAGACACAAACCAAAGCAATAGTAGACAATATAGTTGATAATAGTGGTTTGTAGCATAATAGTGTTAAAACAAAAGTTCTTTAATTTTTTATCATTTAGCCCCCATCCCGCAACGTGCGATAAGAAACTTCATTTCAAAAACAAAAAAGCAGCATATTCTCAATTCATATAAACAATGCTTGCAAAAATATCCTGCAACATGTTGCATTTGTTTGTTTTTTTTTTCAGTGTGCGTGTTGATTTTCTGCAGCAGTTTCGTTTTGTTTGTATTTATTACCAGCCTTAAGTCCACAAATTTTGTATTACACTTTAAAACGATTCAAATTCGATTCAATTCAAAAATACGTATTGAATTTGAAGTTTTCAAAATTGTTTTCAAGCTGGGATTTAATACTTTATCTGTTACAATAGTGTTATCTGTTACACAATTTTCATTAAATCTGGTCACCCTTATTGCCTCCCCTTGGCACTGGCTGACTTGGCTGTGTTGTCATGAGTGTGATCTGAGCTGGTTTTGATAAAGGAATTCAATTCAATTGCTGATTGATTCGCTTGATTTATTTCAAAATTCATGTAATCTTGGGAATGAATACCAGATTTTCGAAAAACAACTCAACACAGCAATAAATCGAACATTAAAACAAAAGGGGTCATCTTCTGGGCTGGCCTGGACTAGACAGAGATGTTCTAAAGCGGAGAATTTCTAATGAGGATCCGCTCAGTTTATGGAGAAGACGATTAAAGTGGAAAACATCTTGTTGATTAAAAACAAAAACAAAAAAACTGTTGAACGAAAAGCCAATGAATGATAACATTTGACATTAGATTGGAATGAAAAACAAAGTGAATTCAATTCACTTGTGGGCAATTAAAAACAACTAAAGCTAAACGCGTAAATTGCTGAGCTGATGTTGTGTTTCTTAAAAAGAATTTCGAAACAAGAAATATGTTTATGAGACGTTGCTGTTTCAATACAGAATTAAGATGAGAATTGAAATATAAAAAAATCGACAATTTTTGTTTAACACAATTTGTTAAAAATGGTGCTAAACGTTTTTAACAGTCCATCACAAATGTCAGCTTTTTTTTGGGTTTTGTTTTTCTCTCCAAACACTTCAGCAACAGATCATAACTGTCACCCTGATGGATGAATGGCTGGCTGGCTGGCTGAATTGGCTTGCATTGCGCATGGTGGCTGTTTCATTGCCCCTTTAAGTTGGTGCCTCAACAAATTGCAACATGCTCCAGTAACATATGGATTTATGTATCCACTTTATCGTATGCATATTATGCAGCATTGTTGTACCCTGTGTGTTCTGTATTCTCTTTATGGCTTGATGCTTCAGCGCCACATCCAATTGAAGCTCGAAACTTGCAAGCGTCGTCGTTCTACTTCTTTGGAACGTTGGAACGTTGAAATTTACATGCAAAACCCCCGAAAAAAGATGCACAATTAAAGCGTGAGAACTTTCAGTATTCATTCGATCTTTTTCAACATGATCGAACATATGGACGAGTTTTTGTGTTCCTCTTCAATTTCCATATAGGATTACAACAAATGATGGGGGATTATTTTTACATGTGTTGCAGCTAAAGCCAACAAAATGTCTCGTTTAAATTGTGAGATTAAATAATAAACAAAAAAATACAAAATAACAAAAACTTTGTCCATTTTTCAGCTGAGAGAAAGAAAATCCTTGAAATACAAATGGATATTTTCAATACTGTGCTCACTTTTCAACCGATTCTATTTAATTGCCTGGGCAAATTTTCATTTTCCTTATGGAATTTTTACAAAATTGCCCTTGTTTTTTGTTGCGAGCTTGGTCAACCTAATAATTGGCAGTTTTGTTTGTTTTCAATTCGTTTCGATTCGAACTGGAGCTGCTGACTGTTGAAGTTGGGTTTTTAGTTTCAGTGTCGTGAGAAATTTTATGGTTGTAACAACACTCATTCATTCTCGCATATGAACGGCGAGCGTGTGAATGCATTCAATCCAACAAACTGGCATTTGTATATCGCAGTCTATTTCAATCCGTTTGCATCTGATGGTATCGTATCTGAGTCGGTTGCCACCATCGTCGTTGCATCAGCGAAAGTATCGCGAAATCCTAAAATCTTACAAGTTGTTACAACCACCAAGATAAACAGCAAGGAAAACACAACATGGAAAAGTAAAAAAAAAACAACAAAACAAAACACAAAGTGTCATTAGCTTTCGAAAAATGTATACACTTTCATAATTGTATGACATAAATCCATTTAACTCAAAATGTTTCGAATTTGAACTCGAAAACGTTTGGGAGAAGTACCACGAATGGGAAGGACAATGGGAAGGATGGACAAATTTAAGATCAAAATTTAAAATTTGTTAAAATCATAATATTGAAAAGGTTATTCCTTGCCAATTTTAGAAGTAAAAACTTGAGATGCATTAGAATTTGAATACAGCAGAATTTTTCATAAATTTCCTTAAAACCACATTAGGTTTAAAAATGATAAAAGACGCTGAAAAAACAGCCCCAGCAAGATATTACAGGAACCATGTATACACTCTGAAACCATGTGTACACACATATTGCAGGAACCATGTATCTGTATTTTGTTGTTGTTTGGATGCAACTATAACTTGTTTGTAGTTCGTTGCAAGTAACTATAATATATACATAAGTTTCCAAACACATTGTGTTTGCTACTCAACATTATACGTTTGAGACACAATCAATAATAGGTTATAACATATGTTTTTGAGCCTCAAATTTGGCTTTGTTCGTTGAAAACCGCTATAAACAAAAGCGACACAGACAACAAAGAAACAAACAAGCCGTAGATCTTCAATTCATGAGAATTGAATTCAATTTAATTTAATTGATCGTTACATTTGTCGTAGCAACATTAAAATGTTACTCGATACATGTTGCTGATATATCGTGTCAACAACTTAATATTAAGTGCGTTTTTTTTTTACCCCACTAAAGAAGCTTCTCAGAAATACAGTTCGAAATCGGTGTAAAACTGTAGGTCAGTGAGTGAAAACTGGAGAGCGCACATCTCAGTGATTGTGAGAAGTTCTCCCCTGTCCCTTCATGGGATGTAATGGGAAACCATTTATTTATTTTTAAAGTTAATTATAGCTTAATATGTACGGGGCAGCTAAGCGATATTAATCGTCATTTCAATTTCCCACTTAAATTCCGACTAGAGCAATGACAATGTTGCCACATGTTCAGTTTCAAGAAATGACAACAGAAAGTTATCTTAGATAAATTTTGTTATCATTTGTTGTGAATGAAAACGTTATCAAGAAGAAGAGACTCAAAAACAGAAATTTGCAAAATGGCTTACACATGGTAGATAAGTTCATTCAAATTATTTTATTTAATGGAAGACTACGTATATTTTTATATCTCCAAGTTGAAAAGATAGATTTTTATTTCCGATTGCATACAAAATTGGAATTAAAATGTTCACAACAATGACGCGCGGCAAATGTTATACATTTTGATTGATCATGGTAGAATTGTGTATCAGGTATAGTTCTTTAATGAGGTGATTATATTTTTTCCAATGTCATTTTTCGTTTCACTTGCACACTGAAAAATAACAGTCCTAGCAATATATGGAAGGAACCATGTACATGTTTGCAAGCATTGTTTTATTGCACAGAAGATCTTCTGCTTTTTGTTTCATTATTGTTTGCCACGTTTTTGTGTTTTTAGCAGCTTCAACAGTTGTAATTTCCTTCAATTTCCTTTAGACATCATATTCTCTCCGGTTAATGAAAAAAATGTAAATACCGCGGGTGGGATTCGAACTCACATTCGCTGGACGATCGTTTCGATGTTTGTGAAGCATCATCTTCAGCAGCGTCTAGCCCGTTAAGCCACTGTGGTGTGTATTCACACTAGTCACTAACCGAAGACATTTATTTTATTGTGCAGAGTGATTGTCTGTCGCTACTTACACATTGCTTTCCTACTTACACGCGCTGATGCCGAAGTTTTGAAAGTTCTATTTATAGAACGCACTATTCTCATTGTAGTTGTCTCGTTCTGTTCTGGTCTGGCCCTACCATATGATTCAAATTAAGTTGTCGTAGATCCTCGTTATTTTTAAAGTTGTAATATCCTTTAAGCTAGCCTATTATAACCTAGTAATCATTGTGTTCCAAACATGTTATATTGGATAGCAAACACAATGTGTTTGGACACCAGTATACTATATCTGCTACAAGCTACATACACGATATGGGTGCGGCTAAAGTAACTATATGATTTGTTTTTTAAATAACTATTGAATGGAATGAAAAAAACAAAAAAATTTATGATAAAAAGAAAGTTTATTTTATGTTATTTTTTTACATTAATTATGAAAAATAATATCAGTTAAATGAGAACCGTTTTCTCTAACGCAAAAATGTGCTCTTTTTATGGCATTTTCCATAACTTTGTTGAGTGCAACAATATTTTCGGCCGATATGCCAGTTCGAGGTCTGCCCGTACGTCTTGAATCTCCGACAGTCCCATATTCAGCAAAATTATTCACCAACGAACGAATGGTTGGACCCGTTGGAGCAGTTCTTACACCATAAAATCTTCTGTATGCACGTTGAGTATTAATTATCGAACGATGATTTTCAATGAATAGAAAAACAATCTTAGTTCTTTGCGCAATTGTATAGCGTTCCATTTTTAAATATTCTCCCAAGTTTAATTTCTGAAATAGGAAAAAAGAAAAAGTTAAATACTCGCAAGCAAAGAAGTTACATCATATAGTAACTTTAGCCGCACCTATAAAAAAAATTGTGTTTCTTGGGAATGTTAAAATGTTGCTAGATACATGTTGACGATACTTTATGTAAACACCTTAGAAATAAAGGCTGGTACTAACTTCGTTCGCATGATCAACATTAGGCAACATCAATTTGCTTCGCATTGAAATTGGTCAGCAACATATCAGTGGTGACAACTATACTTTTTTCTGTTTTGAAGGTTTGTTTTACACTACAAATCTCTTTTTATTTGGAAATTGAATAAGAGTTGTTAACATAAATCATTTCTTTGTCGTTAATTTTTTGAAACATTAAAATGTTGCTCGATACATGTTGCGGATATTTCGTGGAGAATAAGTTAGTCTTTCAAGTGTGAAAAAAAAATTAGAAAAAATTATGTAGATATAAATATATAAAGAAATCACTTCACTCCAATCGATTCAATGTGGATAAATCTGTCAGCCATTGATGTAAACTTAACATTTGATATACAATGGTCGAGTTCTCACAGCGAGGGCGCCTTTATACCCATCCAACATGGCGCCACAGCGGTAAAACGTAAATGTACGATATTAGGCAAAAATGCGTGGACAAAGTTTAGATCTTGTTAGTCGGGCCTAAATAGGAGATTTACGCTCGGTAAATACATGAAAATATCCTCTATCTAGGCAATTTCAATGACCATAAAAAATATCAATCCATCCTGCGAAATGACGGAGTGAATATAGTATAAACCTTGATTTTTATGAAATGGACACGCCACGGTTCTGATATTTTCATTAGTTTCTGTATGTTTCTATCGAATAAGCGCGACGCAGGTGAGAATATTGTTGTGGAAAATCTTGTGTACCATAAAAGTATTGAAATTACGCGATTATTTATTTGCCGTCCCTTAATTACATGGAAATAAACGTGATGGACAAAGAAAACGTTATTTCCAAGGAATCACCCATATATAGATAATATAGATATAGACATGTGCGTCTTATGTTCGTTCCAGCTTTCGTAGAAAATTTAGTTTAATTTACATATGAGAGTACTTTTGCAAAATAGCGATTTTTATAAAATAATGATTTATCACAAAAATGCGACGCAAGCGGGAAATTGCTATTTATATATGATTATAGATATTATTAAGACGCACACGGCCGTTCAAAGTTACGAACAAATTTCTTTGAAATTCACAAGTTATAGCAATTATTCAAAATAGTGATTTTTTTTTAAAAAAAATCAATGAGAATTCCAACTCACGGGCGATATGTTAACACCTTTTTGTTACAAGATACCTATTAGATTTCTATGAACACATTAGTAAATGTTACATTGGAAATTAAAAAAAAGAACAGTTTTTGTGCTGAATGCTCGTTTTCTATTGCACTTTCTGTTTTCTTACATCTGCTTTAACATTAAATAAATAAATAAAGCAATATTTTGCTCACTGAAATAATTGTTTTTGTTTTGTCATAAACAGAGCGACGACAAAAAGTATTGAATAGTATAGATAACTTATGACACTCTTTTTCCGCTCTCATGTAGAGGGTCTGAGTAAAAGAGCAGAAACGAGTCTTATTCTCTTTGTAGAATATTTCAATACAAATGCACCAATTCGACAATGTTATTACATAAAACAATACAAAAAATGTTTCAAAAGGCATCAATATTTCACACCAAAATTATGAATGGACCAAGTTATGACAAAAAGAGAGTAATACGTTTTGAATCATTCGCCAGATGTCGCCAGTGCTTAATGATAATGATTAAATACTGATTTATCACAAAAATACGACGGAAGAAAAAAGCTAATAATTATATGTGATTGCAGATATCATTAAGACGTACGCTGCCATTCAAAATTTAGAACAAAATTCTTTGTAATTCATAAGACATAGAAATTTTTCAAAATAGCGAATTGTGCTTTAGAGTCATATAATTCGTTCTATGAGTTCTCTATACTATTCAATACTCTTTGGCAACGACGACCTGTTTGTTTTTTCGCTGCCGCTACATCAATACCAACCACGTATGTGATGTTAACGCTGTGTGTTGTTTGCATGTGTTCACTTTGATAGATTACCCTACCTATGCCTATATATGTAAACACATCCATAACGATGGAAGGAGCGAAATATCACTAATAGGATTTATTTATTTTAATTGAAGCTGGGTGTTTTCTTGTTGTAATTATCATACAGATGCAATTAACATTAAATTCCATGAAAGTCAAAAGTTATAAAAATTTTTCAAAATGGCGATATTTTAACAAAAAGAATGATTTATCACAAAAATACGACGGAAGAAAAAATTAATAATTATATGTGATTGCAGATATCAGTAAGACGTACGCTGCCGTTAAAAGTTTAGAACAAAATTCATTGTAATTCATAAGATATAGACATTTTTCAAAATAGCGATTTTTAAAGAACAACGATGAAAATAAAATATAATTATTTGAATTGAAACCGTTTTTTGCTACTTTTGTAGTCATCATTCAGGCGTATATTTACTTCAAATTCCTATTTTAAATATCTTTGAAGTTCAAAAGTTATATAATTTTTTCCAAAATAGCGATTTTTCTAAAATTGCGATAAATCACAAAATTTCGACGAAGGAGATAAATCTTTGTCTGTAGTTGATTGAAGACATCATTAAGTCGTGCACAGACGTTCAAAGTTTAGAACAAATTTCTTTAGAATTCACAAGTTATAGCAATTTCTAAAAATAGCGATTTTTTAAAAATAACGATGAAAATAGCGAATATTATAAAGGATTTTTTATTTCGATTGAAGCTGTTTTTTTGTCGTGTTGTATTTATCATTCACACGCAATTTAAATTAAACGTTTTTTTCAAAATTCCATGAAAGTCAGAAGTTATAGCAATTTTTCAAAATAGCGATTTTCAACAAATAATGATTTATCACAAAAATACGACAGAAGAAAAAAATTTATAATTATATGAGATTGTAGATATAATTAAGACGTACGTTGATGTTCAAAGTTTAGAACAAAATTCTGTGTAATTTAGAAGATATGGAAATTTTTCAAAATAGCGATTTTTAAAGATAACGAGGAAAATAACGAAAAATCACCAAAATATTAAACAGAATTTATTCGTTTGGATTGAAGGCGTTTTTGGCTACTTTTGTTGTCATCATTGAGACGTATATTTACTTCAAATTCCCATTTTAAATATCTTTGAAGTTCAAAAGTTATATACTTTTTTTTCAAACTAGCGATTTTTATAAAGTTACGTTGTAACCACAAAATTCGATGAAAGATAAAAATCGTTGTCTGTATGTGATTGTAGATATCATTAAGCCGTATGCGGACGCTCAAAGTTTAGAACAAAATTCTTTGTAATTCACAAGTTATAGCAAATTTTCAAAATAGCAATTTTTTAAAAATAGCGATGAAAATTACGAAAAATCTCTAAAATAGTAAATACAATTTTTATTTATTGAAGCCGTTTTTTTGGCTTTTTTGTAGTCATCATTCATTCATATATACTTCCAATTCTTATTTCGAAATTGTATGAAAGTCAAAAGTTATAGCAATGTTCCAAAATAGCGATTTTCAACAAAAATGATTTATCACACAAAAAATCGACGAAAGAGAAAAATCTTTGCGTGTATGTGATTGTAGCTACCAAAACCCACACGGTTCTTCAAAGTTTAGAACAAAATTCTTTGTAATTCACAAGTTATAGCGATTTTTCAAAATAGCGATTTTTATAAAATATCGTTTAAAATAACGAAAAATCACTAAAACAATTAATATAATTTATTTATTTTAATTGAAGCTGGTATTCTGTTATTGTTGTAGTCATCAGTCAGACGCATATTTACATCAAACTCCTATTTCAAATTTCTTTGAAGTTTTAATGTTACAAAAATTATTTTTTTCAAAATAGCGATTTTTATAGAATCTCGATGTATCACAAAACTACGACGAAAGAGAAAAATCTTTGTCTGTCTGCGATTGTGGATATCATTAATAGAATAAAATTTTGAAAAAATTAGAAAAAATATATAAAATTAGAATTTTGTTTAAAATACAATTCTTTGTAATTCACAAGTTATAACAATTTTTCAAAATAGCGATTTTTTGAAAAATAACTGTTTTGTAAAGAAATCTTAGTGATTAAGTAATTATTTATTTTGAGTTAAGCTGGATTTATAATGGAATTAAGGTTAGGTATATATTTTTTTAAATCAATTAACCTGAATTAAACGCTAAAATGGTATCGCTGAAAAAATCACTGAAACTCTTCTTTAAGACAGAAATGGTTAACATTTCGGACACAAAAAGGGATAACATTTCAGAAACCTAACACTTGAACGATGTCCTTTATTGAATTATAAATATAAGTTGTCCTTTATTGAATTCTATATACAAAACTGTATAGCTTTTATAAAAATCTATAAATACTAGGTGTTTATAAAAAAAATCGCTACAGTAGCTACCTCGTTTTAGTGTAATCGAAATATTTTTGGAACTTATAGATAAATGAATAGATAATGTGTATTTTATTATAAAAAATTGTTAACCCCCTGACTTCACAGAAAGGTCGGCAATGATCTTATTCTTGTTCTTATTTTTCCATTAAATCCCATGACGGGATTGGGAAGAATTTCTCATCGATATTTTTTTTGGAAAAATTTATTTTGAAAATTTTTTTTCTGAAGTCGGGATTGGGAAGAATTTCTCACAAAACATTGTGTGAAAAAGGTCAAACCCATCGAAATTTTTTTGGAAAAATTTATTTTGAAAGTTTTTTTTTAAGTCGGGATTGGAAAGAATTTCTCACAATTTTTTTTTCAAATTTTGATTGTTTTGACCTTTTTCAGACAATCGTTTTTATTTATTGTCTGTTTCTCTTTGATTTGAATTTCGTCATTTTAATTTAATTAATTTTTTTTTTATTATGAAATCTCATTTAATGTTTTTCATTTCCTTTTTGTTTTTTTTTTTGTCTTTGCAGGTAAGAAATCTGGAAAGATCTCAATGTAGAAAGCTTTCAAGAGAACAGAAAAGAGAAAGAAATACAATACAAATGAATATGTGGAAGATACAATAAAAATGGCTTGGAAGAAATGTAAACCTTAAGATACGACAGATACAACCAAGTAAGTTCAAGTTAACAACAAATGTAGAAGAAGAAGCTAAAACAGATTCAACCGAGGAAGCCACTGAACACATAAACAAAAATCGAGAGTAATGACCCCCTTCTCATTGTGATGAATAAGTATGTGACGAAAGACACACATGTAGTTTCATACGATATAAAGGAAAGGCTCGTGCCCAAAACATTTAGGAAATATTTGCTTTAACTACTCCCGGATTCTTTAGCGTGACGTTGTGACTCTACTCCTCCTTTTGTTATCCAGTGGTGGTTACAGCTTAGACTTTTGTTAATTTATGGGATTTTTAAAGTGTCTGCTTAATTAACAAATAATAAGATTAAAAAGTGTTTTCCAAACCCCAGCAACACTGCGGTACAATTGTAACCAACAACAAACTGATGAAATAAAAGCCCTTAGCATTTCTATTTTGTGTTTCCCGAATTGAATACCAAAGTGAAGTTTGAAAATTGTTGGCGAGTTGTTGTTGTTGTTGCTGTTGCTGTTGTACTGGCATTTGAGATCTTTGATGTGGAAAGTTTGGGCCAGCAACAGTTGGATATATTTTCTAAACCGACATTATAACAAATGTAATGATTTGAAATTCGTACTAGAGGGAGGGAGATTTTTTTGTTAAGTACTTTTACCAACAAGGTGGTGGATGTTGGTGGTGCCGGTGCTGGGTAGACCCACCACCACCACCACCAGTTGCCACCATTACATTACCATGTGTATTACAATTCCGAATCTATAGTTCTTTCAACAGTAGTGATACAAAGTTGGTTGGTTGACTGGCTGTCTCGGCCTGGCCTGGCCGGCTGGATGTTTCGTTGTGTTATAAAATGCACGAAACTTCACGCCTGGCCAACGCCACCACACAAAAGAATCCAAAACTCCTAAACTAAAGAAGACAAAAAAAAGACAATAAAATTAAATGGAATACAACAAACAAAATATGCGGCGACATAACAAATCGCACCGGATTTGAAATAAAAAACAAATAAAAAACAAATTTAAAAAAATATAAAAAAAAACAAAAAATTAAAAAAATAAAAAATATACAACTTTTTACGAAGCCCCTGTGCCCTCTTAAACAACATGTTGGGAAATTCTGCAAAATAAAATTTTGAAAGTTTATGAATCTATTTATCAGCAAAAATCCTAAATACTTTCACACTGTAGCAGGATTCTCCCAGTTGGGAGACATTGAATACATTAACAGCTGATTGTTGTATGGAAAAACACATGTTTGGGTAAGCGAAGTCTCCAAACACGAGATTTCGATTGCATTCGGCCTAATCGCACAAGTCACATTCACTTCACTTGGCATTTTTGACGTCACATAATAAACAAACTAAGTACTTGCTGTAAGATTTTAGAATAAGTACATTTTTATGTATAAATGAATTCAAGGAATACATATTTCAACAAACATCATACGTCAGATTCTTAATTTAGTGAAGGGATAATTTTGAAAAATTAAGTGAATGTGGAAGTGATTTACATGATCAGGCCGAGAAGAGCATATTGCTCTCCCAAAGAGGCAAATTACTGTCCCAAAGAGTCTCATTATAAGAATATAGAAATACACATTTTCTGTCGAATCCGGTTCTGAGAAGAATCTGCCCCAAAAAGGCAAATTGCTGTCCCAAAGAGGCTTATAAGAATATTAAATTGCATTAAAAATACACATTTTCTGTCGAGTCCGGTTCCGAGAAGAACCGGGTATTTGGACCGGTTCCGGGTCTCAGCAAATTGCAGTCCCAAAGAGGCAAATTAGCGTCCAAAATTGCTGTCTTAAAATTCCCATTTTCTGTCGAGTCCGGTACTAAAAAGAACCGGGTATTTGTACCGGTTCCGGGTCTCAGCAAATTTCTGTCCCAAAGAGGCAAATTGCTGTCCCAAAGAGTTTTATTATAAGAATATAAAATTTGACAAAAATTCACATTTTTGTCGAGTCCGGTTCCGAAAATATCCGGGTATTTGGCCGGGTCCGGGTTTCAGAAAATTGGTGTCCCAAAGAGACATATTGCTGTCCCAAATTGCTGTGCCAAAGAGGCTTATTATAAGAATATAACATTTCACTAAAATACACATTTTCTGTCGAGTCCGGTTCCGAGAAGAACCGGGTATTTGGACCGGTTCCAGGTCTCCGCAAATTGTTGTCCCAAAGAGGCCTATTATAAAAATATAAAATTTGATTAATATACATACATATTTTCTGTCCAGTCCGGTTCCGAGACGCACCGGGTGTTTGGACCGGTTCCGGTTCTCAGAAAATTGGTACCCCAAAGAGGCAAATTGCTGTCCCAGAGACGCTTATTATAAGAATATAAAATTAGATTAAAATACATATATTCTGTCGAGTCCAATTCCGAGAAGACCCGGGTATTTGGACCGGTTCCGGGGCTCAACAAATTGGTGCCCCAAAGAAGCAAATTGCTGTCCCAAATTACTGTCCCAAAGACGCATATTATAAGAATATAATAATTAGATTAAAATACATATATTCTGTCGAGTCCAATTCCGAGAAGAACCGGTTATTTGAACCGGTTACGGGTATCAACAAATTGCTGTCCCAAAGAAGCAAATGGGTGTCCCAAATTGCTGTCCCACAGACGCTTATGGTAAGAATATGAAATTTGATAAAAATACGCAAACCGGTTCCGGTTCTCAGTAAATTTCTATCCCAAAGAGGCTTGAGTGAAATATCTTATATGAGTATACAATTTGATTAAAAAAATACACATTTTTGTATCCTCGTCCAAGGTTAACACTTTTGGGTCCTTTGGGCACGAGACCTCTTATATAGGAACCGTTTTACGGTTGTGTTCAACCCGGTTTTCAGTTCCTTTAGAATCGTTTTTTAGTCTTTTTGGAATCGTTTTCGATTTTTTAACCCATGTTTGGTGCTTGAAGAACCGGTTTCGGTACATTTGGACCCGCCTTTCGGTTTGTGTAAGCCCCGGTTCGGTTGGTTCCTGTAATAAACATGTTCTTCCCAACCGAATCCTCGATTCTGTGCGTCACTAGTGTTCATGGCTTTACAGTGGAACAATAAAAACAAATAAATAAATGATTTCCCATTACATCCTATTAAGGACTTGGGGAGAGCTTCTCACAACCAGTGAGCTGTGGGCTTTTTAGTTTTATACTCACTGATTGGGACCTACAGTTTTACACCGGTTCCGAACGGTGTTTTGAAAACTTCTTCATGGCTAAATACTCGATAGTGTCGCCATCACTATGCGAGGTGACCGCCGCCGAAAGAAATTTAGGGCGGTCAGAGCAGGCATCGATTCCAGGATCTCATGTACAAGCGGCGCGCATGCTACATATCAGTAAATCATGATCATGAATTGAAGATCTGCTGCTTTGTAGTTTATTTGTTGGCTGACAAGGTTTTGTGTTTGAAAGTTTTCAACAAACAAAGCCATATTTGGGTCACAAACACAGATATTATAAAATTTTAATCATTGTGACTCCAACATGTTATATTGAATAGCAAACATAATGTGTTTGGCCACAAGTATACTGTATTTGCGACAAGCTACAAACACGTTATATTTGCACCCAAAAAAATAACAAATAAACAGATTTTTCAGCGTGTAGACATCTTCGTTTTGGGGCTATGTAAAGTCCAAAGTCTACATGGATAAGCCGGCTACGATTGAGGAATTAATTGAAAGTCAAAATTACTCAAGTCAGTCACCACATACCACTTGTAATGGTCGTAGGATTGGAACCTTAGAAAGGAACCTTTTGAAAAAATGTATAGAATGAATATTTTGTATTATAAGAAAGATTACTCGATAAAATATATTTGTTTTATAATTGAAAAAATAATAGGCACATTTGAATTACAATTGAGAGGCGAGTTTGGTGATCAATTAATCTCGTGTTCTGGCATTGCCAATTGGCATCCTTGTTCGTGCGATTTGACCCCACTATACTATTTTTTGTGGGGGCACGTGAAGTCTCTCGTCTATAGGGACATGCCAACCACGATTTCTGCCTTGGAAGACAGCATTACACGTGTGATTGGTGAGATACCGGCCGAAATACTGGAAAAAGTGTACCAAAATTTGACTACCAGAAAGGACCACGTGAAGTGTAGCCGTGGGCAACATTTGCATGAAATAATCTTTAAAAAGTAAATGACAGGCATCGATTTATCAATCCAAATAAATATTTCAATTACTTGTGCAAATTTTCTGTGTTTTTTCTTCAATTTTCAAAAACCAAATAGCAAAAAAAAAACACCCTTAAATACATAATAAGGACTGCAACATTAACCACAAATACGTTCTATTGCTTAAGTCGACTTATGTCCAGATTTTAAGTGGGTAGTTAACAATGGAATGACTGAAACGTAACTGAACGTTAATGAAAGATTAACTTTGCAATATATTTTTCAGTGGCTAGTTAATGTAACCCGTCATACTGATGTCAATTATGGCAACCCTTACATTCTTCTTGAGGAAAACATCTGCTTTGGGTTAAATACCAAAACAACACAGAGTAACAACCAAATGGAATTGTGTAAAATATGAAATAAATGCATTAAATCGAAGTTATTTTAACAAAACTTTATAAAAACCTATATACCTAGGCTTAAAGTATGAGTACAAATAATCAAAATAGAAACAATCTAATATTTCTCATTGTGACAATCAGTACTGTGGTTGTCAAAGTCATATGGTTCTGACTAGAAGTTAACGAACCAAGATTGGGTGGTTAAATCATTGTTAACCGTTGACTGAAAAACACAATTTGATGTTTAACCACAATTTAACTACGAAACCAAGATGACCACTGACTGAAAATCTAGCCATTAAGATTAACTCCATTTTTAACTCTTCGTTAGCGTCTCTTAAATTCTTCTTTTCAAATGTTTTATTATTATAATATTCTGTTATAATATTAGTGGAAACTTTAAGAAATAATCGTGAAAAGAAACTCCTTGACATTTTTTTTAATGTTTGATCAAATAATTTCAATATTCCCAAAAGTTGGAAAACATCAATATAAAAATGCCCAGTCTTCTAGGAATCTTTAAATAACCGCAAAAACCAGCAAAAAAATAATCACAAATTGATAACACTCGCCTCGCCACTTGCCAAAGTTCACTTAATTACGTATCTGAATGTTCGATCCGATTCCCTCAGCACTGGCATTCTTAGAAGTCCAAGCAAGCGATCGCTAATATTCAACACTAATTACTGATCACAGATCGCTAACGTGTCGATTCCGTCAAATCAGTTGTCATCCAACTGCCACAAATCAAATCGAAAAACAAAATATGGAATTTAAAAAATTCAAACGATCACATATAAATTTATTTTGAATTTTTATACAGAAAAATGCTTTTGTTTTTATGGCGTTTGAGATGTTTTATTATTTTCCTTTTAATATTTCTTAATGTGTTGTCATTTAGACTAACGAACACTTGATAACCTCTATAACATGATCACGATAAGTGATCATATTTTCGACGTTTATTCCGAGTATTACGATTTGTATTTCGGTAGCAGCAAAAAATGTTTAGAATTTAAAAAAAAAATCAAATCAACAAGACACCAACAGAAGATCTGTCCTCAGAGACGGTGGCATAAAAAAAAATAAAATAAAAAAAAAGTAAGAAAAAAAAATATCGCTTATTTAGAGTAATTTTAAGCTGATCTTAGCATTTTTGAAATTTTATATTGTTTACTTGGAATAACGAACGTATGGTTGTCTATCTCTGACACTCTCCGGGTACACATGAATTGGTAATAAAATCTGAAAGAGATTGAGGAAATTTTGAGGTATAAGAGAAAGCACTTGGTTTAAGGGGTGAATACTCTTACTGTTGGAGTATGACTTGCTTCAAAGAGAGTCAATATAAGAAGAGGTTTGATCGCTCTTTTGCTCTCTGCTGAAAAGAGAACAAGAGCTCGTCAAATGAGGTCTTGAACAGTGTTGCCGTGTAAGCAAAATTTGTGTCATTTAGCATTTTTTTTGGAGTTATGCAAATTTATGCAAATTGTCGTTTAGGACTATTTATTTCTCTACAATTTGTCCAATTTTTTTTAACACATTTTTTCTGAAATTTCCTTCCTTTAATTTATCAGAAAACTCTATTTTTACAGCATATACTACTACTACTACTACTAAAGATGCCAAACGGGAAATCCCGAAATCCCGAAATTTTTCGGGATAATAAGTAAATCCCGGTATTTGTCGGGATTAATATTAATTTTGAAAAACATAAATCTAAAAACAATGACAAAAGTTCATTGTGGTTATATTTTTGGAAGAGTCGAAAATTGTACCTCAAGCAAAATGCAAATTGTGCAAAAAGGGTTTAAAAACCAATGGCGGCTCTGCAAAAGGTTTAATAACACATCTTAACCTAAGTTAATTTTGGCATATGAATGTCTATTGTACGACTTACTCTCCAAAAATTACAAAATTAATTGCGTTGGGTAGAACATGATATTCTAAGCAAAGAAAGTAAAATAACAAAATCGGGGCAAATGCATAGTTTCGAAGTTATGGACCCCGACATTTCGGATACTTTTTCCACTAACGTACCGTGTAAAGCCATTGATATCACTTTTTTTGTATAATATAAAACAAGTCATAACAAACTCAAAAAATAATGTAGCATTTTTCGATAAGTCGCTTAGTTATCGAGTTATCGGATGTTTACGTTTCTCAAACAAAAATTTAAAAAATTTTTTCTTTTTGTTTGAAAAAAAAAAATATTCTAAAAATTGTGCGATGTTTTTAAAATAACTTTTGTTTTTGTTTGAGAAAATTAAAAAAATCGATAATTTTTCTAAATGTCAACATCCGATAACTCGATAACTAAGCGATTTATCAAAAAGCTACATTACTACATTATTTTACGAGTTTGTTTTGAAGTGTTTTAAACAAAAAACTGATATCAATGGCTTTACACGGTACGTTAACGCCATAACACTCTCCATATACGAAATTTCGGGGCCCATAAACCAGAAACTATGCATTTGCCCCGATTTTCTTATTTTACTTTTTTCCTTAGAATAACGTATTCTACACCCCCTGGTGGTTGTTTTTTGGAGAGTATGCCGTAAAACAGACCTGTTCCCAAAAAATTTAAAAATGGAATCCCGAAAAATACCGGGACCACGAAAAACCGAAATTTCGGGATCGGGATTTCGAAAATCCCGAATCCCGGGATTTTTTAAAATCAATCCCATTTAGCATCCCTAGTTCCTACCCGTTGAAAAATCTATCTTTTTGTTGTTTGGATGCAAATATAACGTGTTTGTAGCTTCTCGCAAATATAGTATACTTGTGTCCAAACACAATGTGTTTACTATTTTACATTGCATGTTGGAGACACAATGATTAACAGGTTATAATATACATATATGTTCTGTTGAAAAGTGCTGACATCAAAAACCTGACAAACAACAAAGAAGAAAAACAGAAGATCTTCAATTCAAGGAAACAATGCTTGAAAACTTATACTACCTGGTTACTGCAATATGTTGTTGGGGCCGTTATTTCAGCGGGTATGTGAGCGTATTTTCGGTGAAGCGTTGGCTTTAAAAAATTGTACACACTGTTTCCAATGCGTTACCCCACACCAAAACATCTACTATTAGTTGCGTCAATTTGTTTGCAGTGTTTTGAATCACCTACACACAATAATACTACGATTCCTCTCAATGACTATATGTTCACGTACCTGGTATACATTCGGCAAATAACTGAAGTATAATTAGGTTATATTCCAATCTTTTTAACTTCTGGATAGCAAGAAATTAATAGAAACTGTTAAAAACCAAACATGTTAATATATGACAAGTTCATACTACAAGCTTACAAGGTCAGGAAAGCACAGTCACTAGCATGTCTAGTTTTTAACTCCTTGATAAGTTCAACATCAGATGCCCAACTATGTCCCTGAGTTGATGCCATCGGTAAATGCGGATTAATATTGATCGAAGGTCTCTAACTATCAATTCACACGCTGAAACGTCAAAAATTCCAACACACAAGAGCAGTATAATATTTTGATTCGGAAAATTGTGTACATATTTTTTTCGTCGTCACGTTTGCTTTGTAGTGCATACTATTGAGTATAGTTTGCTGTTGCGGAATTTGAATACGTCAACGAAAAACCAACCCTTTTAATATGACTCCGAGTATAAATGATAACCAGTCTTCAGCTCTTACGAAATTTCCGCTCCCATAAGAACGTGTATAAAAAATACCGAAAATTTGGCTGACGTTTCATTTGCCTGGTAGTCAGCTCTTTGCGAAAGTTTCGTGAACAAACTCAATTCTTAGCAAACATTGTTATGCCAAAGTAGTTTCATAAGAAAATAATTGTTTATTACTTGTTTGGGAACGACATTTTGACATGTTGGCTAAATTACACGCTAAAAAATCTGTATTTTTTGTTGTTTGGATGCAAATATAACGTGTTGTCTAGCTTGTCGCAAATATAGTATACTTGTGTCCAAACACATTGTGGTTGCTATTCAGTATATCATGTTTGAGACACAATGATTAATAGGTTATAATAGGTTTTGAGACTCAAATGTGGCTTTGATTGTTGAAAACCGCTAGAAACAAAGGCGATGCAGACAAAAAAGAAACTTAAAGGCAGCCGATCTTCAATTCATGACAACACTGCTTGCAAACATGTACATGTTTCCTGTAATATGTTGCTGGGGCCATGAATAAAAGCAAAAACTGGAGTATGAATGATTTGAACCTGAATATTTTGTACCTATAATAAAAATATGAACGATTTGGGTTAAACTTCAATTTAGTCGTTTTGAACGGAACAAGATTTGACTTATGTAAAATAGACTAAACTCAGTGTAACTTCTTCCCGAAGCTGGAAATATAAACGAAGTTAATAAAACATTTTTGACAATGAGCTTTTCAAAGTAGAGATATAGGAACGGTTTCCAAAATAAATTTTAAAAAATAGATTATTCAAGGTAATATTTTGCTATTTAGGTTTTTAAAATTGAAGAAAATACAGAAAATGTGTACAAGTGATTGAAATATTTATTGGGATTTTTGAAGATTAGTTCATGCAAATGTTGCCACCGGCAACACTTTTCCAACATTTCGGCCGATATCTTACCAATGACATGTGAAATGTTGTCTTCCAAGGCAGAAATCGTGGTTGGCTTGTCCCTATAGATGAGAGAACCTTATTGCAGCTTCTTTAAGGCCTAACCACCGAAAAGACGGCGTTGTGCTAGGTCCTCCGGCTTCAGCTCCTGCACCAGCTGTATTTTGTATGGCCGTCGGTGATGCAATGGTTGGTGTGCGCGATTATTGTACATGAGAACGTGAGTTCGATCCCTGCTCTGATGACCTTACATTTCTTTCTTTCGCTTAGTGACGGCGACACTATCGGGTAATTAGCCATGAAAAAGCTTCTCAAAAAGCCGTTCGGAAACGGTGTAAAACTGTTCCGTAATTTCCGGTGTAAAACTCTGGGTACCAATCAGTAAGTGTAAAACTATAAATCGCAACGCTCACTGATTGTGTGAAGCTCTCCCCTGTCCCTTCATGGGATGTAATGGGAAACTATTTATTTATTTATTTTTTAGAACGAAGTCCTCACGGAAAATCTTCCATGTGGTCGAATAACACAAATCCAATCGGCGACGAATGGGCATATTGCGATCTTTATTGACACTGGCGCTTTCAGCAGTACTATTGTCTTCGGTATGCATTCTATGGGTGTGGGGTTGGTAGATTGATATCCAATAGAGTGAAACTGGTGCGAAATTTAGTCACAATGGCTTGAATAGCATGCTCAGTCCGTCGACTATGACGACCATAAAATGGGCGTAACTTGCGTAGCTCATTTTTCACAGAGCACGAATTTTGATAATAAAACGCAATGGTTTACGTTTGTAAGTCTAGTCATGAACATTTTTGACTTTGGGGCATGTCATGAATCATACGTGAACTGGCAAAAACTTAACACTGAAAACCCAAATAAAAAAAAAAAATCATCCGTTGTTAAACTTTTAAAATAAATGCTCTTTTTTTTAATTTAACACTTCTTTTTGTCATTAATGAATATCAAATTCTATCAATAAATAAAAATTTCCGAGTTTAAAATATTTAGCACTCGAATTTGCATTTTGCACCTTTTTTTTTGATAATTTAGCACCTTTTTTCTTACACTGTATGGCAACGCTGCGTACTCGCTAAACGAAATGAGGTTCGTCCAAAGAGAAAAGAAATACAGCCGATTTAAAGAGAATATGTATATTCAACGAAACTTTGGCGTTTTTGTTTGGGGGTTTGTGTCTTGAATTTCGAACTCACATACATATACTTAACGTTATATTGGGTATTGTAGACAACAACCGTGCAGGAAAAGTGGCTTGACTACTATAACTACTTTGACTACTATATCATCATGTGATGAGAATATCGATCATATGGTGGTGAGTTCAATATAGTTTGATCATATGATGGTACGGTGGTGAAAACAATTGTTTAGTTAAATTCTTATTATTTCGTTCTCTGAGTTGATTTTTGCACAGATCTTATAAAAATAAATTAAACGATTTAAAACTTTGCTAAACAAGCAACATGTAAGGTGAATAAATTGAGTTGAATTGAGTGGGGTGTTTAGCAAAAATAAAATGTGGTGAGAATAGCAGACAAGACATGGTGGAGATGAGAATGAAATCAATCTAACTATTTATAGCTAAGGAAAATATGTAGCGTTTTAAGGAAACGTAAACATTTTATTTTGTATTTTATAAATTTGTTTACCAAATATGTATTCAATAAATATATAAATGAATATTTTATGAAAAACTTTTGTTAAAAGAAATTTAGCGAGAAGTTTAGAAGAAGAAGAAGTTTAGAAGAAGAAGAAGTTTAGAAGAAGAATGTTGTCTAATTAGAAAGCGAAATGTATATGTAGAACGAATTTTCTAGGTTTTTTGCAGCATACTATTAGGCTGTAGGGTAAATATAGATTCTCGTTTTAAAGTTGTAAACTGTTAGTAACGCCTAACGATCGGCTACAACACATTATCGATATAAGGCTTATCCATTTTGCGGTTCCAAAAGTAAACGTACATAAATAAAAGACATAAAATATTTTTTTTCATGATATTTCTTTTTTATTATAAAGTTTGAACGTTGATATTATGTGTGAAACACTACATCATTTAAATGACCACTACGCGAAGTGTTGCAAGCATTGATTCTTTTGAGGTAATTTTCGGCCTCTTTTTGACACATATTGTTGTTGGTTGTTGGTTCTTAAGTGCTCATGAGTTAAAGGTTTATCTACATAAACACGGTCTTTCGCGTAGCCCCACAAAAAAAAGTCTAATGGTGTCAAATCGCATGATCTTGATGGCCAGTTGATATCGCCACGACGAGAAATTACGCCATATTAATAAAGCCATATTCGCTCGAGTTGTGTGGCATTTGGCACCGTCTTGTTGAAACCACATATTCTCCAAGTCGTATTCTTCAATAGCAGGCAAAAAAAAAAATCGATTATCATATGACCATAACGCTCCGAATTGACGGTGACAGTCGTTCCATCGTCGTTTTCGATGAAGTAAGGTCCAATCACACCTTCGGACCAAAGAGCGCACCAAACAGTGACTTTTTCTGGATGTAATGGCGTCTCTTCAATTACTTGAGGATTCTCATAACCCCAAATACGACAATTTTGTTTATTAACATACCCACCGAGTGAGAAATGTGCTTCATCGCTGAAGAAAATTTTGTTCGAAAAATCGTCGTCCACCGCCTGTTGTTCAAGCACCCATTCCACGTATCTACGACGTTGTGAATGGTCAGCTGGCTTCAGTTGTTGTGTGAACTGGACTTTGTATGGATGTAGATGTAGATCTAAATGCAAAATACCCCATAATGTGCCGTAAGACAGTCCTAATTCCTGAGAACGACGAGGAATCGACACATTCGGGTCTTCGGCAACACTTTCACTTACAGCAGCGATATTTTCAGCGGAACGACGGAAACGATGATGCACAGGCCTTACAATATCTGTAACCGCTCCAGTCTCTTCAAATTTCTTCACAATTTTGCCAATTGCTTGCGTAGTTGGACGATTATGTCAACCATAATCTCCTCTTAAAGCACGATATGTGGCTGTGCCAGAATCACCATTTTTGTAGTAGGTTTTATTAATTTGTATGCGTTGTGTGATAGTTAAGCGATCCATTTTCGTCAATGTCAGACTTTCAACTGAAAAGAAAAAAAATTGGTTTAACAATCGATATCGAATCCAGCCCTACACTTTTGAAACCACGAAATGGATAACCCTTTATTAAAAATTTACTTAAATTTTTCGTGCCAATGCGATATGGGAAGTAAAAGACCCAAGGTCAAATTAAGTACATACATACATATGTATATATGTATATGACATTTATAATTTTCATTTGCTTGGTACTCAACTATATGCGAAAATTTCGTAGCCAAAATCAAGTACAGGGTTGTTACGCCAAAGTTATTTCGTTTGAAAACAACTGTTTGATAATTGTTTGAAACCGGAATTTTGAGATTTCGATTATTTTAGTAAAGAAAAGTAATAAAGGGGCCCTTAGACCTGTGGATAAGTTGCTCGACTTCAAGTTGACATCAACTTCGATAACTAGACATCAACTTCGATTTTGCCCTTACACTCTCAAACTAGTTGAGGCAACTTCATTTTCTTGTCAGATGTCGAAATGAAAGGTGGTGAGCGCACTGCGAAAATATCACAAATTTTAGGAAAAACGCCATTTTTATTTTCTTTAAATAATTATAAATAACACTACAAATCATATTTATTTAGTTTATATTTTTCCGATAATGTTTAATTTAATTATTTTTTGGTTGATTTATTTACATTTTGCCGATAATGTTGCCTCATGAACGTTTCTCACCGAAATGCGTATGAAAGTTGACGCAACTTCCCCTTACACTGGTGGATAAGTTGATATCAACTTCAAAAAATCAAAATGGCTTTGATTTTACATCAACTAGTTTGTACAAACCACCGACTTCACCTTACACCATGGATAAGTTGATGTCAACTTGAAGTCGCTGCAACTTATCCACAGGTCTAAGGGCCCCTTAACACATGCGTTAAATAAAATGGAGTGCAAAAATTAATTATTAATGAAATATTTGCAAGGTAAATCGGAGATATGTGGTAACTCTCTGCTACAAAATATTCCATTTAGAGATAAATATCAAAATTTCTTACGAAAATTTCGCAAGAACTGCATACGGGGCTTAAATTGGAATTCATTTAGTTTAAATGCATGTTCCTAATATCTAACAATTTTGATTTTCAAGTACATATTTTATATTCTTGCGAATTTACTAATTATACTTCTGTGGACCCTTGTGCATGAGAACGAGGATTCGATCTTTGCTCTGACCACCTTTAATTTCTTTCAAATACTTCAAATACACTAGGAATCGAATCTTCAACGGCCGGTAGAGGACTATAAGTACCCTCGTTAAAAAAAATACTGTTACGTATTTTCGTTATTCGTCATTTTTCCGTTGCTTTATTCCGAATAATAAAACAAGGTTCGTTTCAATTACGATAATTACAACGGTACCACTTCCTTTTATATTACTTATATAGTACAACAGTTTACTTTATTTACACCACTGTAATAAGTCTTATATTTTACTGTCAAATCGCGTTGCTTACTTTAGGGGGTTATTTATAACAACTCACCATACTCAAATGTAGTTATCTCTAGCGACTTCAAAAACCTTCTAGTCGTTGTTGTTACTTATCTTTGTGGAGTCATCTCTAATGGTGGAGAATTATCTTAACTGAGGCGAATTCATGCTACTGGTTTAGCGAGCTGATACGTTGTTACAATGCATACTTTCAGGCGCAGCACTAACCGCCCTTTTATTTACATAATGTTAGTATAGTCATTAAGAGCAAGCAAAAGCTTTTACTTAATCGTAACAATACGTTCCCGGGTTCCAATACACCCTAATTTACATAGTACATACTTTTATGCGTTTGAAATGAAATGAGCATAACGTCATTTCGAAGTTTCGTGAAGTCTCATCTCTTTCTCGATTTGTCCAGAATAGTAGTTGCGATATCATTGCGTGGAAGTGCGTTATGCGGAGTAGGACGAATATTTTGGAGATGGTACCTTGGATTCATCTCTGAACTCAGTATCAGAAACATCTATGAGTGTCGATGATTATTTAGACGAGGCCTTAGACGAGAATGATATGACTGATGAAGGCAATAACCGTTTATCAATCTGTACATGGCAGCTTTCCACCATAGGTTGGGTTAGTTGTTGGTGACAGTCAATGAACGACTCACTTAGACTTATTAGTCCATTGTAATAGCGCGGGCTAACCAGCGCAAGCCCTAGCGGAGATCCATTTAGTTTGTTCCAAGAAACTCTAGATCTTGTATACCTCTATCTGAGATAATTCTCTCAGGCCCCTAATTAGGTAGCACCCAATTTATGCCTCTCGTCCACCTCTCCAGCATTATCAAATAGGAGCTTTCTTGCAGTGTACGGGAGATGCTATTTATATTTTGAGTCCTGGCAATACTAGTGTTGCCAGATGCAAACTTAATAGATACATAGAAAGTTTTCACTTACGAACACTTTTTGTTGAAAACCAACAAGAGAAGATGGATCATTTTGCATCAGGACAATGCGAGCTCATCAGCTAGAGCAATGGCCTATTTGAGCACTCAACGTGTCGAATTGATGGGTCATCCGCCATAGAGCCCTGATTTGCACCCAATGACTTCTGTTTACTGCGTGGTTAACGTTTTTCGGCGCCCGAAGCGCATGCAAAAGTGTATTGATCTTCACGGAGAATATTTTGAAAAACCATAAAACCATTTCCAATGATAAATGATTGTTTTTATATTGATGGACCCGAAATAGAAATAGCAACCCTCGTATGCTTACAAGTCGCTAGGGGCATGCCACCAAGTTCCAAACCCTGTAAAACCTGTAAGGTAGGCCCTACTCTGGTCAGCTCGCACGCTTTGCAATTTCTCGGAATATTATGCTACTGGGCCATCTAGTTAAAAGCTCTGAAGCAGTCCAGAGCAGATGTTGAATTCAGGAATGCTAATTCTAGGGACTCGATGGCCGCGTAACTCTCACAGAAAAGACATTGACCCCACTGACTGCTGGACTATTTAGTCTAATAATAACTCTAATAACCAAAATTTCCGCCTAACCTGGCGGTTACACGGGATAGTTTTGCTCCGACAGTAGCAATACATTCACACATTTTTACTACCACACTTACACTTCTCTCACTTGCCTCGCCACCATAGACTAATACATACCTAGATAAACTTATTCTCTCATCTGACGTTTCATTTCACACTCTTCGTGATGCGGTCGGTGTGATAGAGAGATGTTTGACGAAAAGTGATAAACACCAGGTGGAATTACAATAACTTCTTGCTTTAATTTTTCATGCCATTTTGGTGAAAAACTGTGAAATTTAAATGTGTTTTAAACTTTTTTATTGACTGTTATTGTTAGCATACATTTGTGTTGTATTTAACACATTAATTTTAACACACAAAACGAAATGCCGTTGTTGTTATTTTGTTCGTTGTTTTGAACCATTGCCTCTATCTGGTATTAGTAAAGCAATTCTTTTCAACATCAAACGTATACATCACACGAGGACAAATGTCAGAAATTTGGTGAGTGAAAGATTTTCTCTACCCATATTTACTCTATGCTCGCCACTGTCTCTGATTTTTCAATGACAGTAACTTCGGCAAGAGATTTGACATAAGCGGCCAGATCATGGCTGAACTAGTAAAGGTTGGCGCAATAGAACAACTGATTTTGCTTCCTTATGACTCCATCTGTTAAATTCAGTGTATTTTGTTGTTGTTCTTTTTTGTTTACTGTGTTCGTTCATATGGATCTGTGTAGAATTTGACGGTTAGAGTCATGAAACAAAAAGTAGAAGCCTGTTTTTGGTTCACACAATTACAACAAATCCTACTGCGTCAACCTCTACTAGTTCAGCCATCGGCCATATCCGTGACGTTTCGTAGTAATTTGAGAAAAAAGCAAAACTTCGCAAACGACTTTACAAATTGGGAAATATATTTGTATTTGAAAATTTTGCTAATTTTTATTGAAATATTGTTTGACAATACAAACATATAAACATGAATACATGTCTAATTTTGCAGAGTACATCAGTTCCATTGTAATTTGGAGATGTAAGACAAAACACAATGGCAAAAGAGCGAGAAACAAAAAATCAGAGGCACGAAATTTAACGAAACGACACTGTCGGCGGTTGCTTAAAACTGTACTGTCTTTATAACTGGCTGGACGCGTACGTCACACAAACAAGTTTTCTCTTTGTGACAACTAATACATTTTCTCAACTATCTTGTCTCAAACTGTCCCGTGTAAACGCACCGTAAGGTAGTTTTTTGAAGTGAGTGAGTATAAAACTAGAAAGAGAAGCTCTCCGCTATTCCGTCATAGAATGTAATGGGAAATTTTTTTATTTTTATTGTTTTGAAGCAAAGGTTTTTTAAAGAAATGGGAATTGTTTTCAGGAATAGGTACATTTTTAAGAGTAGGTACTTATATCAAGAAATGTTATTTTGTTTCACAAGAAAGGTACTCTTTAAAGAAAATTTAGTTTTTTTAAGAAAAGGCAAATATACAAATATAAAGGGTTTTTCAACAGAGACGCTACCAAAGTAAATCGATAGGGACAGCAAACGACACCATATTTTTTCGCGTTCTTTTGACATTTCTCTTCAGTAAGGTTTGCCATTTCATCACGGAAAGATATACGAGCCAACAACGAGTCGAAATTATAAAAATATACTACCGAAATTTGGAGTCAGTGGCCTCAACTTCAGTGGCCTCTACTTCAGTGGCCTCAATCATCTTCAGCGATGAGGCTCATATCTGGCTGAATGGCTTCGTCAATAAGCAAAATATGCGTTATTGGTCAGACAGCAATCCACACGTAATCCATGAGTCATCATTGCATCCCGAAAAAATTACGATTTGGTGCGGTTTATGGGCCGGCGGCATCATTGGGCCGTACTTCTTCCGTGATGATCAAGACCGGCACATTATTGTGAATGCGAATCGCTACCGTTCAATGATAACCGAATATTTTTGGCCCCAATTGGATAATGTGGACTTGGAGGACATGTGGTTCCAACAGGACGGCGCCTGAACGTGTTATCTCACGAAATGGCCCAGTCGATTGGCCGCCTCGGTCGTGCGATTTGACGCCGTTAGATTATTTCCTGTGGGGCTACGTCAAGTCTATGGTCTATGCCAACAAGCCAGCGACGATTGATGAACTTCGTACGAATATCGAACGTGAAATTGCAGCAGTATCGGCCGGCTTATGCTTGAAAACCGTCGAAAATTGGGTTCAGCGTCTGGACTTCTGCAAGCGTGCCCGTGGTGGCCATGCAAAAGAAATCGAGTTCCATACATAATGGCATCGAACGTACTTTCACAGGAATAAAGAATTTCATTGGTATCTAAAACCGGTTTTGTTTTATTTAAAAAAACTTTTGTAGCGTTCTTATTGAAAAACCCGTTACATTCTATAAAAACAAAATTCTTAAACAAAAAAGTTTATAATTTACAAAAAGTATCTTTTCTTAAAGATCAATATAATTTGGAACTAACTTGGGGCCGTTCAAGTATTACGTAAGCACTATAGGGGGGCGGGGGGATCTCTGCTTTGCTTATTTTTGATGACATGGGTGGTGGGGGGTCAAGATGGTGATTCGGGTGTCATGGCCTGAAGCCTGTTAACTGGAATTAATATGTAAACCAAAAATTTAAAAGAAGTTTGTTTTATTCGTAATATTACGATTATAATATATATGTATATGTACCTTACTCTATGTTGAATACCATGCCAATAAAGTTTGTTTAAATGAATATTATTATTAGTAATGTTCACGCCGCTCCCAAAATCTCCATGATCCTAGCAACGATCTGGCAACACACCTACATTTTATTAAAATTATTTTTGCTAAGTGTATATGTGGTATTAAATTAATATACATTTTTAACGAAACTTAAGTAAATGTCAAGTAGCGTCCCTGAGCCTTCGTCATTTTATATACTGAATTACTTGCAAGTTGGCTCAAACGTGGTGCTTAGGAGAAATATTTAATTTTGTGAAAAGTTCTAGTGGTTTCCATACCAAAAAGTAGGTGCCACTTAATATTGAATATTTTTGTAATATTTCTAATTCCTATTTACTTTATATAGGAATTTTAATATCTATATAATTCTGATTTGTTGAATAAATTTGCTTACTTTTGATGACAAGGGGGAGGGGTGGTTAATAATTGTAATAAATCTGCTTACGTAATACTTGAACGGCCCCTTGTACACAATATATAGCGAAGGGAACTTCGTTCCAACCGGGTGTCCCCTGACACCTCATGTGATTTTTTGTTTTCAGCAGTTTCCAACAAACAAGCCACAGTTGGGTCACAAAAACATATACATACCTATTAATCATTGTGTTTCCAACATGTTATATTGAATAGCAAATACAATATGTTTGGACACAAGTATACAATATTTGCGACATGCTCCAAACACACGTTATATTTGCATCCAAACAACAAAACGAGATAGATTTCTCACCGTTTATATTAATTTTGTGTGGTTGTATCAATTTGTTGACCGTTATATGTGTAAATATTTTATGTTCAGCGTATTGATCTTGATTATGGTTAAAACTAAAAATATTCTTCCCGCATTTGTGAACTCTTAATAATTAATCCGAAATTGTATTTCGAATCTATTGAAATTGTTGAACCCATCCTTTCGAACCAGAAAACAGTTTGTTTTCATTCCTTAACTTCAGCCAATTCTATTTTCTTTCTTTCCTCCCCCTTTCATTTGCATAGTTCAAATTCTTTCTTTCTTAATCCCACCAAAGATACCTACTCGTACTTAGCAACAAGGAAAGAAAGTTCATAGCAAAAATGAACTGAATCAGCTTGAAACGTCAAATGAACTCGATTTATTCAACACAATTCCTATGCACGTTCTGTCTGTAAATACCTCGACATATCGCAGCTAAGCACACCTGGATGAACTCTAGCAGTTGGGCTTAGATCCACAATTAGGAGGGGACGCAACAAGGTGGCCGTTGTTTGGGAGAGCGAACAAAAACCGAAATGCATGCATGGATGCTGTAAGAAATGACAGTGATTAATGAAATGTGAATGTGTTGCAGAGATGAAGTGAGAGCGAGAGAGGCACAGATGAAAATGAGATTGATTGTAAAAAATATGAGAATGGTTGAATAAGAGAGACGGAGAGAGTTTTCTAGCACTAATACTAAGCCAAAGATTGAGATACTCACGCCACCATCTACAGATAATTGTTACCAGTTTGAGAAAGGAAAATATACAGCGTAATATCGATTTTTATGCGATAAATTGTTAATAATCAATAAATAATAATATTTGTAATAATATTGATAATCATAATAATACTAATATAATAATAATATTAATTTAATATAATTATATTAACTACTGTTTTAAAATCCAAACACTTTGTTTTCTCATTTGTTCAATAGAATTTAAAGATTTATCTCATAGATACTTTTTATGCAGCTTAACTTAATCTCTCTCTATTTACTCTAGAGAGTTTCGTGTATATTAACTCTCTCCCTCTCTTTCGCAAACATTGTGTTAATACCAAAATAAATCTGATATTGTTTATGTCTTTTAAACCGGTTTAAAATCCAAAAGCAAAAACAAAATCTTTCAATTTCTTGGTAAAGTGAACACAAACAATCTCGAAGATCTCTGTTTGTAGAGTTTTGCCATAAACAACCGTACGTATAAGTACATAGTATGTATGTACGTACATTGCCAGCCTCTCCAGGGTGGATATAAGGTTTCCTCTTTTGTGTACAAGTTTTCGTACCATAATCGGAATCGGAAAAAAGTACAAAGCGAATTTGGGGCAAATTTCTTTTAGGAGCAAAATTGGGAGCAAATTTCTTTTAGCAGCAAAATTGGATTTTTTTCGTTTTTTTGTCTGGTAGAGCATTAAATGCGGATTTAAAAAAAAAAAACAAAAATGTTCGCGGAAGTCCATATTTTCCGAAATATAGGTCTCCAAAGCTTGAATGTATAATCGCGCATAACTCTGCCATTTATTATCCGATCCTGATGAAATAAATTTCATAAATCGTAAAATTTATATTCCACCTAGTCGCCCGGCCGGCAGGGGGATTCAAATTCCCTCTGTACCTTAAGTCGACGTGTGACAAAATCAGAAAAATCGCGTGTGTTTTTAGAAATATTTTTTTTATTTTGGTGTGTGAAAACTACAACAAAGTACAACAGAAATAAAAGACAACAACCACAAACGATAACAACACCAAAAGACAAGAAAAACAAGTTGGTTAAACCAAAAAAGTGAGGTTAAAAAATATGTTTTTACATAAGCCCTCAATGGGATAATAAAAGGAAAATACACAGTTATATAGTTTCACAAGGGCTTTGTAATGATACATATTTCAAGCAGATCCGATGATAAATACCTGATATATGTATGACCGATTATATACTTAAGCTTTAAAGGCCTATATCTCAAAAAGTTGGACCTAGCGCGAAAAAAATAACTTATTTTTCAACTCAGCGCAAAAGCCTTTACCGTTGGTGAAATTTTGGAGCAGATCTGATTTTGCTGCTAAAATAGTTTTATGCCAAATTGGGAATTTTATCCCCCGTAATTTCGAAGCAGTTGGTCAATTTGACATTTATGAAATGACAGATCATTAGTTGAAGGTTAGAAATTTTCGAAATGGGTCGCTTTACGCTTGAAATTGATTGGGAAATATTAAAAACTTTCTTCCAAAAATCTGCGTGTTCAACTCGACCTGTAAGAAATCTACGAAATAAATTCGACACAAATAAAGTGCCATCACCGCAGTTTGTAGATCAATTTGCGAAGCGTGTTCCTCAATATGGGTCTTTATTGGCCAAAAGAACTCGTGTATGGGCTCGTTCAGTGGATAATATTGCTGTTATAGCTGAAAGTGTGCTCGAACAGTCATCTACATCAACTTGCCGCCGTTTGCAGCAATTGAACATTTCTCGCACTTCTTTTTGCAGAATTTTTGCATAAGACCTCAATATGAAGGCTTATAAAGTCCAATTGGTCCAAGAACTGAAGCCTCGTGACAACCTGATGCGTTTTCGCTTCACTGAATGCACGGAAGATCGCTTGGCTGAAGGTGAAAAATAGTCTTTTCCGATAAAGCTCGGAAAATCCTCACGTCTTCGAGAAGACGCCGATACATCCACAACCTATGACAGTGTGGTGAGGTTTTTGGCATGGCGGCATCATAGACCCACTTTTCTTCAAAAATGAGCAACGAGCCGCCGTTATCGTCTATGGCTACCGTTACCGTGCCTTGTTATTATTATTCCCAAAAGTTGAAGAGAATGGCATGGATGACGTACGTGCCAACGTTACAATCGACCTTTTCCGCACAGTGTTCGAAAACTGCATAATCCGGCGAAACTCGGATTTTTTTGCCGCCTCGTAGCTTCAATTTTACCCCGTCAGACCACGTTTGAGAGAATCATAGGTTACACATTGCGCAGGTTCGTTATTCGGTGATAGGCCAAGAGAGAAAACAAGTACATCACAGTACTTTCTGTTTTAAAATAAATTAAATTATTAAATATGAAATGTTGTGGTTAGAATTGTTTAAATAAATATAGCAAAACGACCAAAAGG
Organism: Phaonia tiefii; assembly: GCA_963931995.1. Classification (NCBI taxonomy): domain Eukaryota; kingdom Metazoa; phylum Arthropoda; class Insecta; order Diptera; family Muscidae; genus Phaonia; species Phaonia tiefii. The sequence continues at coordinate 204,561,142 of OZ008371.1, read as the reverse complement.
AAAGATTTTGAATTTCCTACAGAAACAGAATATTTAAAACCACATAGTATACAATTTTTCTTTTGAACAAGAATGTATTTCACAATTATAAGTAGAAAACTAAATCACTTGTGTACTACCACTACACAGAAAATGTCAAATAAACTTAATAAAACTGTTAACTAACAAATAAGTAACGAATTTGCTTCCTTAAATGGATGCTTTTCATATCGCAACCAATAGTCTCATACACAAAACTGAAAACATGCGCAGATAGAGAGAGAGGAAATATTTGAAATAGAGGAAACACTTCTTTGCATAACCTTGTTTTCTTAACCGCGCCGTCAGACTATTCTCTCTGTGGCGCCGTGAAATATAAGTGTGTGAACTTTCTTGTATTGCATTCATAAATGTCAATGATAAATAAATAAATGGTTTCTCATTACATCCCATGAAGGGATTAGGGAGAGCTTCTTACAGACCAGTGAGCTGTGCGCGTTCTAGTTTTACACTCACTGATTGGAACCTAAATTTTTGCACCGGTTCCGAACGGTATTTTTGAGAAGCTTTTGCATGGCTCAGTACTCGATACTAAGCGAGGTGACCGCCGTCGAAAGAAATTTAAGGTGGTCAGAGCAGGGATCGTACCCACGTTCTCATGCACAAGAGCCGCGCACTCTACCATTGCACCACCGACGGCCACTAAAAAATGTCAATGATGAGCCTTACCAAAAAGATGATCATTTTGAAAAAATTTCAGCACGCTGAAAAGTCTGTATTTCTTTCTTGTTTGGCTGTAAATATAATGTCTGTTTGGAGCTTGTCTCAAATATGTAAGTAGTATACTTGTGTCTAAACACCTTGTGTTTGCTATTCAATATTACATGTTTGAGACACAATGTTTAATATGTTATAACATGTCCCCCTAACATGTGTCCCCTAAAGCACAATGTATGATTTGTTCCAAATTGTGAAGCCCCCTAAATTGTTACAACTGTTATAAACCCCTCCTTGTTTGAATTATATGCCAGATATATATGAAAGACATAATTAGTCGTTATACTGTGCTCTCATTCTGACATAAGGAAAACAAGAATGCAGTTAAGTAGAATATTTTTTATGGATGATTGTAAATCAGCACTAATATTTTCTGTTTTTGTAAGGGAACAAAAGTTCAAATCAGTTTTTGTTGCATAGTGTAATGTGCGGCGCAGTCGCTCTCTGTGGCACTCACACAAATATGATGTTCTCTGTGTTAGTGTGCCCATCACTGGTTAAGTTTCATACATTCGGCCGTCAATCGTTCGTTTGGGAGGAAACATTCGAATGCTTCGACGTAAGTATATGGACGTTTGGGATGAAACAAGCATATGGCTCCATGTAAAAGTATGCATCTTCGCAAGTTAACACCTTAATATTTGCATTTGACTTGCAGACATATGTGATGTTTGGAGTGTGTTCCAAATATACTTACACATGGTTCCTGCAGAATATGCTTGGGAGAATATATTACTGAGGCCGTTTTTTTTGCAGCGTGTAGTAGTATTTTTTTAAGCGAAATTATGTTCCAAATTTTTCATGACCCACCCTTGAGTTTCCACGAGTGACCGGACCAATGCACTATACTCAATTTTATCACATTTTGTGGTCAAATACCCACTTCCTAAGTTGCCCAAAATCAACAAATTGTGCACCTTTCTATAAAATACGGGTTTGAAGGAAAAACTATACCTAGTTTTTTCGTAAAGTGTTTAATATTTTGTTTACCGCTTGTCAAACTTAGACATCTTTTTATGTTTTTATTATGGCCAAATTCCTATAGTGAAATGTGCCATTTAAATGTACAGTTTGTTCCAACTCTTTTGTGCCATGCCTGATACCCACACAATCGTCTTACCACCACCACCACCACCACAACAAACTCACCTCACGTTGATATTAAAAAAAACGCAAGCAAGCGTTTAAACGATCTTTGAGTCTCGGCTTTAAACTAAACACTCTCTTAGTCGGCGCGGCTTCATTCTTCTTAGCAACCCAACAACGTTTTAACATTTTTTGTTTTATACGCTTTAAATGTAATTGTTGTAAATTGTTAAACAATTATCGGTAAAGGGCAATCCAAGAAGAAGAAGCAGACGATTGGCTAAAAGCGATAGTCAAGACACTTTATGGCGTTTTTTCGTAACTTTTCACACATACAGCCAGAGATGCAAACAGAAGATATTTACATATGTATACACATATATACATTCATAATTATAAATGTATGTACATAGATACATATTTACTATGTGATGATGATGTATTACAGCTGATATGATGTGATGTGACGATGACGATAATGATGGAGTATTGCCTGTTTGCTTAGACATTAAATTAGACAGTTAAGCGCTAGAAAAAAACGCGTCAAAGATGATGATTTCGCTGTCTCGCAGATATGAAAATAGCAAAGAAGACACGGCAAAGACTCGAGACAGACGACACACAGAGCGTGAGGCAGCGGCGGTGCCAAATCACCGCCATAGACAAATTTACAAATTGTTAATTATGTATGTAGTTTTCCTTGAGCCATTTCAATAATATAATGCAAAATCAAATGGATTCAATAGATGCAGAAACATAACACTAAGAAATATGATTGATTTTTGTTTTTTAAATTTTGGTTTTTTTCAAGAAGAGATTTGATGAGAACCTTATGACAACACCATTTAGTAGTTCACGAAGATTTATAAGCGTTAGCGAAACATTGGCTTTTTTTTAAATTCATTTATTGCCCATAGTAGTTATGCAAATATCAGTGCTTTCCAGGTTTATGTTCTCTCTAGCGTCCAAGGACAATTCTAGAGTTACAATTTCTTTTTGACAATTTAAATGTCCACGGCCAGCCCATTTACTTCATTACAAATTTTCCTAGTACCTTATTTTTTAATTTTCTTGGGAAAAGGACATTAAAAACCCTGATTATTATCGAAACATTGGCTGTTTAATCAGTTTAGTTATGCAAAAAAATAGGGCAAAAATGAGTACAATTAAACGTATGGTTGTGATTTTATATCCTTCGTTTTTAATTTGCAACGCAAGCAGTTTTCTTGCGTTTTTAGGAAAAATGCAGAAAAGCTGAATTTTTGGATTTAAAAATTTTTATTTCGGTTTTATTTATTGCTACAATATGAGAACTCTAATAAATCCATTCTTTAATAGTTCAAAAACAGATTTAATTATTAAATATTTTGATGGATTTCGAATAAAATCGAATTTATAAGTTTTTAGTGCGGAGGGGTTTCAGATTTAAGTGTCAGATTGGAGTAATTCTTAATATCCAAAATTTGGTCCAGGTCACCTCGGGAAATGTATTAAGAGTTGAATTTTATGTTTAGGGATTTGACAAACCTAGTGTTGGAATCTGGCAACTGACAGCTCTATCGCAAAGTTGGACATTTTTGAGGTTATGCGTACTCAGAACGTTTGTTTACAGTAACTTAAAAGATTCATCTCGGCCCAAAAATGAAATTAAACCGTGAACATTTTCGTGCGATTATTTTTTACAACTTTCGACGTGGATTAACTCAGCAACAGTGCATGGATGAACTTAATTCAATTCAATGAAGCTCCATCAAGGACCAGTGTTTATCGATGGTATGGTGAATTCAATCGTGGTCGTAGTTCACTCGAATTTCGTGAAGGTCGTCCAAAATCTGCTGTTGTTCCGAAAACCATTGATGCTGTGCGCGATCTGATTTTGCAAGATCGTCACGTGTCCTATCGTGAGATTGAGACAACCTTAGGCATTAGTGGGACCAGCATACATTCAATATTGCATAAACATTTGACTGTCAAAAAATTTGTTCGCGTTTGATCCCACACAATTTGTAAATCGCTCAAAAAATGGCTCGTGTCGATTGGTCGAAAGAAATGCTTCAAAAATACGATCGCGGTGCTTCCAAACACGTCTATGACATCGTGACAGGTGATGAATCCTGGATTTACGCGTATGAGCCCGAAAGTAAACAGCAGTCAACTGTATGGGTGTTTCAAGATGAGCCAAATACAACAAAAGTTGTTCAATCGCCCCCCAAACACTTCCAAGCAAATGGTCGCCTGGTTTTTCGGAAAAATCGGACATGTCGCAACCGTACCACTACAACAACGCAGAAGAGTGAATTCTGTGTGGTACACAACCATTTGTTTGCCAGTTGTCTTCCAAGAAATCACGAAAACCAACCGCCGAAGACGGATCACTCTTCACCACGACAATGCGAGCTCTCACATGTCGGCTGAAACAACTGCATTTTAGAGCACCCAAAACATCGATTTGATGGGTCATCCGCCGTATAGTCCTGACTTGGCACCGAATGACTTCTTTTTATTCCCGTATGTAAAAAACAAACTAAGAGGTCAACGTTTTTCGACACCTGAAGAAGAGGTTGCTGCATTTGGATTGCATGTTTTGGAGATACCTCAATCAGAGTGGCAAAAGTGTTTCGACAATTGGTTCAAACGCATGCAAAAGTGTATAAATCTTCATGGGGAATATTTTGAAAAACAAACAATCCCGAAGCATTAAATTCAACCCGTGAAGTTTTGGTTAAACGCGAACTAGTGCGAATTTCAAAAAAAAGAAGCTGGAACACGTATTTACTTAAATCGACTAAAGACTAAAACATAGAGTAATGACGTATAGAGCTGCCATTGTTCTCACCCGACAATTCCTTTCACACTCTTCGTAGTGCGGTCAGTGCCATAGAGAGTTATTTGACGTAAATGGACTTACACCTGGTGGAATTACATAAATTGTTGACTTAAATGTTTCGAGTCGTTTTGATGAAAAACTATGAAATTTAAACGTATTTTGGACTTTTTTGTTATATTATATTGTGAGTGTATAATTGTAGTTAGTGATGGACAGAATCGAGGAAAAGAATGAAAAATTATTCTACAGAAACTGAGAAATGGGTTGAAAAGAACCGTACAACGGTTCCTGAATACGAGAACTCGTTTCCAAAGGAACCAAAAAGTGTTAATCTTTGGGTGAGGGTATAAAAATGTGCATTTGTATCAAATTTTATATTCTTATTATAAAATATTTCACTTAAGTCTCTTTGGGACAGCAATTTGGTGAGAACCGGAACCGGTCCAAATACCCGGTTCTTCTCGGAACCGAACTCGACAGAACCAGTTCTTAAAATACGCGAACCTCACATCACAAAAACGATGTACAAGTAGACAGTCAAAATTTCTCTTCACTCAAATGCCAACAAACAAAACGAGAGAAACCCTAGTACTTCTCTACTCTCTCTCTCGTACTCTCTTCATTGAATATTTCAATTCACGACCAGCTTTTTGCTAGTTTTATTGTATATAACTATACAAATTCCAACCATGTTGAAGTAAAATTACATAAACTATAAAGTATGAAATAAGCAAGATATGACGCGAGAGAGAAATGCGTTTGAGTGAACTCCTACCACTTTTTGGTTCTCTTTTACCAGGGTTGCCAAGTTGCGCACATCTTCTGGTCGTCTACTTTGCACATCTCTACTTTTTGTGTATTTACACACAAATTATAACGCTCAAAACGAAATGCCGTTGCTGATTTATTGTTGGTTGGTTTGAGACAATGCCTCTATCTGGTATTATTAAAGCAATACTTTCCCAAAAAGGATGTACAAGTAGAGAAGAAAAAACCGGAGAAATTTGGCAACCCTAGTTGAAGAGAACCAAAAAAGTTGACGCGATTCACTCAAACGCATTTCCTTCCCCCGTCATTACTTGATTATTTCATACCTTTTACATACTTTATATAATTTTATTTAAATAAGGTTGGAATTTCTATAGTAAGATACAATAACATCATCAGGAAACTGCTCTTATATTGAAATATTCAACGAAGAGAGTAAGAGAGAGAGAGAGAGCAGAGAAACGACGCGCTTCACTCGTTTTCTTTGTTGGCATTCCGCTCCATGAGTAAATTTTCTTCTCTCAATTGCTTTATGACTTTCTAACATCCAACCGCCCATCTGCAACACACCAAATGTCATCAATTTACTGAGAGAATTGAGTGGGCGTCTCTATACGTCATTACTCTATGGACTAAAATATGTCAATCTGGCATTTAAATCAGAAAAATCTCCGTACTAAAAACTTAAAAATTATTTTTTTTACAAAATATCTCTGAAAAAGGATATGTCAGGGCAAGAAGTTTACGCCGTTTGTTTCTGCTTCGGCGACGGCGTAGGGACCTGGGAAAACATGCGATGGCGGCTTGGTCGGCTAACCTAATTCCTAATTATTAGGAAGTTGACCAGGCTGCTGCTGTGCAAAATTCAATTCTTAGAAAATTTGACCTGCTGCTGTTCTAGTTGTATTGGGTGCTGTAACTTGTTAGGGAATGGGACTGCCTGTTGGTGTTGTAGCGTGTGGAATTTCAACTGGTTGCTGTTGCGCAAAATTGAAATTGTCGTTTGTGTGTAGTTTATAGATTGTAGTTTGTTGCTTGTGTGGCCGTCTGTGGTGCAATTTTTAGTGTGCGCGACTCTTGTACATGAGAACGTGCGTTCGATCCCTGCTCTGTCGACCTAACATTTGTTTGGACGACGGTCACCTCGCTTAGAGACGTTGACACTATCGAGTATTTAGCCATGAAAAAGCTCCTCAAAATACGGTTCGGAACCGGTGTAGAACTGTAGGTACCAATCAGGGAGTGTAAAAATGTACAGAGCACAGCTCACTTATTGCGAGAAGCTGTGCCCTATCCCTTCATGGGATGTAATGGGAAACTATTTATTTATTTCGTTTGTTGCTTGTTGTGGTTGCAATTTTTGGTGTAAATCAGGACAAGGCCATTAATTGATCGATTATATGAAAGATTAAACAAAAATTTATACGCCGCCGCCGCGCCGATTTCTACGTTATCAGGCGGCGGCGCGGCAAAAAACTCAAAAAGCGGCGGCACAAAGGTCTAGTGCGGACATGCTTTGGCATGTTTTATAGTCCGGTGGACGCGCCTTAAAAAGGCCTTTCATATGATACCAATATTGTATACAGTGTCCCTAGTTAAAGTACACAATTTTTAGAGAATCGTAAAAAATATAATTTTTAAAAATGGTCCAGCTCACCGGATCTTAATGCTAGACACAAAATATTTTGGGAATCATCATAAAACAAACCAGGTTACATTTTTAGGGGTGGACAAAAAGCACTTTGTTTTTGTGAGTCGGTCTAACATAACTATTCAACATTTTTGAAATCATCGAGTGCAAACTCCTTCTCGTGTGCAATTTCTCGAAGTTCTTATCGAAACTGACAAAACGCTATTTGGGGTTTGCTAGTTTAGCTGCCTCATGTATATTTTGGCTAAAACTTAATTTTTCCGAAGAACATGCAATTTTTGTCAGAGCTATATCTCGGAAACCAAATAGAATTTTGGTTTCCTGTCTTGGGCCCAATTGTAGCTACAGACTGGGAGAAAAGAAGTGTAAAAGAAACTAATCCCAAAAAATTGCCAAAAATGTTGAAAAATTATCAATTGTTTTCAATATTTTTTCATAATTTTCGAAGTTCTTATCGAAAATAATAAACCTCTATTTGGGGTTTGCTAGTTTAGCTGCTGTTTGGATTTTATGGCCTCATGCATATTTTGGCTAAAACATAATTTTTCCGCAGAACATGCAATTTTTCTCACAGCTATATCTCGGAAACCAATTAGAATTTTGTTTTCCTGTCTTGGACCCAATTGTAGCTACATACTGGGAGATAAAAAGTATAAAACAAAATAAACCCAAAAAACTGCATCTAGTGCCTCAAATTGCTAAAATTTTGAAAAAATATCAATTGTTTTCAATATTTTTTCATAATTTTCGGCCCATAGCTGTCAAAATGTGGACTTACATCAGTTTTTCACATGAAAACTAAAATTTTTAACTCATATCTCGTAAACTAAACACAAATATCTCTTTGTTATAACTTCATATCCATCTAAACAAAAACTATTAATTTTCCAGCTGTATTTTACATCAAAACAATGTAGCAAACAACCCTAATTGCCAAATCCGTGTCATAAAATGCATGCGTGTTACTATTTACATCATTTTGAATCTGATTTTTGGAACATAACATGGGGGAAAAGTTTTTAAAATTATTTGAATTCAAATAAAAACATAAATTTCTCATTATCATGCAACCCAAACAAAAATCGCAATTCTTGTCGAAAATATGGGCCCAAAATGGTGAAAAAGATAAAAAAATGGAAATTGTTCAACATTTTTGTAATTTTGTGGAACTAGATGCAGTTTGTTGGGGTTAGTTTATTTTACACTTTTGTTCTCCTAGTCTATAGCTACAACCGTGCCAAAGGCAGGAAAACAAAATTCCAATTAGTTTCCGAGATATAGCTGTGAGAAAAATTGCATGTTCTTCGGAAAAATTAAGTTTCAGCCAAAATATACATGAGGCCATAAAATCCGAACGGCAGCAAAGCTGGCAAAACCCAAATAGGGGTTTGTTAGTCTCGATAAGTATTTCGAAAAATTGCTCACGAGAAGGAGTTTGCATTTTATGAGTTGCACTGTGTCGCTTTTGTCATTCCAGGTCACTTATGGCAGAGATATACTAGTTACAAACTGCTTTCGAATTAGTACTTTATTAGAGCTTAATTTTTAAATAATACGTCGAGGTTGACCTCGAGCCTAATTATTTAAAAATTAAGATCTAACTATTCAAAAATGTCGAATAGAAAGCGAAAAATAGATTAGTACTTTATTATAGTTACTAGGCGTGAATATAAATCGCTCTAATTGAATCGAGATGTACAGGTTATGTTTGCAAGGACTTTAGAATGTTTCTAAAATAGGGTTTGCCTACAAATAAAGTTGAAAATTTCCTTAAAAAAAAAAAAAAAGTTGAGACATTTTCTTCAAATCCAAAATCTATGAATTTCATGCGTATTAATTCCAGAACCAAATTAATGCCGCTTGAAAAGTAATAATGTTTAGTTACATGCATAATAATACTAATTTATAATATTGAACTGGCCGTCTTTAATAGTGATTAAGAAAAACACTCAATAAAATCTCAACATTTTGGTGATTTTGTTTATTTAAATTCATTGTCTTCTTCTCAATTCGAATTCAAACAGACTGACCACCAAAGCACCATCAACTAACTATCCATTATCCCCCATCCCCCCAGGTTGACTTGAGAAATTCCACAAACTCATGTAGCCATTTGTGTTCAACACTTGTTTAAGGCCAAGAACAATGGCCCTTTAACAAACGGTTTGTTAAGAAAAGGCCGGCCAAGACACAGCATAACCACCGCCAACCACGATGAACGGACGGACGGACGACGGACAAACGAACCACTTGATTCTTGTTCGATTCGATTATAGGAATTTGATTTGGTTTATAACCACTACATAGTAATGATTACGAGTAGGTACTTGATTGCGTTGCGGGTATCACCTCAACTCTATCTTTTGTATAAACTCATCAAAAATTAAAAGGTCGAACTGCCCCCTTTTATAGTTTGTGGGGGTCTCTTCTCACTTTGCAACTGGACACATTTGAAACTTTGGAAAGAAATGGAAGAAAAGAAAGGCGTCATCATCGATCGCATGTACTCATGTATAAACGAAAGACTTAAGAGGGAAACCTTTATCTGCTGTTACTACTTTGACGATTTCGTTCCTCCCTGCCAAGCCAACCATGTCGTGTAAAGTGTTAAGGTTTTTGTTTTTAATTTTTTTATATGAAAAATGATTTTTCAAAAATTGTTTGATGTTTATCAAATTATAAATGATTTCTATATAAAAAAATTTTAAAAAAAAGAAAAGAAAAGAAAAAAATTTAACAAAATGCTCGCTTAATTATAAGTTGTGGAGTCGGCGTTAATTTCAAACTGGTTTCATCTTTTACAGATTCTTCGAATGATTTGTTATGGCCTCTAGGAAAATATTCAAATCATTTGTTTTCTGTTCGTCTGTCTGTCTCTCTGTTTGTCGTGTCTGTTTGGCTTAAAGTGAAATCCCCAACCAAACGAGCAATCATTTGCAACTCCCTTTAAGGATTATCTTAATTCTTAAGAAAAGAATCCCTCAAGTTGTGCCGTCGACGTCGTCGTCGTCGCCGTCGTCGTGCCCACCACCAAGAATGTTTATAAGTGACCGCCAACATCTTGGAAATAATTCGCTTCGATATTTGTCTGATGTCGTCGCTGTGTTGGATTTTCTTCTCGTCGTTCTCCTGTTTTGTAGCGACAACAATTATCGTTTAACAAACATGAAAATATTTCGCACAAAACTTAAGACACTGGCGACAGCGGCAGTGGTGTCGGCGATCAAGGCGATTTTCTCCTCCTCGTCTTTTTTTTTTGCTGTGGTCATTATTACTTGGTTGCGTTTGTTTTTTTCCTCTCTCTCTCTCTCTCTTAATTTTTTTTCTGTTCACTTAAAGATCCAAGAAACAAGCAAATATACAGCAAAAATAAAAATAAAACAAACAAACAAACATACGCGACAAATATATCGGGGGGAACCCAATAACAATGTTAAACATGAATTTCATGTATGTCACTCAATTCCGAATGTACACGGAAAGAAATTCGACAGCCACTGAATGCACAAAATAAAAAAAAACTCTAATGCTGTATGATTCAAAAATTTAAAAAAATTCCCTTCCATCGGTAGACGATAAGAAGTGAACAACTTCTTCTCAGCACCGGTATTCTGGGGGCTAATTATGTAAAAAACGATATCGGGGAACAAATACACTTTAATTGCGATTCGCCTCTTTTTTTCGTTTTTTTTTTGCCTGACGGTGATGAAAAAAAAAAAAAAAAAATTTGGGCGAAAGCTCAAATTTTCCGAAACACAGGCCTACAAAGCTTGAAAGTATAATCGGGCGTAAGTTAGCCATTTATTATCCGATCCTGTTGAAATAAATTTCAGTAGAAAGGACTTTAGCAACTCTATAAGTGCATGTATAAAGATATTTATAAAGATAAAGATAAAAAAACCGATTTTTTAACCTCACTTTTTTGATAAGCATGTAGTTTTTTTTTCCAAGAAATACTCTAGTATACCTATTGCTTTACTAGACTCCCGTAATAGGGAAGTCTTCAACCTTTTTTTAAGATATACTCATGTATAAGCCTTCAATATATTCAATATAAAAAATAAATAAATAGAAAATAAAAAAATCAACCTTTATTTTTTACAAATTTTTCAGAACCAGTTATCGAAAAAATTTATTTAATTAACACCGGCTTCGTGGCTTCGGCATAGTATTTTTGTGTTATAAAGCTTTCTACGTGGACTTAGGGGTTTTCTCCTCTGGTGTGGCTCCAACACCGGCTTCGCGGCTTCGGCATAGTATTTTGTAGTATTTTTTAAATAATTTTTAAGTTTTTTATAAAAGAGAAAGCGGCGCAGGCAAAAACTTCGCGTGATGTTTTTATAAACTTTTTTATTTTTTGGAGGGGAAAAAGCGCCAAATGTTTATCGAAACTTTGAATACCTCCGGTCTTGAAAGGGCTACAGGCTAGTATTATACCTTAAAATAAACGTAGAAGTCTTGCCTAGTGTCGGAGTCGATCGAAAGAATAAGTATAGAGAGCATTTTTTGAGGAAAAATAAGTTTCAAAAAAAGTGAGGTTAAAAAAACTTTGTTTTAGTGGCCCCCAATAAATAAATAAATGGTTTCCCATTACATCCCATGAAGGGACCGGGGAGAACTTCTCACAATCACTGAGCTGTGCGCTTTCCAGTTTTCACTCACTGAGTGGCCCCCAATGGGTTAGCAAAAAAATCTTTATATAGGCTCTTATGGAGTTTCCAAACACCTTTGTAATGACACCCATTTGAACCAGATCGGATTATAAATACCTGAGATATGAGCGATTATATACTCAAGCTGTAAAGACCAAGATCTCAAGAAGTTGGACCGAGCGGGGGGGAAAAAAACATTTTTTGGGCTCAGCGCAGAAGCTTTTCTGAATGCTGAAATTTTGGTGTGATCACAGAATAATAACTAAAGTGTATGTATGCCACTGGTTTGTGGGCATTTCTGCCGCCGGGGCACTTCCACTTCATTCTGGCCAACAAAGTATACGGCAATTGAAATATCCATATCGTTGCAATAAACATACATGTTAAAACCACAACACCAAATGAAACATAATTTACAATATTTTGCGTTTGTTTACAAAATTTCTTTGTTTACATTTGACTTGTCATTTGTTTCCAGCTGTTCACTTTTAATCAGACAGAGTTGTGTTTTTAAACGATAAATTGACTACTATAACCGATTTTTTCGAGGTTATGTTTGAAGAATTTTTGAATTTGCTGATCTAGCCACAATGTTATTCGACAAATCATAATTTGATTTTTTGACATATGAAAAGCAATGCGAAAGAATAAAGTGAGATTAGAGGAATCACATTTCTAACGAAAGTGAGTGACTAGCTGTCTTTCGCGTAGATATTCGTTAGACTTAGCGGAACTGGCTGTAAGAGTCGGAAACGAATAGTTATTTACGGGGACTCGACCAACTCTACGCCCTAAATAGCGACCTCCGCGTAAACTCTGCAGTTTTCGTGGGGCTCACCTAAATGACTCAATTGTACGTTGAGCGTAGCAATCATACACTATGTAACATCATTTAATAACAATTCAAATCATTGACTAAAACTAGCAGAAAATTGCATGAGGTGTCAGGGGACACTCGGTTGGAACGAAGTTAGTTCCTAGTTAGTTCCAACACGCCTAAGGCGCCCGTTGAAAAATACGATAATTTAAATGGATAAAAGAGATACTTTTTGTAAAATGATAAACTTTTTTTAAGAATTTTATTTTATAGAATGTATTTTTAAAAAAAAAATATATTCATAGGTCCTTTTTGTAAGAATATGTATTATATTTTTCCGAGAAGGTAATTTTTTAAAGAGAGGTACTCCTTTTATTAAAAGCTAAAGGTTTCTTTAAAGAAAATGTACTATTTTTATGAAGAAGTACTTTCTGTAAGAAAAAGCCATAAGAGTATGTTTTTTTTTTACAAAGTAGTACTTTTTTAAGAACAGGTACTTTTTAAAGAAGTGGTACTCTTTTTAGGAAAAGATTAGGTGAATGTACTTATGAAAATGTACTTATTTTCAGAAAGGCTACTTATCTCAAGAAAACAAAAGGTATTATTTTATTTATAAGAAAATGTACTTTTAAGAAAAGCAATTTCTGTAAGAAAAGGTATTTTTTTAAGAGAAGGTATTTTTTTGGATAAAATGTATTTTTAAGAAATCTGAATTTGTTTTTAGAATTGGTCTTTTGTTCAAGAATAGCTAAATTTTTAAGAGTAGGTACTTATCTCAAGAAAAGTTATTTTGTTTCACAAAAGGTACTCTTTAAAGAAAATTTAGGTTTTTAAGAAAATGCAATTTGTTGGAAGATAATGTACTTTTTTAAGAAAAGGTACTTATTTAAAAAAAGGTACTTATTTTTAAAAAAATACTTTTTTTTAAGAAAAGGTAGTCTTTGTAAGAAAATTTACTTTTTTAAGCAAAGGTACTTCTTTAAGTTAAGCTATTTTTTTTATAACAACAGATTCTTTGTTTAAGAATATGAATAGGATTTTTTTTTGATAAAATTTACATTTTTCAAGGGAAGGCACTTATTTAAGAAAATTTTCTTTTTATAAACTTCTTTCACTTTGGTTTTTCTAAATTTACTTTTTATTCGGTTCAAAACTACAATATATACTAAATATTGGCTACAGGCTCCTGCTAGAAAACTTCCCATTAAACAGGAAATTTCCCAACATATGTTAGTCGGGACACAAACCAAAGCAAAAGTACCCAATATAGTAAGCCGGTTCGCTCCCTATGGACAAAAAAAAAAGTTTCAGTTTGGCACCTCTAGTTTGAAAGGTTAGCCCAAGAGGATCTCAAAACAAAAAAAAAATTTTGCCACGCCCCAAAATACCGCCCTTTTGGGTTTTTATGTCCTGTGTCGCCATTTGAAGTCCGATCGGGACATGTGACATATCGTTGTTCATGGGTTTAAAGCAGCTTTATTTTCTTTGTAGATCACATTCAAATTAATTGCTTAATTCAAAAAATATTTTTTTTATTTTTGTTCTTTATTTTGTTCTTGGTTTGTAGGTAGTTTTGTAAAATTAATATCACACGCTTCAAAACGCATTTCGCTCACTTAATTTATGTTTATTTTGAAATAATATTTTTCTCTATTAGATATTGCTCCCTTTTTTATGAAAGCTTTATAGTTTTCTTGGGCTAACCTTTCAAACTAGGGATGCCAAACAGCACTTTTTTTTGGCGACCCACTCTACAATATAGTTGATAATACTGGGTTTGTAGCATAATAGTGTTAAAAACAAATTTAGCCCCCATCCCGCAACGTGCGATAGGAAACTTCGTTCCAACAATAACAATATTAATTTCATTCTTAATGCTTTCAATTCAATTGAACAATTCATTAAATTTTAGTAATAAAGAAAATTTATGAAAACATGTTGATTTTCGAAAACATGTTGATTTCCGTAAAAAAAACTTTCCGCACCACCATGTATTTGAAATGGTTCTATGACCAGCATTATCGACATAACAATATCGTTTAGACGATTTTCGTCAGACATAATTAGGCCCCTGTACCTTTTTAACGATAAAAATCCGTAGTTGAATTGCTAAAATTCGAAATTTTTGTATTGACATTTTTTGAATTTTGAAAATTTAATTACCGATTTCTATCGCTAAAAAGTTACAGAATTCTGGTTCACAAGTCAAAAATAATATAATAGGGATCCAAATTTGCAAAATCTTTATTATTTGTAAACGATTAAACCCAGCCAGCAAAGAGAGAGAGAGAGGGATAGAGAGCACTCAAAAAAGTGCCATATAATATCTGAAGCCATCCCCATGTACATCCAAATTGAATCGGAAGCAATGGAATTTAACCTGGATTTGTCATCGAATAGGAAGTACAAATTTAAAATCTTCGTCTGACTGTAAAAAATAGAGGCTTAACCAAAGATGATAGAAATTCACTTCATTCGTTTATTGACTATTTTCACCAGAGGGCACACCTTGATTCCGAACGACCATTTTTCACTCGGATGCGACGAAAAAGCACTAAAAAATAATTTTTCTTTCGATTCTGTTGTTTGACTTTGAAAATAAATTAAAGATAATAGAAAAGCATATAAAAAAAATAAATAAATGGTTTCCCGTTACATCCCACGAGGGGATTAGGGAGAGCTTCTCACAACCAGTGAGCTGTTCGCGTTCTAGTTTTGCACTCACTGATTGGTACCTTCAGTTTTACACCGGTTCCGAACGGTATTTTGAGAAGCTTTTTCATGGCTAAACACTCGATAGTGTCGCCATCACTAAACGAGGTGACCGCCGTCGAAAGAAATTTAAGGTGGTCAGAGTAGGGATCGAACCCACGTCCTCATGCACAAGAGCCGCGCACACTACCATTGCACCATCGAAAAGCATATCGCCTGTAATGGTTTTGATAATAAAAAAGTCAAAAAAAGAATGGTTAAATAGTTTTTTTCAATAGTTTCAACAAAAGTGTTTTTGTTTTCAGGAAAATTTGCCCATTTCCACCATCTCTACGCCACACAGTGTCACGGCAGTGGCCAAAAATGATATAAGTGAACATTAAAATTTTATAATTGTTTTTTCTTTATTTACAAGTAAACACTTATATTAGATGAAATATAAAATTTTTTCTGGATATGTGGACTAGATTTTGTTTTATAGAAGCTCAATTGTGATAGTTGTTAAGCCTGTGGTACATCATTGCCAAATGTAGAATTTTATATATTTTTGAAATGCTGTTATTTCAAATACATAATGTAACTGTCGGTATAGATTACATATAAATGTCAAATTTGAGTTGCATTTAATATGGCAACACTGGTTTTGTTGACAAATATGTATCACATGGAAAGAACCGTTAGCTGAAACATATGTCTACAGATGTGTCAAAGTGAATGTGAACCGCATGTTGTGAAGACTTAAAAAAAATACATCAAAATACTACTCTAATTTTTGGATATTTAGTTCACAATAGTGTGTATTTAAACATATCTAAATTTCAACTGCGCCAGAGTGCGCTTTTATTTTTTATGAATATTTTTCAGTGTCTACTCCATTGAAGATACGCGAATTATTCAATATATGGTTAGAGGTGAAGCACAACAAAAACACCATAATCGAGTGTAAAATAAAAGAATTTGTGGAAAATCATTTGGATCGAGAATTAGACGACTCTGAGAAAAAAAAATTCACTTTACGCTTTGGAGATTTAGCAGTAATTGGAAAAAATATGGACGGAAAAAGGCTTCGTTTGAAAAAGCCTTTAGTAGCTGGTTGGATAGTGAAATATTGCATGGGGATCCAACTTCTGCTGTAAGTTATTATCAGTTCTTGGCATCAATCAGAGATAAAACAACTCTATTGTTTTTTTAGGAACCAAGTTCAAGTTCTGTTAAAGGTAGGCCACGTTTGTCTTTCGACCAAGCATCACATCGAACTAAGCGAAGACGTGTTGATGAACTTGTTGCATCAACATCTGCAGAAGCAGCAGAAAAATTGTCCGCTGGAAGTAACAGTGGAACTATTTCAGTGGAAAAGGCGCTCGCATTGTACGTGGATATGGATCTCTCTTGTAGGCAATACAATATGATGAGAAACGTTGTGAATGCTGTGCATAAAAATTGTTTTCCGTCCTATTATTCCATCGTAGAAGCAAAAAAAAAATTTATTCCAGATGGAATTAAAGTTTCAGAAACGGAAGCACATGTTCCATTACAGGCAATTTTGGGTAAAACCGCAAATAGCATTTTAAATAAGTTGGAATTTGGTGCGGAAAATAATGTTATTTTAGAGTGCAAGTGGGGATTTGATGGCAGTGGCGGCCATAGCATATACAAACAAAAATTTGAAAGCCAAGACGCTACTGACGAGTTTTTGTTTGTTGCATCTTTCGTACCATTGCGTATCATGGAAGACAAAAATGAAACAATTTTGTGGCAAAACAACAGACACTCTTCTCTTCGGCTATGTAGACCTCTGAAAATTTTATTTACTAAAGAAAATTCAGAGCTTATAATGAAAGTAAAAGACGACATTCATCGTGAAATTGAACAATTAACAACATATGTCTATAATAATGATAAAAAGAAAATTAAAGTTCAGTATCGCCTAAAATTAACGATGATCGACGGGGCTGTGTTAAATGCTATACATGGGCATAAGAGTTCTGCGACTTGTGTTTTGTGTGGAGCTAAACCTACACAAATGAATACAGAATTAGTTCTTGTAAGAAATGTCAACGAAAATTGCTATGAATATGGGTTATCTACCTTACATGCGTGGATCAAATTTTTTGAATGCATTGTTCACATTGCATATAAACTACCCATAAAGTCATGGCGTATAGTGGATGAACAAAATAAGCGAGTAGTGGCGGAAAATAAAGAGAAGATTCAAAAAAAATTCAAGGATGAAATAGGGCTTATTGTAGACATGATTAAAACAGGATATGGCACTTCGAACGATGGTAACACGGCCAGACGTTTCTTTTCAAATATTGAACAGGCGGCTCAGATAACAGGTGTTGATAAAACTTTAATAATATATCGTTTCAGGATATATGGGAGGTATGCGTGTCCTTTGAGATAATTGCATATAACTTAACACAGTTATCAATAATATATGAGAGACAAATCGAGTCAAATATAGTTCAATTCCAACAACAATTTTGGAAAATATAAGCATTTTTCGTTTCAGGATATATGGGAGGTATGCGTGTCCTTTGAGATAATTGCATATAACTTAACACAGTTATCAATAATATATGACAGACAAATCGAGTCAAATATAGTTCAATTCCAACAACAATTTTGGAAAATATAAGCATTTTTCGTTTCAGGATATATGGGAGGTAGGCGAGTCCTTTCACCGATTTTCACAAAACTTCGTTTTTTTTTTTCCTATGTATAAAAGCAATGTGTACCAATTTTCATCGATCTATGTTAACTCCTTCTATTTTTGGCCACCGTTTGTATGAAATCACGACACTGTGCGCCATCTAGAAAATTTCACTTTCAAATCCGCCACTTATATTTCAACGTCTAGGGTATTTCTATCATCATTACTCTGAAGCATTAATTTTCGTAAAGTTAAAATCGAAAACAATAAAATGAAATTGATATTTTTGAATACTCGTATTGTATGAAATTACTTCTTTTCAAAAGCTGAACAAATCTAAACCTACAAAGAGCTTCAGTAAGAAGCTGTTCAAATGCAATTGCTTTAGAATGACTTGAAATTTTTTTTATTACTGGGTGTTAGTGAGAGGTTTTACTGTAGTTACTTGGAGTGAAATTCACAACGATTGTAAACCTTCGACCACATATACCTACACGCTAAAAAACTGTCTCTCTTTGTCGTTTGGATACAAATATAGTAGTTTGTCGCAAAAATAGTACATTTGCGTCCAAACACTTGTGTGTTTGCTATTCAGTATTACATGTTGAATGGTTATTAAGTTCTAATTTATGTTGTTGTGGCCCAAATGTGGCTTTGTTTCTTGAAAACTGTTGAAAATCAAAGCAACAAAGAAACAAAAATGCAGCAAATCATCAATTCATGAAATAATGCTTGCAAACACATACAGGGTTCCTGCAAAACGTTGCTAGGGCAGTTTTTTCAGCGTGTACAGCTAATATCCATTACTCGGTTGAAACGTTGTCTGTGCCTTATACAACGCTGTGGAATCTTGTACATTTTTCCACTGCAAGCATTTTTCTTTTATTCCTTCATTATAATGCAGCAAATATCGGACGATTTCCTCAAGCGTTTTAATGTAATTAATTCAATATAGGATTTTAACTATCCATCCTAATAATAGCTGGTTGGAGAACTACTTCATGAAGTGATGCTAAATATGTTTCCAGTAATATAATCAATTTCATTTGGTTATGATATAAAACTTCCATGATTATCCCTTGACTCTGTCTCCTTTGCTTTAATGTATAAAGTTATAGATTTTCTCAATGTTATGTTCATTAGGATGTTGAAGAGATCCTACGGAAAAAAGTTAATTCAGGTTACACTTTGGTAATGAGTTCTAATACTGAGGGAAAGCGCGATAACCATGTGAATTCTGTGAAATGTTATATCAGTCATTTAAACTGTTGCCTTGTTTAAATTTTTATTTTTAATTTAGGATGTTAAAGAGATCGTGTGATATACTGTGTGATTAACTGACTTTGACCTGCATATATGTTGCTGAGAACTATTTGTTTCAAAGGCGGGTTCAGTTGTATTTAATGCAGCCTTTTTCATAACATATCTATAAGGATATTGAAGAGATTGCATTATACTGACAATTACACAGAGTATAAAATGTTGTTTTAATGCAGTATTCTGAGTATTTGGGGATTGCATTTGTATTTCTTAAGGACATGGAAGAAATCTTAAGTTGTGGAAGTATTTTTCGTTTATTCTTCGTTACATGACGCTCTGTCACAGCTCTGTATATGGTTAGAGGAAACCATAGATTCGTATGGTTTTTTTTTCAAGTTCATATTTAAAACTAGATTTTACAAAGTAATTTTTCTCAGTGTATTTTACAAATATGCAACAGATAAAAGTTACACAAACTTATGTTTAATTTTTGTGAAACTGAACTCTGGACGGTTTTTGGTTTTTTTTTTCTTTTTGAATGATGAAGGAATAGAAGAGACCTTACTCGCCCGCTCTCATCTACTTAATCTGGGCGTAAAAGGAAACCGAACCGAAGAAGATGACAACGACCACAGCATGAGACCTTAAACTGTTGCATACAATCCAACCCAATCCAATCCGATGCACTCATCGCAACGTGTAGTCGGAGTACACTGGTACGCTGTGGCATCTCTCCTCCACTACAATTGAGGCGACATCGGTCGTTGGTAAACAGCATTCCAGCGGTAAATCAAGAAGCTTACTAAGGATTCCACAGCAAACCACAATGAAATGCCAACAGCCAGAGAAACGATTTTTTCTCGGGCTTTCCAAACACACACAAAGTGATGCCAGGCTTTAGATAACAAACACCAGCGAATGCTGAGACAGACTGCCTGCCAACGTTTATGGATGGTATTGGTATTCCTAAAGGGCCTGGGATGTCTTGTTAAATGATGACCACCTTAGCCAAAAAAAAAAACTTAAGAAGTCGTGCCTTTCCCAAAGCCCATCGCGAAACAATTGTTTAAGCAGCAAAAACATGAGATCCAACAATCCAAAAAACAAAATCAACATGAAGAAAATCGTGCTAATTTGTTAGTGTGACTGACTGACTTTTTGTTGTTGTTACTCGTATTGTTGTCGTTACTTTAAGCCAAAATGTAATTAATGATGATGATCAAAGTTGGCAAGTCGCAAAGAGAGAGAGAGAGAGGGAGCGACAGACCCCGATGCTTAAAAAAAGGATTCAAATATTTATCAAAACATCAGTTGAGGTCGAAACATATAAAGCAAAGCAAAAGACAAAGTTGAAAATGCCAATGGGGTTGGGGATGGGGAAGGCCACAAACCGCGGGATATTTAGTTTTTTTTTTGCATAAAAAATTCCAACTAACAACCTTGAAGCCACCATATCGATAGAGCAGCCATCCAAGTTCGAAGGCAAAAGAAATGCATTAACTTATTATAAATAGCTGATCTCGGCATCGTGGCCACAGAAAGCACGAAAAAGAAGAATGAAAAAAATAGCATCATGTTGAAAGAGAAAGATGAAGTTGCGCGCTACTAGGAGAATGCTAGCTAGAGAGCAAAATCAAAAAAAAACCATCATCAAACGACCTTAAGTCTTTAGCTAAATTTATGTACTTTGGATTGAGGATTAAATGTAAAGTCTATGTAGGCCCCATAAATGCCACAAGCAGGGTTCACAAAAAATCACAATGCAGCTTAGTAACTGAGAGGTCTCAAGCAAAAGCCATGCAAATGTTCAAAATCAAAATAATTTGTGTCGAGTATTGTCTATTACAATTCCTGTGGATCCTTTGGTTTGCTTCGCCAAAGTTTTTTTTACCAATTTCTCTTTTGGCGAGTCTTCATTGCTCAATATTACTTGGACCTTCGAGCTCAACGTCAACTACTTGCGCTTGCGTGTGGGAATGTTTGATCCCCAACAAACTTCAATTTACTCTTTTCACTATTTTTGAGGTTACCAAGGTATCGCAAGATTCGTAGACTAATAGCTGTATAAGCTACGAGGGCAGTTTGACAACTCCTTGACTTACTAATGAAATTATATTTTTTCGGGAAAAACTCGTTTTATTTCTGAACACTTTAAATCTCTACTCTTAGACCAGATGTCTACAGTTGTGAAATTGTTCAATTTCGGTCATTTGAGATGTGCTGCCATCGACTGTATAAATAACGGGTTTGCACCTAATTCGACAGACACAAGACCCATGAATTGGTGCGTTGGCCCACGATGGCCGGGACTTCAAAAGCGGTCGGAAGTGGCATGTAAACTAAAGTTCTTACCCTAAAGATTACCCCATATACATTGCATTATTTCCTTTGTAATTATTTATGAAAATACGGGAAAATAAATCATCAATTAATTAATGGAAACAAATTTCAAAATTCGGTTGTGACAACCTCTAATTCGGCTGTGACAACCTCTAGTTCGGTGTTGGCAACCCTTGGTTCCAACTCGGCAGCCACAACCTCTAATTCGGTAGCGACAACTTCCACTTCGACTGTGATAACCTCTAATTCGGTTGTGGCAATATCTGCTTCGGCTGTGGCAACCTCTAATTCGGTTGTGACAACCTCTAATTCGGCTGCCACAATCTTTAATTCGGTTGTGGCAACTTCTAATTAGGCTGTGAAAACCTATATTTCGGGTGCGACATCTAATTCAGCTGTGACAATCTCTAATTCTTTTGTGCCAATCTCCACTTCGGCGTTAGCAACCTCTGGTTCTAACTCGTCTTCCACAACCTCTAATTCGGTTGCGACAACTTCCAATTTGACTGTGATAACCTCTAATTCGATTGTGGCAATATCTGCTTCGGCTGTGACAACCTATATTTCGGTTGTGACAAACTCTAATTCGGTTGTGACACTCTCAATTCGGTTGTGACAACCTCTAGTTCGATGTTGGCAACCTCAGGTTTTAACTTGGCTGCCACTACCTCTAATTCGGTTGCGACAACTTCCAATTCGACTGTAATAACCTCTAATTCGGTTGTCACAACCTCTAATTCGGTGTTGGCAACCCTTGGTTCCAACTCGGCAGCCACAACCTCTAATTCGGTTGCGACAACTTCCAATTTGACTGTGATAACCTCTAATTCGGTTGTGGCAATATCTGCTTCGGCTGTGACAACCTATATTTCGGTTGTGACAAACTCTAATTCGGTTGTGACACTCTCAATTCGGTTGTGACAACCTCTAGTTCGGTGTTGGCAACCCTTGGTTCCAACTCGGCAGCCACAACCTCTAATTCGGTTGCGACAACTTCCAATTTGACTGTGATAACCTCTAATTCGGTTGTGGCAATATCTGCTTCGGCTGTGACAGCCTATATTTCGGTTGTGACAAACTCTAATTCGGTTGTGACACTCTCAATTCGGTTGTGACAACCTCTAGTTCGATGTTGGCAACCTCTGGTTTTAACTCACCTGCCACAACCCCTAATTCGAATGCCACAATCTTTAATTCGATTGTGACAACCTTTACTTCGGTGCTGGCAACCTCAGGTTTTAACTTGGCTGCCACTACCTCTAATTCGGTTGCGACAACTTCCAATTCGACTGTAATAACCTCTAATTCGGTTGTGACAACCTCTAATTCGGCTGCCACGATCATTTATTCGGTTGCGGCAAATGCTAATTCGTCTTCCACAAACTCTATTTTGGGTGCGACATCTAATTCGGTTCTTGCTTCTGGTTCGGCTGTGACAAGCTCCAATTCGGTAGTGACATCCTCTAGTTCGGCTGCCACTATCTTTAATTCGGTTGCGGAAACTTCAAATTTAGCTGTGACAACCTCTAATTCGGCTTTGAGAACTTCAAATTCGGTTGTGATAACCTCTAATTCGGCTGCGACAATCTTTAACTCGGATGTGGCAACCTCTGGTTCGGCTGTGACAAACCCTAATTTGGTTACAGCTCAACCAAAATTCGTTTACGACTAATTCGGCTGCCTCATCCGAAATTTTCTGTGAGTGTTAGAAGATTTTTTTCATTCCCCTTCGGATTTATTCAGTTTAGATCTTTCTAGAGAACTGCTTTACGAGGGCAGTTCGACAATTCTGTCAGTTTTTGTGTTACAGATATTTTTTAAAAAACAAAACCTTTTATTTCTCAACAGTGCAATGTGTAAAACAGAGCTATGTGTAAAGATTTAATGGAAACCTTCCTATGTGTCCGTCCTTTTTACCTTTAAAAGCCTCAAACCCAACCACTCACTCAGTTTAGCTTAGCCAATCCAGAGTTGCGTCAAGCAGTCAGCATGACAGACAAACAAACAGCAATATCTGTCCCTATATAACAACAGCAGCAGCAACAACATTAACAACTACAACAACATAGCTGCAACATCATGTAGGTACATCCATCCATCCATCCATCCACTCAGTCATGTATTGAGTAAGAGATGGGACGAGTTGTGATGCACTCTTAGAACTCGACCACGTTTATCGTGCTGCAATCTTTATGTAAACCAAGTTTAAACAAAACAACAACTACAACAACAGCAGTAACACCATCACAGCCAGCATCAACCTTAATGCTGGGGCATGAAGCAACACTCCACCACCAACAACAACCACAACAACAAAATCAAAGTCTTAAGCATCGTTATGCCACGAGCACACTATGTAAGCACTTAAGATCAGGTCCAAAAACTGAAGACGACAATAAACATAAGGATCCAATGGATGGATGACACCACCAGAGTCGAAGTCTATGTGTGCTGTGTGCTGCATGATAAAGATGCAGATGCAGATGATGATGATGATGATAATGATAATGATGTTCATCACCTCTCTCTTTATGGGAATACGTTTTGTTGTAATATAAGGTAATGCAATTATGATTAAAGACTTCAACTCGACAGAAGTCTATAAAAATACATTTTTAAAATCGGTATGAAACAAATTTGAACAACATTTGGGATGACAGTTCACGTTCCTATGAATAATTTAAACAACTATCTTGTAGTTAAACCTTTGTTAAAGCTGCTGGTTTAAAGGAAACCAGTCTGAAGTTTGGTAAAGCTTAGACTTGACAAAAAGGTGGAATGTGCAGTATTAAACAAAAATTAAACCTCATCTAAACTTCTATTAATATTTTGATGGTTTAGTACTTGAACTCAGTTTAATGTAGAAAAAGGCTTGAGTTTAACTCCAAATCCATCTTAAATAAACTTATGGAAAACATATGGTTATCATTCAGTTGCAGTTAAACTATAAACAATTTTTGCTGCTGTAGTGCCAGCTAAACTAGTTTAAACTAAGTTTAAGGTAGTAAACTACTTGGTTATAAATATGAACTAAATAAACACTACTATTTGGACGAAACGTCAGCAACATCCGATTAGAATGGGTTTTTAAGGTTTAACCATCGATATCGCCAGGGTTCTCTGAAGCCTAAATCCGATCCTAAATTTAAATGAAACTGATGAAACTAATATGAAATTGTCACATATATTTGAGTTAAAAATAAAGTCGATAGCACTCCATTATTTAACTGGCTGTTAAACTATTAACTGATTGCCTTAACTTCGCCCGACCGGCATAACAAGACTTTAGTTAACATATAGCAATCGTTTAATCTAGATCTCATAAAGTGAATGGGGAATCTTTTAGTATCTCGCTTAGTTTTAGAGATATCGGATATTAGGTTCTATAAGAATTGATACAATTTTAGATAATAGAAATTTTATGGAAACCATACAATTTTCTTACATTTTCGACGACTCGCTAAATTATCGAGTTATCGCTAGATAACAATTCGATAACTGATAATTTTTTTTATAGAAATAGGCTTTGCATAAAGTTGCATTTCGAGAAGATGATACCGAAAACGCCAAGCCCATATTAGACAAAATGAGATAAATCCCTTTAATCAAGTTATTAGATTTCTTGCTTACAGCTCGTGATATCGGAAATAAAATTAAAAAAATTATGCAAAACTACAAACTACGAAAGTAAACGAAAACAATTTTTCTATAACTCGCTTAGATGTCGAATTATATGAAGATAAAAGTTCGGTAACTGTAGCCGCGCCGTCAAACCGTTGTTAGGCAAAATACGTTAATCAATCTATTCGATTCATCGCTTAGTTTTGGAGATTCGATTACAATTTTAGAAATATAGCAAAGTAGATATTTTATGGAAAAAATAAGAAAGTAAGCGAATAAATTTGCTCGATAACTCGCTTAGTTATCGAGTAATAGGAACATGAAAGTGCGATAACCGACAACTTTTTCCTCTCAAAATAGGCATTGAAAATATTTTAATTTCACGAGGCTAGTACCGAAGCCAGTAATAGATAAAATAAAATAAAACTTTAATTAAATTATTAGATTTCACGTTTAGTTCTCGAGATATCGGAAATCTTAAAAATTTTTTGAAAATTTGGCAAAACGCATAAAATGCGAAAGTACGCTAATAAATATGCCGGCTGGAAAAGTCCATTAGATTTCGGGTTATAGGAAGATAGTAGTTCGATAACCGATAGCTGGTGCCGAGGCCGGTATTACACAAAATTAGATAAAAGTATGTCGGAAAATCGATAAAATTGTAGAAAATGTATAAAAATAAAAATTTTATGGAAATCCGGAAAAGTATGGGAATACGAAAGTAAGCTAATAAAAATTTCGGGTAAGTTGCTTAGTTAGCCGGCTCCAGAGCAAATTCCAAACCTAAACTTCCGATATATCGTATCGATAACTAAGCTAGTTATGATTTTACGGAGGCACAATTACATTTTGTAAACTTTAAGCAGTTTACCTAAACTAGTTTAACAAGCAAGAGTATGATATCAGAGGCACCTTGATTTCACACGCTTTTTCTGCTGTAGTAAACCTCAAATCAGGTCGTATCTCTTATCGCGATATCGCACATTTAGGTTTGAAATTTGAGTCTGCACTAGTTTCGCTAACAAAGCATACAAGCTTTACAAAGCTTTTAATAATGGTGTCCCATAACACACATGGTGTCCATTCTCACAATCAGTGAGTACGCTCACTGATTGGGACCTACAGTTTAACACAGGTTCCGAACGGTATTTTGAGAAGCTTTTTTATGGCTAAGTACTTGATAGTGTCGCCATCATTAAGCGAGGTGACCTTCGTCGAAATAGGGATCGTGCAGGGATCGATCCCACGCTCTCATGCACAAGAGCCGCGCACACTAACCATTGCTCCACCGAGCTTGTACTCCGGCACATATTTAAGCGAATCACTTTATGAGCATGAGCTTGGTCGATAACGTTTTATCCGACTGATGTTTGTGAAAAAATATTACCAACAAATTTTGTGAACATGATAGTGTTGCGAACATCTTCGATTACATTCTTATTTCGTGTCAAGAAGGGCGGTAAACCGACAATAGATATCAACGACAGCTGCTGTTCATGCTCATGAATTACGAGTGTATGGTTCGCTTTAGAGGGCACATATTTATCGATTCTACAAATATCAACTACCAATAACTACATAACTAAGTGAGTTATAGAAAAAATTGTAATTCAATCTCAAGGTTTGAAAGTGAAACAATTAATGGTTAAAGTTCGAATAAAAAAATCCGAAAACTGAAAAAAGTTGTAACATCATTTGTGGTTTTTTTTTGAAAAAAAAATCCCTTCAATGAAATTTCTACTTTTATTCGTATTCTAAATTTGCGTCGATTTTTTCAAACTTGATACCCAATATCCCGAAAACTAAGCAAGATATCGAAACATTTGATTTATTTGTTTTTATCAGTAAAGAGGTCAGCTCGCTTTGCTTCGCATAGCATTCACTCCGCCAGCGGTTTAAGAAACATTTCCAGGAATAGGATTTTATTTATTTAATTCTAAAGCTCCGTGTTTCAAAACTTTTGCTTGCTAAACTCACTTTAACTGAAGATTTTCACAACATCTGAAAGTTTAAACCAATATTAATCTCTGTTTTGTAAAACTGATCGCCTGCTTGACTTAAACACTACATCATCGTTGTCATGCTCGTGTCTGTTGTACTTCGTCATTATCCTCGCCATGATTAACATGATCATGATCGTGAGCCCTCGTATTATGTGTTGTGCCTAACTATACACGACGACAAACTACAAGCGACGCGACGTCTTGCAATTACTCTTTATTTTTATTTTTCTTAATAAGAAAAAAAATCGAAACGATTCGATCCGATCCGAAAAGAAAACAAAGTCAAAAAGTGTTTACAATTTACAACAAAAGAAAACACAAAAACACTTACCTTACAACTTGTACAAACTGAATATGCAGCAAATGCATTAGGCTTAGGGTTGCCAGATGCATAACTAAAAAATGTTGTTTTCCATTACATCCCATGAAGCAACTGGGGAGAGCTTCTCGTAACCAGTGAGCCAGGGGGATTATATGGCACAGCTGATCGAAAAGGTACTAGGGGAAATGATGTAGAATGACAGAGCAAAGAAGACAGGAACTAATTAAAATAGTGTTTATTGATACTAATGACAGCTAAATTATATTTTATGTTGTTTGCATTGAACGAAAATACGCATCCCCTTTGATTTCTGTCCGTTTTATGTCAAACGAAAGTGTAAAATTGGTAAAATACAGCAGCAAATCGAACTCGATGAAATGGCCTACTACCTCGTCGTCATGAAGAGGCATCGAAGAGAGTAACGGAAACTCTTAAGTATTACTCTATGGCTATGCGCTCATTCTAGTTTTACACTTACTAATTGGGACATATAGTTTAACGCCGGTTCCGAATTGTATTTAGAGAAGATGTTTCATGGCTAAGTACTCGATAGTGTCGCCACCACTAAGCGAGGTGACTGTGAACTTAAGAAATGTCATAATCGACCTACCCATTTTTGGCTCAATGGGTACGTTAATAAAGAGAATTGCCGAATTTGGTGCGAAGAGCAGTCAGAGGCTGTTCAAGAACTGACAATGCACCCTGAAAAATTCACTCTTTGGTGCGGTTTAAGTGCCGGCGACATCATTGGACCGTAGTTCTTCAAATAAGGTGATGGACGCAACTATACGGTCAATGAAGCAAGGTACCCTTCGATGATCTCGATCTTTTTTTTTTGCCCAAAATGGAAGAATAGGTTTTGGTTGACTTGTGGTTTCAACAGAACGGTGCCACATGCCACATTGCACGCGATACCATGAACGAAACGAGAGGCGGGAATTTGGTGGGCAATTAAACCTGCTGGATTCTATGGCACAGCTGATCGAAAGATACTAGGCCGATGATGTAGAATGAGAGAGCAAAGAGACAGGAACTAATTTTAAATAGTGTTTATTGATACTAATGACAGCTAAATTATGTTTCATGTTGTTTGCATTGAATGAAAATACGCATTCCCTTTGATTTCTATCCGTTTTATGTCCAACGAATGTGTAAAATTATACAGCAGCAAATCCAACTCGATGAAATGGCCTACTACCTCGTCGTCATGAAGAGGCATCGAAGAGAATAACGGAAACTCTTAAGTATTACTCTATGATAAAACTCACGTTGTGACGCTGTCAATTGGCCGCCTCGTTCGTGCGCTTTGACCCCACTCGACTATTTTTGGAAGGGGGTTGGAGGGATTCAGCTCGTGAAGTCTTTCGTCTTCACGTTTCATTGGTGAGATACCGGCCGATAAATTTGAAAAAGTATGCGAAAATTGGACTTTCAGAATGGACCACGTGCAGCATAGCAGACGGTAACATTTCCTTGAAATAATCTTTAAAAAGTAAATGGCAGTCATCGATTTATCGATCCAAATAAATATTTCATTCACTTGTACAAAATTTCTGTATTTTCTTGAATATTCTAAAACCAAATAGCAAACAAAATCAGCCATTATAAAAATAGTTTTTACTATTTTTAAAATTTCTTTATTTCCCTGACTGCACTATTTTGCCCTTAACTTTGGGGAGTAAAACAAAAAAGCAGTATTTTCCTCTAAACTACTTCAATACTCGGGACTCTGAACTATTGCAAAATTTAGGGAAAATCCCGAAGAGACCAGATCATATGGCAACCCTAATTAGGCAACAACGAGCACCACGAGGCAGCAGCAGCAGCATCATCATCAACGAAAAAGTAAGCGGCATTTTGAAGCAATATGGTTTCTTGGTATTTTTACTGTACAACAACTCCAATACCAACAGCAACAACAACAACAACATTAGCATCAGCAACTTAATCTCACTTATAAATCAACATAATGATCATTGGGAGTTACCAACCGACCAAATAACAGCCAAGAGCCACAACAACAGCAGCATCATCATCAGCCATCATAGTAACCGAAGAAGCTGTGGCACCAACCGTCGTCAATTTACCCAAGTGAAACTCCTCACATTGAGGTGATAGTTGAGGTGCCAGTACTTTGATGTAGAAAGGAAAGAAGAAGCACAAAAAAAAACTTGGAAAGGGAGTTGATATTCCATCCAATATGTTGTACGTATATTACAAAACCTTGAAAGGTTTAATGTTCGTATGGAAATTGATTTTGATATGGACGATCATCAGAAGCTGAGGAGTTATTACCAAATTTTCAAATTTATTTCGGTCATCCATACAGACGCAGATTCGCTTTTTTTTTTTGGAAAGCGTAAACTTTTCCAATTAGCATCTTATGTTTTAGCCCACATACTAATCGATGAAGCTTAAATCACCAATTTCATGCTGTACCCACTCCACTGTCCAGCAAAGAGTACCTTCTTAATCTACCTATTTAAAGTTTAGTTATGCCACTCGAATCGGAAAATCGTAAAAAATTAAATTTAATGTCGATGTTGGTGTTAATGTTAATCTACAAAAACATGTAGTTATTTTAACTATAGTTACACCTATGTGTTCCATCATATAAAGATCCCTTAAAAGATCAGTGGGAAATAGTTGGTAACTTGGCAATGACCTGTTGTAAGAATTCAATTATACACTTTTGCTGTTCAATAGAGAATCTTTCATCCCTTGGTAACCCTAGAAGGATCAGAAAACTAAATCAGTAGGCACACAAAATCAACGTAATCAATTTGAAAATCAATTGAAGCTCTATTGTGCTTCGGTTCTGTCCTGTTTGTATCATGAAATGACAATTCATAAACACAGCAACGTAGTAGGCAAAACCTTCTCTAGGAGTTGTAACATCTTCCAGAATGATTGCTGCATAAAGTCCTCCCAGCCGTCTTTGTTCTTGTTTCTTATATAAATTATTATTATAACGGGTTTTTCAACAGAGACGCTACAAAAGTAAATCGATAACCTTTGACATTTCTCTTCAGTAAGGTTTGCCATTTCATCATGGAAAGATATACGAGCCAACAACGAGTCGAAATTAATAAAATTTACTACCGAAATTTGGGGTCAGTGGCCTCAACTTTAAGAGCGCTACGTCCAATTTATGGTCGTCATAATCGTCCTACCAGATCAACAATTGAGCGTCTAGTGGAAAAATTTGAATCCACAGGCACAGTACAAAATGTTCCCGTGCCAGTGAGATAAAGAAGTGCCCGTAGTGTCGAGAAAATTGCTGCTGCTGAGGCTTAAGTTCAAGAAAGCCCAAATGTGTCTCTTACACGTCGTTCTCAAGCGTTGGGCATCTCTGTGACGTCGTTGTGGCGAATTTTGCGAAAAGATCTTGGCCTACATCCTTACAAGATCAAATTGACGCAAGAACTGAAGCCGCTTGACCACCATAAGCGTCGTATGTTCAATACGTATGTAAGGTCGAACTTTGCACAATATAAAATACTATGCCATTAACTAGATCTAATACATCCAGCTTGTGAAGTAGTAAAAATAGTACTAGTTACAAGAGAACTAGTTCGTAGACTGAATCGGTATTTGTAGCGTTCGTTTACCTATTACCCACAGGGTACGGGAATTACCCAAAACGATTATTCATTGCCCACAGGGTCCTTCACGATTTCGTATTTCGATTAAAAATGCGGATAGGTTACCCAGGGTTACTCATTACCCATCGCCGTGGATAATGTATAAAAGCCGCTTACCCATTCCCCATGTGTAATCGGTAATTGTGATAGTTATAATTCCCCACGGTCGTGGGTAACTACCCATTATTTTTCCCATTAACCGTCCCATTGTTGTGGGTAACTACCCTTTATTTTCCCCATGCTTTCTGGGTAATGGGTAAACGATCGCTACTTATTCCCCAGGGCAATAAGGTAACCAAGGTAACCCATTACCCACGAAATACGAACCATAATATTAACTAAACCAGAGTTAATAATAATTAACCATGACTATAGCGTAGTTTTTATGAACTGGTTACAGATAACTACGTTTATGAAAAATTTGCTGTTAAAATGCATAGTTGATGTTAATAAAAAAAAATCAAATTAATAATATAATTGATAAAATATAATTTAGAAATTCCCCGACTATTGCGTAGTTATGACTTGGCTATTGATAACTATGTTTTTGAAAATTGAATTTGGTATCAACAATGTAACTTATAGTTGATTTTAAAGACAATGTTTTTAAATTTACAATATAACTGGTATAAAACATAACCCGAAAATTGTTCTGACTATTTCGTAGTTGGTATTAATTGGTTAATGGTAACTACATTTATGGAAAATTAAGTTGGTGTCAACAATGCCTAGTTGATTTAAATTAACATTTTTTTTCAAATTATCAATATAAGTGGTAGCAAATAACATCAACGTAGTTGCTTTAAAATTAACTATGCTTTGGTTGAAATCAACTGCAGTGCTTGGATATAAGTTATAGCTTACTATTTGCTATTTCACGACGTATAAAAAAAATTAATTTGGTGTCAAAAATGCATAGTTGATTGTAATAAAAAAAATTAAATTAACAATATAAGTAGTTGAAAAAATTTTCCTGACTATTGGTTAGTTGATATGAATTGGTTAATGATAACTGCATTTATGAAAAATATAAACGTTTTAAAATTTACAACATAACTGGCATAAAAAATAACTTGGAAATATTCCTGACTATTGCATAGTTGTAATGAATTGGTGAATGATAACTACGTTTATAAAAAAATTTATGTGGTTTTGATTTGGCATAGTAGATTCTAATGAAAGGATTTTCAAATTAACAATACAAACAAAAGTAGTTAAAAAATGCCCTTTATACTGCGTAGTTCTTATGAATTGGTTAATGGTAACTACATTTATGAAAAATGAAGTTGATGTCAACAATGCATAGTTGATTTAAATGCAAAATTTTTCTAATTATCAATATAAGTGGTAAGAAATAACATCAACGTTGTTGCTTCCATATTAACTATGCTTTTGTTGAAATCAACTGCAGGGCTTGGTTAAAAGTTGAAGCTGAATAAAAACTGCGATTTTTGCTATTTCACTACGTATGTATGTATATGAAAAATTAATTAGGTGTCAAAAATGCATAGTTGATTATAATAAAAAAATTAAATTAACAATATAAGTTTTAGGAAAAATAGCTTAGAAATTTTGCTGACTATTGCTTAGTTGTTATGAATTGGTTAATGATAACTGCATTTATCAAAAATGTATTTGGTGTCAACAATGCATAGTCGATTTTAATTAACACGTTTTAAAATTCACAATATAACTGGTATGAAAAAATAACTCGGAAATTTTGCTGACTACTGCGTAGTTGTAATGAAGTGTAATGTAGTTAATGATAACTTCGTTTATGAAAAATTTATTTGGTATCAACAATGTGTAGTTGATTTTAATGCAAATGTTTTCAAATTATCAACATAACTGGTATAGAAAATAATTCGGAAATGCCCCTCACTATTGCGTAGTTGTTATGAATTAGTTAATATTAGCTACATTTCTGACAATGTTTTTTATTGTCAACAATATATAGTTGATTGTAATGAAACTATTATCAGATTTACAATATTCGTATAGGTGGTAAGAAATAACTAACTAATTTCCTTACAACTGCGTAGTTGCTAAGCAGATGTTAATAATAACTACATGTATGTACAATTAATTTATAGTTGATTTTAATGAATACATTTTCAAATTATCATTATGTTTTGGTTGAAATCGACTACAGTGCTTGGTTATAAATTAAAGCGTGATAAAAACTGCCATTTGCTATTTCATTTAAATTAAGCACAACTAATATTATATTTTTAAAATTTTAGTTTAAAATAAAAGGTTTAGGTAAACCTAAACCCAACCCTAAATTCAGAGATGGCGGTGTCCTAAATTTCATGTAATGTGGGAGGTAATGTGTTGTTGAAGAAAAAAAGACAGCGTGACAGCTGATAGTTCAGGGTTATTAACAATTTGACTCTAATAAAAATAACACCGCGTTTTCATTGTTGAGAAATATTTTACGAAATAATGAAAGGGGTTTCGAACAAAATCATTTTCTGCGTTTAGGCTCAAATTCATATTGATGATGACTTCGTTAATAGTCAAAATTGTAGAATTTTGGGGTTCTGAAAATACACGAGTGATTATTGAGAACCAAATGTATCAAACAAATGTATCATGTCACTGTCAGGTGGGTGAATTTGGGCTGGGCCATCATTGAACCATTTTTCTTCAAATATGCGGCAGTTCATGCAACAACAGTTAATGGTCCTTTGACGTGACATGATAGACTATTTTTTTTTGTTCCCAAATTGCATGATATGGATGTAGACGCCATGTGTTTTCATCCAGATTGTTCCACATGTCATATGTCCCGAGAAATAGTTCAATTCCACTCAATCTTGCGTGAATTTTGGGACATCGTTTCTGCCGTGCTTATGAAGAAAGGCTCAAGTCCACTTTCCTATAGTGGTGATATATATTTTATTTATTTTATTTATTAGTGAATATAATATTATTTATGTACTTTTGCCGCCATTTTCAACCACACTGGAAGGTGCTGAATTCTGCTAATTTGAAAAGTAAAAGAAATAATTTTTTGGAGTTGAGTCTTTCTTGATAAGCTTTATTGTGATGTTCACTTTTTCCAACAACGCTTATGTGCATTTCCCCTTTGAAACCCAATATATTGTAAATGATTTTCGTCATTTGTATTCGAAATATCACTTTTGTCATGATCGAATTTTGTATTTAGATCAATGAATTGTTTTCTTTAACTTTTTAACAATTCATTTAGCAATAACAATTTAACAATATCAAATATATATTTTTTTAGCCATTATTAGTTCCACTAACAATCAGTTACTGACAACTAAATCAATAGTTACAAATGATTACCGTAGTTAGTTTTTGGAGCTTTTTCAACTGCGCTACATTTGATTGGAGAAGTAGTTCCAAACATTTAAACCACATCGAAGCTGTGCTCAGTTATAACCTCTGAAATTCGCTTAGCTCGATGTCCAAAGTAGTCGAAAAACTACACCATTTCTAATTGAAATTTAAAAAATATCAATTTAATTTTGAAAATTTGGAAAATTTAATTTGGAAAATTATATTTGAAATTTGAAAATTCTATTTGAAATACATCAATTGAAATTTACAAAACATCAATTGAAATTCGAAACACATCGATTGAAATTTCAAAGATATCAACTGAAATGTAATCGATTAATATTAATCGATTTTATGTATGAGCTTTTTAAATTTCAATGGGTGTCATTTAAATTTCAATTGATGTCTTTTAAATTTTAATTGATGTATTTCAAATTTCAAATAGAATTTTGAAATTGTAATTGATTTTTTTCAAATCTCAATTGAAAATGGGTGGAGTTAAGCAGGAAATACGAAAATCAGGCTTATTATAGCTGTCAATAAATGAAAATCCAACACTAGCAATTTTTCAAACTAACTATTTATTCACCTTTATATTTATTTTTAAACAACCGAACATCTTTCCGAAGTCTACAATTTCTATGATTGTCATTACTGTAGTTTGTTGAGAATTTCATAGCAATCAGCTAATGATTTTACTTTGTAAACATTATGAAATCTTTCATAGATTCTATGAATTCCTTTAATAATTGTCAGTATAAGCAACTTTAATTTACAGATATTAGAATTGCAAATCGAATTTGAAATTTGAAAAATTGTAATTTTGAAAATCGAAAAAAAATTTAGTCATTTTTCGATTTTCTTGAATTGTACCCCATACAGTCTTGGAGATATTGCACTAAATTTTTCTTTATTAGAAAGCGTTATTTCTTGGCTGTATTATAACTGTTAAGTTTTGTTTATATCGAATATAGTTTAGTTGTACTAAATATTTTAAAAAATAACGATTTAGAAAAAAATATTGATTTTAGACCAACCTAACTTACATGCGTTAAAATCTTTCAATTAATAAAATACACAGTTGGAAAGGTTGATATGTTCGCCAATTTGTCAGGATAACTTTTGTCTGCACCAAATTGCACACAAAGAAGATATGGCTAGTTGAATGAAAATAGTGAGAATTGTTAGTCCCCAAATGGGAATAACTATTTTATTGGTCCCAACAACTTTGAAACAGTAGGTACACAGTTGAAAAGATGAGGAAATTCTCTTTCTCATAATGGTATATTATATATCAATAGGAGCCCATTTGACGGTGTTGTGCCCAAAAATCTCTTATTTCACGCCATTTAGCAGATGAAACAAATTACAGCGGGTGAATAGTACTGAAACTCATTAAATACCAAACGTTGACATTACATTGTTATCAGGGTTCGTATTTCATATTTCGTATTAGCCCAGGGTAACCTATTATTAATGTGGTGGGGAATAGGTAGCGATCGTTTACCCATTACCCACAGGGTAATGGAGTAAATAATGGGTAGCTACCCCCGACGATGGGTCCCCATTTTTGAACGAAAATATGAAAAGATTTGTATATCTCGGAAACGGAGCGTCCAATCGGAGAAACAATAAAATTTTACCTCCATAGGAGGCTTTACCAAATGGAAGGTCTTCAATATGGCATCACTTTAAAAAAAATCGCAGAAAACGCCATCATGTTTTTATCTCGGAAACGGAGCGTCCAATCGAAAAAATAATCAATTTTTGAGGGTTTCCAAGAGGCTTCCAAAAAGTGGTCCAATTCGTATCGAAGAATTTTTTTTAAAAAAAAAAACGCCAAATAAGAAAATTGCTAAAATAAAAAGTGGCTGTAACTCGGAAATGGTGCGTCCAATCGAAAAAATAATAATGTTTTACCTCCATAGTAGGCTTCAGCAAATGGATGTCCTTAAAAACCCTCAAACATTGGTTATTTTTCGATTGCACGCCCCGTTTCCGAGATATAGAATTGTTTTCTTATTTTCCATCAAAAATGGGGATGGGTTACCCTGGGTAACCCATTACCCATCGTCGTGGGTAAGTACCCATTATTTTCCCCATATCCCTGAAAGTAATGGGTAATCGTGATGAGCAATTCCCCATCGCCGTGGGTAGGTACCCATTATTTTCCCTATTACCCTGTGGGTAACGGGTAGTCGTGATGAGTAATTCCCCATCGTCGTGGATAGGTACACATTATTTTCCCAATTACCCTGTGGGTAACGAGTAATCGTGATGGGTAATTCCCCATTGTCGTGGATAGATACCCATTATTTTCCCCATTACCCTGTGGGTAATGGGTAATCGTGATGGGTAATTCCACATTTTAGTGGGTAGCTACCCATTACTTACCCAATATCCTGTGGGTAGTGGGTAAACGCTCATTACACATTCCCCACGACGATCTGTATAGGCTACACAGGGGGGTAAACACGAACTCTGGTTATTATACCTGAATAATAAAAAAAATTCACCATAGTGGCCATAACTTTCGTCCACGGGTGTTATTGGGTAATTAAGCCATGAAAAAACTTCTCAAAAAACCATTCGGAATCGGTGTAAACATATAGGAGTGCAAGACTAGAAGTGGACATTTCGGTGATTGTGTCCTCCACCTACCTTCTTGTTCCATCATGGGATGTAATGGGAACAAATAAATTTATTCAAACTCCCTGATGAGGGCGACAAGAAATTGCCGAAACGCGTAGCAGAAAACGCGAAATGAAATATTGAATTTATTTGAGCGAAGATAACTAAAGATCAGAAAATCCCATTGAAAAATAACAAATATACTTTAATTGTCGCTATTTAATTAAGTCTATAATTATAGCGAGATATTTTGTTTAATATTTTAAGAATTTTTATAAAACTTCCAAATTTCAAAAAAAATCCAAATTTTATTTGGCTCAAAAGTTTCAACCCATCGAATATCACATTTCAATATTCCATCAGTTTTAAACGAAGTCGTCAATCTCTTTCGTTTTAATTCGATTATGTCCTTGTGCAACTGAAGCGTTTGGCAAAAGGTCTATGGCCTTCTGTTCCAATTGTTTTAAATTACATAAAACATTAAATGAACATCAGTTCAACCTGAGTATTTCGCAAAAGGAGCCAGACAAAGTGTATCATATTTAAACCCTTTCCAAACTCACACACACAACACCCACACATGTCCACTTAGTCCTTCGTACTTAAATGTTAATTATGAAAGCATTAATACTAAACCGCATCGTCGTATTGAACGGCAGAACCCAAAAATATATATGGATTAAACGGCGACTGCGACGAAAATGTCAAGTACCTTAAATACATAATAATTTGAACCATCATAAATCTCGATACTTTGAAATAATATAAATTAATGGACATTTTTGTTTTTCTTCTTTTTTTTCTTGCTCTCTTTTTAGGTACGTACATCTTTCTTGAAAAATCTCAAATTTCTTGTGTACCCTCGGCCTCATCTTCCCAAACGCCTGGCTGGGCCACCTCACCTGTCTTTGGGACACAGACATGGGTTCATTCCAAACACAACAGGCAAAAAGACAATACGGAGTAACTAACAGGCAGCAACAACAGACATTTACAGGTTGTCTCCCGAGCAGGTAACAAACAAATTGTCGATATTGATGTTGAAAAGAGAGAAAAACACCAACTCATTTAAAATCTGGCACTTTTTGTTTGTAAATCTTTGAAATTCCCAAGGAAACGAAATTAATACTCGTACTTGTTTAATAATCTGTCGGGTATTGAACATTTGAGTTATGTATTTGTAAATCCTTTGGCGCATCTGCCAGACCCACCACCACCAACACTATCACCACCAACATCAGTCGACAAATGGAAAGAGCAGCGGCGTAACGAAATGCCCAACACTTCAGACAATACAATGACAGGCAGGCGAACCAACAGACAGACTTAGATTATCGCTGAGTCCTGATCTTCCAAAACACAAAAGTCAATGCAAAAAATAAACGAAATTAATGCTGCTGCAACGAACCCAATTTCATTCCAATGCTGGAAAAGACAGTCTAAGATTACTTTCTTGCATTTGTTAGTTTTTGTCGTCGTTATCATCCTTCTGCTTAGATATCCATCCCGCTGTGAATGGCGTGAAACTCAAGTGGTATGTTGCAGCGTTGCAACAATGACGATAGCAACAGGAGGGATCGACTCTACTCCAAGGATCAGAGTTCGAGTACTCGCTCTCTCTCTCGCAGTTTATAGGTGTTTTTTATTATACGAACTTCACTATTTCGAGTACATCAATCTATTGTTCCAACAGCAAAACCACTTGAGTTTGCACAAAAGATTTTCAAAAACTATTGTTAACGCCTTCCAAATACCGGCAAGACAACGTTATAGGGATCCTTTTTAGGGGAACTGCTGGCAACAAATGGCCAAAACCCAACATGTGTAATTGATAGCCATGATACTGCTGCCATTATGAGCACAGTGGGTTCATTGTTTCCGTAGAGGAATCTGTTTTAGCAAAACGTTTTTTAAATAATATAGTATTTGTTTTATCAGTTGGATAAACTTAAGGTTTCGTCCAAGTCTTTTAATAGTTGCCAAGGACAACATTTCAAAAAATGGTTTAGTGTCACATGTATGTGTTATAGCGCCAGAGGTTGCGGGTTGAAAGTTCCTTGAGTATTATCAAAACACGCTGAAAAATCTGTATTGTTGTTGTTGTTTGAATGCAAGTATAAGGTGTTTGTAGCTCGTCACAAATATAGTATACTTGTGTCCAAACACATTGCGTGTGGTATTCAATATTACATGTTGGAGACACAATGAGTAACAGGTGTTTTTGTGGCACAAATGTAGATTTGTTTGTTGAAACCAAAATCGTGACAGACAACAAAGGAACAAGAAAGCAGCAAATCTTCAATTCATGAAAATGTCCAAAACATTGTGTTTGGCATTCAATATAACATGTTTGGCACTCAATGATTTATAGGTTATAATATATGTATTTGTGGCCGTCGGTGGTGCAATGGGTAGTGTGCGCGCCTCTTGTACTTGAGATCCTGTGTTCGATCCCTGCTCTGACCACCTTAAAATTTCTTTCGACGGCGGTCACCTCGCATAGTGATGGCGACACTATCGAGTATTTAGCCATGAAAATGCTTCTTAAAAATACCGTTCGGAACCGGTGTAAAACTGTAGGTCCCAGCAGTGAGAATAAAACTAGAAAGCGCACAGCTCACTGGTTGTGAGAAGCTCTCCCCGATTCCTTCACTGGATGTATTGGGAAACCATTTTAATATATGTATTTGTGAACCAAATGTGGCTTTGGTTGTTGAAAACTTCTGAAGTCAAAAACGTGACAGTCAATAAAGCAACAAAAGCAGCAGAGCGTCTATTTACGAATACAATGCTTGCAAACATGTACATGGTTACTGCAATATGTTGCCAGGGCCGTTATTTTTCAGCGCTTAGTTGGTAATAATTAAACGAAAGGATTTCTGATTGTTTGATTGATGCAGGCACATCTTTTAACGAATTTCTGCATTCACGAAAAAGATCCTAACGTAATCCTCGTATTACATATTGTAGGAACCATGTACATATTTGCAAGCATTATTTCCATCAATTGAAGATCTGCTGCTTTTTGTTACTTTGTTGTCTGTCACGGGTTTGGTGTCAGCAGTTTTCAACAAAGAACACCATAATTGCGTCCCAAAAATATCAATTATAACTTACTAATCATTGTTTCTTAAACATGTGATGTTGAATAGCAAGCACAATTTGTACAAATATATCATATTTGTGACAAGCTACAAACACGATATATTTGCTTCCCACAGGTTTCTGTGAGTGTATGTAAGCTTACTGAATTTATATGATAAAATACTTTAAAAATAGAATTGCCAGTCGTCAAGAAAATTCCAAATAATTAAGAGCAGTTCCCATATTTCAATACTATTGGCATCCGATTCCACTTCCGATTCCTGAGAAAGTGGAAATTGAACATATTTTAATTGTCACTGCGAACAATGGTAATTCTTTTGTATTTGCAACTAAAAAAATTGCAACACTGGCTACAACTCTTTTGTAGTTAGGATGCAAGTTCTAAACAATAATGAAGTATTGAAAAAAGCTAATAAAAATAAAAGCTTCTATTCGTATTTTCTCTGTTTTTGTTCGATCAATTGTAAATGCCACCCTGATCGTATAATTTTTTGAGGAAAACCAAAAAGTTAGAGAAATCTAATAGATTTGTTAAAATTTTTCTGCAAATTGTTGTGGAGTTTACACTATTCCATACACTTTCCACAATTGAAAACATTGACATATGGGCATTTCCACAGAAAAGACAACTTTTTGTCGAGTAATATATTTTTACTATATAAAATTTTTACTTGTTTTGAATTTATTTTCTAGACTTCCATAATTGAATCAAATTAAAAAATAAATTATCGATTTTTTTTTAAATTTCACCATCCGATATCTAGATAA
The DNA here is from genome assembly GCA_963931995.1 of Phaonia tiefii. Taxonomy (NCBI): domain Eukaryota; kingdom Metazoa; phylum Arthropoda; class Insecta; order Diptera; family Muscidae; genus Phaonia; species Phaonia tiefii. Next base: position 204,520,214 of record OZ008371.1, on the reverse strand, counting down.
AAGTTGTCAAAAGCTATTTCCCAACTTTGTTTGTTATTTCTGGGTCTTCCATAATAAAAATAAATTTTTAAAATTTCAACTTCCAAAATATCGATAACTAAGCGAGATATCGATAAATTTTTTATACAGTTGTTATTGCCAACTATTAGATTTTCATAAGAAAACTAAATTTCATATTAATTCTAAAATGTTATCAGTGTTTTTAAACTTCAACAACCGATATATCGGTAACTATGCAAGATATCGATATTTTTTTTTTGGTAATTGTTATCGCTTATTTTTTAGATTCGCATATAAGAAAAATAATTTTTGTGTTAATGCTAAAATATTGCCGATTTTTTCAAATCTGTGGTGAAATAGTTCGGCTTGAGGTTATAAAATTAAAATACCAGAGGGTTTGACTGGTTTCATTTATTAATATTATGAAGTTTCGATAACTAAGCGAGATATCGGTATGTTTTTATGTGGTTGTTATTGCTAATTTTATTACATTTCCCTAAGAAAACTAAATTTCGTTGGCATTCCAAAATGTTATCGAGTTTTAAAATTTCAACAGATATCGAACATTTATTATTTATTTTTCGTCTTTTACAAATGGATATATAGTTCTTTTAACTTCAGCACCCGATATATCGATAACTAAGTGAGATTTCGATATTTTTTTGTAATTATTCTCGCTAAGTTTTTAGATTCGCATAAGAAAATTAAGTTTTGTATTAATCCTAAAATGTTATAGATTTTTTCAAATTTCAACATCCAAAATATCGATAACTATGCAAGATATCGATAATTATTTTATATAGTTGTTACTGCTAATTTGATTAGATTTCCATAAAAAAATTTAAATTCATATTAATTCTAAAATGTTATCGATTTTTTTTAAATTTCAACATCCGTTACATCGAAAGCTAGTTGAGATATCGAACATTTATTATTTTCATCTCCTCTTTTATAAATGAAGTGTTATAGATTTCTTTAAACTTCAACATCCGATATATCGATAACTAAGCAATATATCTATAATTTTTTTGTAGTTGTTATCGCTAATTTTTTATATTCGCATAAGAAAAATAAGTTCTAATCCTCAAGTGTTATCGATTTTTTCAAATTTGAACACCCGAAACATCGATAACTATGCGATATATCGATAAGTCTTTTATATAGTTGTTATTGCTAATTTTATTAGATTTCCATAAGAAAACTAAATTTCATATTAATTCTAAAATGTTATCGATTTTGTTTCTAAATTTCAACATCCGTTATATCGATAACTGGACGAGATATCAAACATTTATTATTTTGATCTCGTCTTTTATAAATGATGTGTTATAGATTTCTTTAAACTTCAACATCCGATATATCGATAACTATGCGAGATTTCGATATTTTTTTTGTAAATTTTATCGAAAATTTTTTAGATTCGCATATGATAACTAAGTTTTGTATTAATCCTAAAATGTTATCGATTTTTTCAAATTTCAACACCCGAAATATCGATAACTATGCGATATATCGATAAGTCTTTTATATAGTTGTTATTGCTAATATTATTAGATTTCCATAAGGAAACTAAATTTCATATTAATTCTAAAATGTTATCGATTTTTTTTTAAATTTCAACATCAGTTATGTTGTGAAATATATATATCGAAGATTTATTATTTTCTTCTCGTCTTTTTAAAATGAAGTGTTATAGATTTCTCTAAACGTCAACGACCGATTTATCGATAACTATTCAAGATGTCGATAATTGTTTTGCTAATTCTTATGGCTTATTTTTTAGATTCGCATATGCAAATTAAAGCGCACCACAGACTTGTCATTCATGAGCATGAAATTGATCGATAGTTTTTTTCTGGTTGATGAATTTGATAAAAAATATTACCAATAAATTTTGTGAACATGATAGTGATGCGAACAACTTCGATTACATACTTATTTGGCATCAAGAAGGGCAGTAAACAGACAATAAACATCAACGATAGTGTTGAATTAATTAATCCGAGTGTTGTATTAATCCGACAATGTAATCGATTTTTTTAAATTCCAACATCCGTTAAGATAAGCGAGATATCGATAATTGTTTTATATTTTTGATATTACTAATTTTATTAGATTTCCATAAGGAAATGCACGAGACAGTTTGATTGTTTTGTCTGATTTTACTAAATACAGAACGCAAGTAGCTCTATATTTAGTAAAAAGAGAGAAATCAATCAAACTGCCTGTTCCTAAAATATAAGCAATCTACGAGGCTCAAGCTGGCTTTTCTGTGGAATTACTAATATCCAACGTCTTCTCTAATAGTTTAACTTGGCCTTTAGTCCTTCTGTTTAAAAACCTCAATGTCATTCGTCCGCGTAATTAAGAGAAATCTCTTATTTCCGAAACTATAAAAGCTGAACATTTTCGTAGATAAAGAAAATTGTAATACAAGTTTACCTGGGTCATGCAATTCCCCTACATAGTTTCAGTTATTAAATTTTAATCATTATAAATTTTCTTTTTATTTTCTTTCCCCTTTCGCATGAACACGTGCTATTTGGCGGTATAAACAGCTTAAAACAGTGGAGTGGATTCCCTTTATGGGCTTATAAAGAGGGGGCCATCACACAGTCTACTAGTACTAACAGTACCTATGGCCACGGAAGCAGACACAAACGCAAATGCAGACACAGACCCTTTAATGACCTTAACGCCGAAGCTGTTGCGCACGCTCCCCTTGTGTTCTTAGAAAGAAACCAGTTAAGATAACAAACAACATCAAGACAACAAATCAAAAGAAACCTCTTAAATCCGCTTAGCAATTAAAACTAATTGTGACAAATTTTTTCCAAAGAAACCGAAAATTCAACTTCTCTTCTTTGTGAGACACAACTAAAGCGTGGCCAAACATTTACACTTCCCTTTCAGCTAAAAAGAAGGGGACAAATTTCAAAGTTTGGGCAACTATCTTTTCAACTTCTCATTTGGGTTTAGATACAATTTAGCCAAGCGAAATGTTTACTAACTCAACTACGTTTTATGCCTCGCTTGTTCTTTGGCCAGCGTTTCGGTTCCTAAAGTGGGTTTAAATTAAAGCTATAAGATGCTGTGTTATATCTTAAGTCCACAGAGCGAGCAAGCGAGTGAGTGAGTGAGTGGTCGTCTTGAAGTGTAAAAAAGCTCTGTTTTCATTTCGAGCGTACGCATGCGCGTACGTTCATTACTTACCATACTTGTGCGAATGCTCAGAGCTGCTTAGAGTGTTGATTTGTTTGTCGGCCTGGCATGACCGTCCTGCTGTACGTCTGTCTGCCGCTGTTGTTGTTGTTGAGGCCAGCCGGTTTTTAATGTGTTAACAGCGATTTGTTGATTTTTGGCATACGATTTGATTTTTTTCAAATGAAATGAAAAAGCCAGAAAAAAACAACCGCAGCAGAGGAATAATATCGCCGTCATCGCCATCGTCATCTTGTGTACTTAAGGCATTCATTTCAAAATGTTAATAAACTTCATGCATACAAGACTGCACACAGTAGGAGCTCGATGTAGCCGATGACTTAAACTTAGAATTTATCGTTTAATTTACAAGAGTAGACGTGACATTTAGAAAGACTCAAGTTTTTGCAAAGATTAATACACGCTGAAAAATCTGTATTTTTTGTTGTTTGGATGCAAATATCATATATCAAAAAATTGTGATACATTTCACTACTTCTCTATTATCCGTCAGAAGCACGTTAGTACAATATTCCAAAAATCTACATGCTGAAAAATCTGTATTTGGTTGTTGTTTGGATTCAAGTAGCTTGTCACAAATATAGTATACTTGTGTTCAAACACATTGTATTTGATATTCAATATTAAATGTTCGAGACACAATGATTAATAGGTAATAATATATCAGCGTGTGTAAATATGGACTACATGGAATATGGACTGCAAATAGAACGATTTACGGAGAGAGAACTGGAATGAAACTCTCTTCCTTCCATTTGAAAGAAATCGTACGAACATTCTGATCAAAATTCTCCACTATCAAAATGTCAAACAAAATAAAACAGTTAATATAAAAATAGAATAGCGAAGTGCTTGTTTTTTGGCAAGCAGCATTGTTTGCTGGGCAATATTCATCATAATTCTAAAGTTTTTAATGAGTTTTTAAAATTGCAACGTCCAATCGCAGCAAAAAAATGCTTCTCATCAAAAGCCACCCAAAGCGCTCGGTAGCACAACCAATATTATTTTTGTTATTCCAAAAAAATTCCCACTTAGAAGCTCTTGATAGTCACCAGAGAGCAGTATATTTATTCATTGCTTTGAATGATGGCAGAAATTTATTGATGGCAGAAAAATTGTTTTTCGTCTAAAATAGTACAATGCACTGAGTTTAAAAAAAATTTATGATAAATTTCACTACTTCTCTTTTACCCCTCAGAAGCACTACGGTACAACATTCCAAAAATCTACACGCTGAAAAATCTGTATTTTGTTGATATTTTGATTCTAGTGTTTGTAGTTTGTCGCAAATATAGTATACTTGTGTCCAAACACATTGTGTTTGCTATTCAATATTACATGTTGGCGACACAATGATTAATAGGTTATAGTATGTGTTCGAGTAACCCAAAGTGGATTTGTTTATTGAAAATTTCTGGAAACAGAAACGTGACAGACAACAAAAAAATAAAAAGCAGCAAATTTTCAAGTAGTGAAAACATTGCTTTCAAACACATAGATGGTTGCTGCAATATGTTGCTGGGACCATTATTGTCAGCGTTCGTCCTTACTCGGTTTCATTTTTGTAGCAAGAACCAGTGTAGAGCTTTCAGAATCTCACACTGTTTCTAAATTGGAAATATTTCGAAAACTGCGGATATCTCGAAAACTGCGCGAGTTATCGAAAATGTGTACTTAGTTTGTTCTTATGGAAATTCCATAATGAAATTAATTTAAAAAACTATTCTAAATTGTTATTGATTTTATAGACTTTAATAGAGATTTTTAACGAGATATAATTTGTTATTTAACCGTCGATATTATTTCGATTTCTACAAAAGAAAACGATTTTTGATTAATTCTATACTGCTATCGATTTGCAAGCTGCATTATCTGATACGTCGAAAAGTATGAGATTTATCAGTATTATTTAAATTTCTGTAAAGAAAACAATTTAAATATTAATTCTGAAATGTTTTTGTTTTTTTTTCAAATTTCATCGTTTGATATCCTGAAAACTGAGCGAGAAATTAATAACTTTTTGTATATTTGTCATTGTTTATATTTTAGCTATCCATGGAAATAAACAATTTAAATATTAATTTTATAATATCGACACGTTCCCGGCAGAATGTATTAAGCGACAAAATGGAAATTGTTCAGGAAACGAAAAAAACTGTTGATCAAGTAGCTGATTTGTATTATTTTTTCGATTATTACCATTTCATTTGCTAAACAACTGATGACGTGGTTATGCAAGGGACATTCTCTGTATATCGGAATGTGGAGCTTGGCATAAATTTTGAGAATATGGAAAAAAGTCATTGTCGCCAAATATGTCGCTTAGTATATTCTGCCGGGAACGTGTCGATATTATTGATATTCTTCAAATTTCAACATCCTAATTCTTGAAAACTAATTGAGTTATAGATCATTTTTACGTATTTTTGTTTAATTTTTACTTATTTTTGCTAAATTTGAAACAATTTTAAAAATTAATTTATCTATTTTTTTCAAATTTCTACATCCCATATTTCGAAAACTAAGCAAGTTATCGAAAATGTGTACTTAGATGTTTTCGTATTCAAAAATTAATCTAAAAAGTTATTCTAAACTTTTTATTTTAACTCCAATTACTATCGTCCTATATCTGGAAAACTAAGCTCGATATCGAGAATTTTTATCGCTATCGATATAGAAATCTAAATAGTTTCTATATATAGTAAAAACTATTATATTTACTGTAAAATGTTACAGATTTTTAAAAATGTCAACATCAGATATCTCAACTTTTAAGGGGGATATCGATATTTTTTTATGTAATTGATATCGCATATTTTGTAGATATCAACAAAATCCAATTTTCATATTATTTCTAATATGTTAAGGTTTTTAACATTTCTCGATAACTAAGTTATTACTTCGAATTATATATAGTTACTATATACTATTTTTATTTGTTTTCAATTTAGATTTTGGTCTTCCATAAGTGACCCAAATTAAAAAAATAATTTATCGAAAAAAGTTGCCAAAACTATTACCCAAGTTTGTTTATTTCTTGGTCTTCCATAATAAAAATAAATGAAAATGTTATCGGGTGTTTTAAACTTCAACATCCGATATATCGATAACTAAGCGAGATATCGATAACTTATTTTTTAGATTATCGCTTATTTTCTAGATTCGTGTAAGAGATATAAGTTTTGTATTAAGCGAACCACAGACCTGTCATTCATGAGCATGAACATCAGCTATCGTTGAGGTTTATTGTCGATTTACCCCCATCTTGTTACCAAAGAAGAAAGTAATCGAAGTTGTTCGCATCACTATCTTGTTTAAAAATTGGTTTGGTAATATTTTTCAAATTTATCAGCCCGATAAAAAGTTATCGATCAACTTCATGCTTATGAATGAATGATAAGTCTGTGGGTTGGCTTAAATCCTAAAATATTTCACATTTTTTAAATCTGTGGTGAAATAGTTTGGCTTGAGGTCATAAAATGAAAATCCCATAGGCTTTGAGTGTTTTTTCAATATTCCGAAATATCCTTGACTAAGCGAGATATCGATGATTTTTGATATTGTTGTTATTGGTAATTTGATTAGATTTCCATAAGAAGACAAAATTTCGTATTAATTTTAAAATGTTATGAACTTTATAATATTTCAACATCCGAAATATCGATAACTAAGCAAGATATGGATAATTTTTTAGGTGTTATCGCTAATTTCTTAAATTTGCATAGGAATAATAAATTTGGTGTTAGTCCTAAAATGTTATCGTTTTTGTTTTTTAAATTTCAACATCCGTTATATCGATAACTAAGCGAGATATCGCAATAATTAGCAATAATGCTAGATTTCCGTAAGGAAACTAAACTTCTTATCAATTCTAAAATGTTGTCGACTTTTGAAGATTCCAATATCCGTTAAGTAATAAGACATCAGACATCGAACATTTATTATTTATTTTTCGTGTTTTACAAATGGAGTGTTATAGTTTTCTTTAAACTTCAACATCATATATCGATAACTAAGCAAGATATCGAAATTTTTTTGTAATTGTTATCGCGTATTTATTAGATACGCATAAGAAAAATAAGTTTTGTATTAATCCTAAAATGTTATAGATTTTTAAAATTTCAACATCCATTTTATCGATAACTAAGCGAGATATCGAAAATTGTTTTATATTGTTATTATTGCCAATTTTATTAGATTTCCATAAGGAAACTAAATTTCATATTAATTTTAAAATTTTATCCATCTCATTTAAATTCCAACATCCGTTATATCGATAACTAGGCGAGATATCAAACATTTATTGTTTCTTTCTCATCTTTTATAAATGGAGTGTTATAGATTTCTTTAAACGTCAGCATCCGATATATCGATAACTAACCGAGATATCGATAATTTGTTTTTGATTGTTATCGCTAAATTTAACATAAGGAAAATAAGTTTTGCATTAATCCTAAAATGTTATCGATTTTCTAAAATTTCAACATCCGTTGTATCGATAACTAAGTGAGATATCGATAAGTTTTTATGTAGCTGTTATTGCTGATTTTATTAGATTTCCATAAGAAAACTAAATTTCGTATTAATTCTAAAATGTTATCGAGTTTTTTTACTTCAACGTCCTTTATATCGATAACTAGGCGAGATATCGATAATTCTTTTATTCAGTTGTTATGTCTAATTTTATTAGATTTCGATTATTAAAATTTCAATATCCATTATATCGATAACTAGGCGAGATATCGAACATTTATTATTTGCTTTTCGCTTTTTATAAGTGGATATCTTTAAACTTCAACATCCTTTAGCTCGAACAGTAAAATTGATAGTTTCAAATTGTATTTATCGAATATCGCTGTCTTCGAATATCGTCTGCCCCAAACGTTTGTATTATCAAATGAAATTATTTCATTTTATTTATTAAAAAGTTTTCAACAATTGATATGAAAGTATGTACAATTTTGTAAATCACTAATATTTCCTTTCACAATCTCAACATGTGTTAATTAAATCAACCTCTTACTGTCTTATATCCACATACTCGAATACTTGTGTTAAAAAAAAAATTATCGTGAACGTGAAGTTAACAACAACAGAAAAAACAAAAAAGATTTAAGTGTGACTTTATGATGATTTTGTAAACAAACTCTAAACAAAAGTCTAACGAAGCCCAGACTCTTGAAACTCAAACAAGAATCATATGAGCGGTTTTAAATATTGTTGGTACTTTGAGCGATGACTTTCATTTCTGTTCGAGATTTCTTTAGTTTGTTATCGAAATAAAACAAAAAAAAATATTTTATTTTAAAATAAGATGTTTTACCATAAAAGCTTTATATTTCTTAATTTTTTTTCTTTGATATTTCAAATTGAAGTGTGTCACTTTGTTTGTAAGAGACCAAACAAAAAATCCTTTTCCTTATAAAATAAAAAAGCAATGTTCTTCCATCCCCAGTCCAGTGACCCGTTTTGTGCTACTTGCCCACACCACGCTGGTTGCATGTGATGTGATGCCCGCTTGTTGTTGCAAACAATCGGGTGTGTAATATCAAACCTTCTCTGCCCGGCTTGAACATTGAAGATTGTAGGTTTCTTCTGTTGGCGTTTATGCGAGTATAAGCTTTCATAAAATGCTTGAGTTGTATCGCTGCTTAGCTCGCGCACACGCGCAGCTGTTTCCATTTAGCTGTTTGTTTCTGATAAAAACAAAAACAAAACAAAAAGCACCAACAACATAACCGATTCCTCTTAAACTTTAAAGCGAATATTCATCATGTTTGTACGTCGTCATATACGAGCAAAAGTTTGCTAATTTGTTGTTTTTCTGTTCGTCTTGTGTTAATTTTGGATTTCATACCAACCCGCTAATGGTAATGGCCTTAAAGATGAAAACAAGCGGACGGACTGTCGTCGGTTGTTGATTGACTCGCCAAGCTATCACACACGAATTGTTGACTATATCGAATCAAAGAAAATTGATTCTTTTTTGGAGGATTGTTTTTTTTAAATGTTGTAAAGTTTCTGACAAAAACAAGAATATCGTATTTAATATTTAATTTCCGCAAAATATTGTAAATCCAATAAATCTTGATTCAAACTTCCTCAAGAAATCAAAAACAAACAAACGAAAGAACTTCCCACGATTTTAGGCACAAATTGCTGTTTTAGAAGTCTATTTGTTGAAGAGGGAAATAGATTCGACACGTTTTGTATTCAGCTGGGTTCACCTCAATTGGTGGAGGTTGATGCATCCCAAGTACATAATATGCTTATCGCCGCTAAGTTCTTGTTGGGAGAAACCAGGTGGCAACACTGATTTCAGCATAATCTCGTCAATAAATTACAACTTGAAAATTGTTAGTATTTTGATAAAACTGTCAAGAATTCTGTATAAAAATCCTGTATATCTGTGGATTTCCTTAACTGGCCATAATAAATAATTAAATTTTTCCTGCCTAAATCCAACACGACTTCAAAAATGGGAATGCGATATCGATCTTACACTGAAAGAACAAGTTTCGTTACGCTACTCAAACTTTTAAATTATTCGTTGCCTCAAAGAATATTTGCATCCAAAGTGAGCTAACCTGCAGTTTCATTCCTGCACCATGGATAATGATTTCGTTACCCGGGAAAATAGCGCCACTGCCAATGATGGATTGAATTCGTTTCTTTGGTGTTCTTAAGGTCTCATTGATGGAACAATAGAAAAGAACAAATTGAAGCCCTGATATTTTTTTGTCATACCATTTCGGTGTTTTACAGGTGCTTAAGCGTCAGAGTTGTTAGAAGACTGGTGTGCCCAAACATGGTGTGCCCAAAAATTCGATTAATTGATGGATTGCGATGCATCCAGCGCCACACTGCTGAATTCGAATTTGGCTCAAGTCTATGTTCTCAAACTTGTCTGTCTTGTTTTTGAACGAAATGTCGCTTCCAGCATCATTTTCGAACCAGCAAGATTCTCTTTATGATCACTGGAGAATCATAAACTTTTGCACGAATTTGCGTACCCCAGCAAAACAACTTTTGTATTTTGGAAACAGTAACCACATCGCTAGCTTACGTAACGCTTACATATAAAGCAACCGCATTAATTCAATTCAATTCAATTTCAATTCAATTCAATTCAATTCAATTCAATTCAATTCAATTCAATTCAATTCAATTCAATTCAATTCAATTCAATTCAATTCAATTCAATTCAATTCAATTCAATTCAATTCAATTCAATTCAATTCAATTCAATTCAATTCAATTCAATTCAATTCAATTCAATTCAATTCAATTCAATTCAATTCAATTCAATTCAATTCAATTCAATTCAATTCAATTCAATTCAATTCAATTCAATTCAATTCAATTCAATTCAATTCAATTCAATTCAATTCAATTCAATTCAATTCAATTCAATTCAATTCAATTCAATTCAATTCAATTCAATTCAATTCAATTCAATTCAATTCAATTGAATTCAACTCAATTCAAGTCAACTCGATTAAGTTCAGTTCACTTCAATTCAACTCAGTTATATTCACTAAACTTCAACTCAGTTCAACAAAATGCAATTCAATTCAAATCAAATCAATTAAATTCAATTCAAATTAAATCAATTCAATTAAATTCAATTCAATTCAATTCAATTCAATTCAATTCAATTCAATTCAATTCAATTCAATTCAATTCAATTCAATTCAATTCAATTCAATTCAATTCAATTCAATTCAATTCAATTCAATTCAATTCAATTCAATTCAATTCAATTCAATTCAATTCAATTCAATTCAATTCAATTCAATTCAATTCAATTCAATTCAATTCAATTCAATTCAATTCAATTCAATTCAATTCAATTCAATTCAATTCAATTCAATTCAATTCAATTCAATTCAATTCAATTCAATTCAATTCAATTCAATTCAATTCAATTCAATTCAATTCAATTCATTTCAATTCAATTCAATTCAATTCAATTCAATTCAATTCAATTCAATTCAATTCAGTTCAATTCAATTCAATTCAATTCAATTCAATTCAACAACAATATCGGACCACTATTCTCTTTTTGGCTGCATCGAAGAAAGCAAAACAGAAAAGACCATCGAAGATGAGCAGGGTACGGATTTTAGTGCAAAAATAAATAATGTAAAAGTTAACCGTCTAATAAGTGAAGTAAACTGGAATGATGTTATAAATAGATCAGGCAACACAACTGAACTTTTTGATAATATACATAACATTTTTACCGAAATTTATGAGAAATCAAAAGAAATACCGAAGGTGAAATTTAAAAAAAGAAAACCATATCCGTGGCTTAGCGTTGAGTTATTAACATATTGCGATATTCGGGATAAACTTCATAAAAAGTGGCAAAATAATAAAAGCAATACAATTAATGAAAAAATATACAAAACGTATAACAATAAGTTAAATAAAAAAATTATAAATGCAAAAAATTCATACAATATGCGGCAATTTCAAATAAACAGAAATAACATAATAGGAACTTGGCAACTAGTAAACGATATAACTGGTAAAAAGTCCAATAATATAGATAAAACAATTAAAAGGAACTTTCCACATGAAAATACTCAGAATTTAACAGAAAGTTTCGCACAAAAATTTAAAGAAAATGTGCAAAATATAATACACATATGCAATATAAAAACAAACACAAATCCAGAAACAAATACACAAAACACAATGTACCTGACTTATGCTACTGAAGGGGAAATATATGTAATACTCAAAAATCTAAATGCTAGAAAAAGTCCCGGAGCTGATGGAATTAGAGCAATAGACTTAAAAAGTAATGCGAATTGTCTAACCAAAGTAATAACAAAGCTAATTAACAGCAGTCTAAGCGAGTCAAAAATCCCAGAGTTATTAAAAACTTCTATTATCCGGCCAATTTACAAAAATGGAAGCAAATCGGACTTCAATAACTACAGGCCAATTTCAATTCTTCCAGTTGTGGAAAAGGTGCTAGAAGAAATATTGGTGAGGAGATTGAACGACTTTCTGTCTAAATACAACATAATAAGTAAAAATCAGTACGGGTTCCAAAAAGGAAAGAATATCAATCAACTTCTAGGTTCGTTCTCGAACTTTGTAAACCAAAGTCTAAGCAATAATCTCCAATGTCTTGTACTGTATATAGACTTTAGTAAAGCTTTCGACACCATACCACACGAAAAGCTAATTGAAACACTTGAAAGAAATGGAATACGAGGCACGTGCCTAGAATGGCTCAAAGACTACCTACAGTGCAGAACATTTCGAGTCAGGATTGAAAATTATCAGAGCGAAAATACCAATGTAATGCACGGAGTTCCGCAAGGTTCCAAGCTTGGGCCGTTGCTGTACATAATGTATGCAAACGCGATGATAAACCAACTTAAAGAAAGTAAAGTATTTGCATATGCGGACGATACTGCAATAGTCGTATCACACGAATGTATTCATACTGCTATAAGAATTATGCAAAACGAATTAAACAATATAACCAGATGGTGTCATGACAGTGGACTGATAATAAATGCAAACAAAACAAATATTACAGTGACCTTTCACAACACTGATTGCCTGCACAAGACATATGCTAACAACAACATTCCTTATAATGATGACTGCTCCACAAAAATAGAAGTGGTTAGTACATATAAATACCTAGGAATACATATAGATGTACACTTCAAGTGGAAAACGCACATCGAGAAACTACAGAAAAAGCTACGTCAATCAACCTTTGCGTTATATCACTTAAGCAAATGCTCTCCGTACAACGTTCTGAAGCAGGCTTACTTCTCGCTGGCGGAATCCTATTTACGGCACGGGATAACTGCATGGGGAACATCAACATACTGCAGGACACTTCAATTAACGCAAAATAGACTCCTTAAATTACTACATAAAAACCAACAACATAAAACAAACTACATGTATCAAAATATTCCGAACATAAACTTTCACACAACTAACAATCCCGAAACGACCAACACAGCCAATCAAAACAACAACGCTCGCATAAATCGCTCCCAAACAACACAAAATGATATCAATTTATACAAGCAACACCAAATACTGAATATTGAGGGAATATACAAAACCTCAATAGTAAATGAATTTTACAATGATCCAAACTTGCTTGAACATATTGACCATCAACAGAACACGCGAAGAAGGGCACAAGGGCGCTATAAAGTACCGAGCTTCCGAAATGATTATGGAAAGAAGTCATTAGCCGTAACTCTACCAACAACTCTAAATAATATGCCAACAAATCTATTAAGCATACATAATAAGATAAGTAGAAAAAAATTAATAAAAAACCACTTCCTAAATTAAATTAAATCTTTAGAATTAAAATTAAGAAAACCAAATTGAATTTAATTATATTTTATATTAAATTAATATACATGAAATATGCACACAGCTGAGCTGAAATAAGCATACTAGTATGAACATTGCTTTACACAACTATTTATCATCCTGCAGACAAGCCGCAATGGCTTCGCGGGAATTTGAATTAAGATGAAATGTAAAAAATATTTTTTGTTCAATAAAGCTCAAAAATTGAATTGAAAAAAATTTAATTTCAATTCAATTCAATTCAATTCAATTCAATTCAATTCAATTCAATTCAATTCAATTCAATTCAATTCAATTCAATTCAATTCAATTCAATTCAATTCAATTCAATTCAATTCAATTCAATTCAATTCAATTCAATTCAATTCAATTCAATTCAATTCAAGTCAATTCAGTTCAATTCAATTCAATTCAATTCAATTCAATTCAATTCAATTCAATTCAATTCAATTCAATTCAATTCAATTCAATTCAATTCAATTCAATTCAATTCAATTCCATTCAATTCAATTCAATTCAATTCAAGTCAATTCAATCCAATTCAATTCAATTCAATTCAATTCAATTCAATTCAATTCAATTCAATGCAATTCAATTCAATTCAATTCAATTCAATTCAATTCAATTCAATTCAATTCAATTCAATTCAATTCATTTCATTTCAATTCAATTCAATTCAATTCAATTCAATTCAATTCAATTCAATTCAATTCAAGTCAATTCAGTTCAATTCAATTCAATTCAATTCAATTCAATTCAATTCAATTCAATTCAATTCAATTCAATTCAATTCAATTCAATTCAATTCAATTCAATTCAATTCAATTCAATTCAATTCAATGCAATTCAATTCAATGCAATTCAATTCAATTCATTTCATTTCAATTCAATTCAATTCAATTCAATTCAATTCAAGTCAATTCAGTTCAATTCAATTCAATTCAATTCAATTCAATTCAATTCAATTCAATTCAATTCAATTCAATTCAATTCAATTCAATTCAATTCAATTCAATTCAATTCAATTCAATTCAATTCAATTCAATTCAATTCAATTCAATTCAATTCAATTCAATTCAATTCAATTCAATTCAATTCAATTCAATTCAATTCAATTCAATTCAATTCAATTCAATTCAATTCAATTCAATTCAATTCAATTCAATTCAATTCAATTCAATTCAATTCAATTCAATTCAATTCAATTCAATTCAATTCAATTCAATTCAATTCAATTCAATTCAATTCAATTCAATTCAATTCAATTCAATTCAATTCAATTCAATTCAATTCAATTCAATTCAATTCAATTCAATTCATTTCATTTCATTTCAATTCAATTCAATTCAATTCAAGTCAATTCAGTTCAATTCAATTCAATTCAATTCAATTCAATTCAATTCAATTCAATTCAATTCAATTCAATTCAATTCAATTCAATTCAATTCAATTCAATTCAATTCAATTCAATTCAATTCAATTCAATTCAATTCAATTCAATTCAATTCAATTCAATTCAATTCAATTCAATTCAATTCAATTCAATTCAATTCACTTCAATTCAATTCAATTCAATTCAATTCAATTCAATTCAATTCAATTCAAGTCAATTCAATCCAATTCAATTCAATTCAATTCAATTCAATTCAATTCAATGCAATTCAATTCAATTCAATTCAATTCAATTGAATTCAATTCAATTCAGTTCAATTCAATTCAAATCAATTCAATTCAATTCACTTCAATTCAATTCAATTCAATTCAATTCAATTCAATTCAATTCAATTCAATTCAATTCAATTCAATTCAATTCAATTCAATTCAATTCAATTCAATTCAATTCAATTCAATTCAATTCAATTCAATTCAATTCAATTCAATTCAATTCAATTCAATTCAATTCAATTCAATTCAATTCAATTCAATTCAATTCAATTCAATTCAATTCAATTCAATTCAATTCAGTTCAGTTCAGTTTAGTTTAGTTCAGTTCAGTTCAGTTCAGTTCAGTTCAGTTCAGTTCAATTCAGTCCAGTTCAGTTCAGTTCAATTCAATTCACTTCAGCTCAATTCAATTCAATTTAATTTAATTTAAGTCAATTCAACTCAATTTAATTCATTTTCTTTCTGTGTACGATATTTGTTAACAATGATGTTCGGAGTTGATCCCGGGCACATTGTAGCCCCATACATTTGTTCCTCACTGTTATGTCGGCTTTAGGTTTTTGTTTCGCAAATGAATCTCGAGTTTCTTCCTCTCAAATTGCCCTTAAACTTCCCCGTTCCATCGAAATATCGATACTTTGATGTTCTAATAAATCGATTTGAAATTGTCAATTTGATATTAATTATAGATACGAGCAGACTCTCCAGTTGTTAGGGTTTGCTGCTGCTTCTTATATTCATATGGTTTCCAAAGGAATGAAGTTTCCTTCAACACAGAATCCAAATTCAAAAACAACAAAAATTTGTACCCAAAAGCAGACGTATTAAAAACCCACGTTGTTTTGTATGGGACTGCAAAATGTATCTGAGCGCAAAAGATAACACAGGTGAGAGAGAGAGAGAGCACGCAATGAACGTAAACGAAAACCTGTTCAATGCACAGAGATTTCCTCAAACACTACAAATACTACCTGAATTGAAAACCTGGGCGCAAACTCTTTAAGATTAAACGGAGTCGCAGAGAGTAACTGAGAAGAGAGCACGAAATAAAAGTGGTTAAAACAATGTTTGGCACAAGCAAAACAATACACTGATGTTGTACCATCACTGACTGACTCCTCCAGTGTTGAAATGAAAAAGTGTCGCAAGAGCGTAACTCGATGCCAGAGCAGACGTATACAAACCTCACCACAAGAGCTGTGAGTAGCCAGCCAAGGCACTGAAATAGCGTTGGTAGTTACATTTGATATCTGTAAGATAAACTTTAGTTTCGTACTCAACGTTTTAAGGCGCACTTCGTTGTATAGAGCGGATTTATTTTTTCGAGTTTAATTCGTGTAAATGATCGGTTAAGGAATTTACTACCTTATACCACATTACAATGGATTTGATGTGTGCAAAACAATAAGAAGTGATTGACAAAAATGTAAACACAAAATTTGTTAATAAAATTTGGTTAAGAAATCCAATCAAACAAAAAAAATGGGCAATATTTTGCACAACTACAACAGATTAAATGCGGTTTAAACCCCTCTCGAAGCAAAAACGAAAAAAGAAGGCAACAAGAAAACAACAAAACTTGTTTGGCTGGTAAAAAGTTAAAGAAAAAACGGCAATAAAACTGCCAACTGTGAACGAAAAATATCACGACAAATGATCGAATCCAAAGCTTAAGAAAACAAAAAAAGGCCACTCAGCTAAATTTAAAGAAAATTTGATTTTAAAATAAAGAAGAAAAAAATGTGGTGAAAAGTTCTGAAGAAATGTTAAGAGATTTAAAGAAAAATATTGAGAATTAGTGCACCTTTCAATGTCTGAGAGTGACGTAAGATTTGTGTAATAAACCATTTTGGATTTGGATTAAAGCATTTAGGCCCAGTGTCAAGAAATCCAACACAAAAAAAGCCCACCACCTTATTATCAAGAACCCCACCTAGTTGGTAGTATGCATATAATGACGTTGGCGTTTAAGACGTGTTGTTAGCCTTTTACTGAATGACAATGAAAGGATTCAATTGGCTTGGAGCCTCTTTACTCCTACTGGTCATATTCACCTATCAATTTAGCCCCCTTTTGGCTCAGCGAACACGCAATGGCCGCAATAGCAATCAAGAGGATAGATCTCAGCGCAAGCGTAACCAAAACCAGAACCATAACAACAACAACAACTACTACAACAGCAACAGCAACGGCAATGGCAATAGATCTCGCCCACGTACCCCCAGCCAACATCTGGTGTCAGCTCTGACAGTACAATCGAGTGCACATCATCATCTGGTAGAAGATCAGCATACGGAATTTGTTAAGGGCAAAAGTAAGTACACTCACAGAAAAATTCGGTTGAGACAACCGAATTAGCCGTAAGAAGTCTCAACCGAATCAGAGGTTGTCACAACCTCATTAGAGGTTGACACAACCGAATCAGAGGTTGTCGCAATTCAGTCATTACAACCGACTTAAGGCTAAATTCGGTTATTGCGACCGAATTGATAAGAAATTCGGCTGCTGTAACTAATTCGGTTACTGCAACAGAATTTGGTACCAATTTCGTTTGTTGCATTATAATTTATTTCAAATTCGTTTGTTCCAACCGAATTTTTAGAATAATTTGGTGACAGAACAAATATATGTAATCGACGATTCAGTTGTCACAACCGAATCAATTATGAAATGAGATTGCTTCAACTGAATTTCAGTTGTGGCGACTAAATTAGGTCGTAGTAACCTCAATTCGGTTGTAGCAACCGAAATTCGGTGGCAACAGCCGCATTTACGATTGCTACAACATCTTTTCGAACAATTAGTTCTCTGGGTGTAGGAATTATTTTATAGCTGTCGTCTGTCTGTGTATCCATGCAAACCAAAACTAAATACTATAACCAAATACAGGTTAATGATCACTTTATGCTGAACGTGTAAATGAATTGATTTGTACCAATCATTTTCATGCCATTCCTGCGCACTCCGCGCTCCGTGTGTCTGCCTGCCTGCGTTCCCAGGCCACAAATGCAAAACGTGTATTTGTATGCGATATTACACGTCCCATAGGTTACTCTTGTTAGTACGTGATTCTAATGCGGAATATCGCATCAGCAAACAACAACAACAACAACAGCAGCAACTACGGCAACAACTTTAAGCAAATGAACTCTTGTTGTTGTAATCGACAAGCTATTGATTTGTTGTAATGTAGAACCAATATATTTATTTACAAGAATTCATACTCGTATTTGCAAGCGTCATTTGCTAAAATCGTTATGTGCGACGCGGCTGCTCGGCGGCTAATTGAATACAATCACCTTTCAAAGTTAAATGAGTTTGGAGTTTGAACGCTGAAGTGCAAAGTGGGAGTGCACAGAGTTGCACTACAACATTTCGGTCAAACTTTACAGGGTCCTCAGACGCCAAGAGATCTAACTCTACAAAACAAAAAGTGTAAAAACTGGAAAAGAAGTCTGCGACTTCTGTGTATTCTCATACACAACTAAAGCGAGGCCTATAAATACTTCATGATTCATATCTTCATTGTGATGATAATAAATTAATAGGTTTAAAATGTAACAAGATTAATATGTTTTAGTTTTAATTGCATTAAAATATCAAAATTTATAAAATCTGGAGTTAGATCAATTGGGATCTGAGTGGCTCTTATAACAAAAGGTCGATTTAAGAGTTGGATGCAAATTTCTTTTGATGCTTGAAACAAATAAAGCTAAAAAAGAGTGGTTTTCCATTGCAACCCATTAAGGGATTGGGGAGAGCTTCTCGCAACCAGTGAGCTATGCGCTTTCTAGTTTTGCACTCACTGATTGGGACGTACAGTTTTATACCGGTTCCGAACAGTATTTTGAGAAGCTTTTTCATGGCTATTTTCACAGGATTTTTGAAAATTCAACAATGCAACATTGCAACAATGAAACATATTCATTTGCAACAATGAAACATATTCATTGCAACAATTAAACCTATTCATTGTAAAAGTGAAACATGTTCATTGTAGCTATGAAACGTATTCGTTGTAGCAATGAAACATATTTATTCTAGCAATGAAACATATTGATTGTAGCAATGAAACATATTTCTCAGTGACGAAACTGTTTAAGTTAATGAAATCATTTTTGCTGCCGCGACTAACGTTTACGTCAACTGACTGAGTAAAACTGTTTGTTGAGGCAAAACTTTTTATTTCAGTGCAGTCATAATATGCGATCTGTTCTCTTGAAATCTTGTTTTCTTTGAAACCAATTCAAGTACATAGTTTAAAAATTTGCTTCGATTAATTGTATGGCAGACAATACACGCTGAAAAACAACCTCTGTAACATATTCACGCAAACACATTTTGCAGCAATCAGTACCGTATGCAGGATTTGCTTTCGGGGGAGGGGGGCAACTTGAAATTTAGGTTGATAAATAGCAATAAGGGTTGGGCGAGCCCCCGAGCCCTCCACCTACGTACGTGCGGCAGGAATCATGTATAAGCTTGGAACATAATCCAAATATTCATATATTGCAAGTCCTAAACTCATGTACTTCTATATTAAAATGCAAAAGTTAGCATAATTACTTGGAAAGATGCATGTTTTTACATGGAACCATATACGTGTTTCATCCTAAACATCCGTATATTTACGTCGAAGCATTCGCGTGTTTCCTCCCAAACGAACGATTAGCGAATGACTGCATGATACGAAAACGCAACAGATCAATCAACATAAGAAACAAATCACTGAGTGAAAGAATAATGCACAATATAGTTACACATTTGCAATAACATTAGCTAAGAACACTCTATCTTTGTCGCTCTTGTAATATTTTCCTCCCGACAGAGCATAGTGACTAAATAAAATTAAGTTAACATTGCACCAAACACAGCTGTATTTATATCACAAACAAAACTGTATTTCGATCACAAACATATATATTTTAACCTATTAATCATTGTATCTCAAATATGTAATATTGAATAGCAAACGCAATGTGGTTGGACACAAGTATACTATATTTGCAACAAGCTCCAAACTCACGTTATATTTGCTTCCAAACAAGAAAACCAATCAGATTTTTTAATTTGAATTTTTTTCGATAGCGCCAAAAATTATGCAATAATTTGCGGTAATAATGCAAACAACATGAAAAGTATTTGCCATACGTAACTTTTTTGTTTTTGAATAAAACTGTATACTTCCAAATCCAAAATGTTCTTGGTTTTTAAGGGGCTTTAATTCTAAGAAAAAATTATTTTTCATTAGAAAATTATGTCGTACGTTAGCGACATCTATAGGACAAATGTAGTACTCGTCGAAACCTATACAACGATGTGGAGATCTATACAATAATGGAGATACAAACTACGATAACAAACGATTTTGGATGATTTTTACGGGCTCGGAAAGGAAATTTTTGTTCTTTAAATTATCTCGAGGAGATCTCAACGGTCTCCGAACGATCTCTTTAATATTTGCCCTCGTCTTTGGGATTGTTTTTTTTATATGGAGGCAGACCCGGTCTAGTGTAGATGTAGCAATTTCTAAATATTCGGTTTTAAAGAAAAATTAGTCCAAGTCTCAAAAGTTTAAATCATAGTTTAATCTTCTATTTTTGTATAATTCAAGTAAGTATTTTTAAAGCTTACTTTAATTAACAGCCTGTTTCTGCATCTCGAACGAACATTTAAACGAACGAAAATCAGTCACTCACATTCGACTCAAATTGGATTTCTCTAAGTCGAAATTTCCGTTTGTCTCACACGATGTTTCTTCCTAACTGACAGCACATTCGAAATAGAGTAGCCAAAGTTTGTACTGAAAAGTTGTGAAAACTTGTATGTTTTCATTCGACTTGAAACGACAAGATTGTGAGTCCCAAATCAACTTTCTTTCATCTAGAACACGAACGAAAAATTTCGTTCGAGTTAGAGCAACAGGCAGTAATTTTTCAATAGAATATAAGTTGAATTTTCTAAATGTTGATGCAAATATAACGTAGATTGTCGCAAATATAGTATACTTGTGTCCAAACACATTGTGTTTGCTATTCAATAATACATATTGGAGACACAGTGAATAATATGTTATAATATACATATATGTTTGTGATCCAACTACAGTTTTGTTTGTGATACAAATACAGCTATGTTTGGTACACAGTTCACTTAATTTTTTGTCGCTGTGCTCCGTCGAGAGCGAAATAATATAAGAGGGGCAAAGAGAGATTGTGTTCCACCAATGTTATTGCAAGTGTATATCTCTGTTTTTGCATTATTCATTAAGTCAGTGAAGTATAAATATTCAATATTACATGTTGGAGCCACAATGATTAATACGTTATAATATATGTTTTTGTGACCTAAATGAGGAATTGTTTGTGGAAAACTGCTGAAAACAAAAACGTGCTAAGACAAGAAGGTAACAAGAAAGCAGCAGATTTTTTTTTCAATGTATGAAAACAATGCTTGCAAACATATACATGGTAACTGCTATATTTAGCTGGGGCAGTTATTTTTCAGCATGTACAGTTTTTATGGGAAACTAGCCTAAGTCTCAAACATTGAAAAATTGAAATAATTTTTCTGTAATAAATATTGCATTTTACACGACAATACTGATTTTTGAAACTGCAATTCCAGTTGCTGGGTAAAAGACCCTAAGTAACAATAGTAAAAAAGGATATTATTATTATATTATATATTATATTGTTTATAAACAAGTGTGGTTTATAACTCAATATGTTGCTGCTATTTATAAACCAATATGTTGCTGTTGTTTGGTAAAACGGCATAAGTAACAAAAGAAAAAACTATATTTGTTTTTGTTTTGTGTGTGAATTTCAGGGGAATTTTCTAGTACAAAAAAGTAATTAATATAGCTAAAGGCGACTTATGTGCATTATATTGAGTTCTAGCAATTGTATGACTATTTTCATATTTGTTTTTAGTAACAAACGATGACACAAACTAACTTCTTTGTTATATTTCATTTGATTTGATTGTTACTATCAAAAAAAAAAATAATATTATTATTATTATTTGTTTTTTGTTTATAAGAACTCTTGATTTGGTTCTGTCCAGCGCCGTAATCTCTCCCATGCCTTAAGTGGTATTTATGCTTCAAATAAACATATTTCGTTCTATGTATGTTAAGGTGAAACAAAACAAAGACAAATGTGAACTGAATAAGCGACAGTGTAATTGAAATTCTCTAACTGAACTTGTAAATAACCGAAGGGGAAGAAATATGGAAAAAACAGTAATACTTCAAAAACAAAATAATGCTAAAGATAAGATAAAACGCACTTTTGGTTTTTTAGAATCAAAGTGTAAAGAAAATTTAGTTCCAAAACCAAACGGCAAAGAATCAGAATTGAGAACAGTCCATAAATTCATTAGAAGTTGGCACTAAGCAAAGAAATCAACAGTGCCAGCGATTGATAGTGATGCAATATTAGGTTGAACCTCCCCCAAAAATGGACATGAAAAATGAAGTGGTAAAATGTACAGAAAGATATGCCTGACGATTAGCTTCAGGTGGTAGATACCAGGCGATCGCTAGATGTAGTAGGTACCTTAGAACATAAAGACAAGCAACCAGGTAGCAGGTAGAAAATGAAAACTCTGGCAAACCAAGACAATCCATCTTTTATGTTCGCTGGAATTGTAGTCCGTCCGTTTACCTTCCTTTAGAACAAACAGTAATAATGATTTATAAATATTTTTTCAGATTTTTCCTTTTAGAAATTTTGAAAAAATATAAAATGAATGATGAGCGTGGCTGTTGGGGTTGTAGTGTTAATTTAGATTTGGAGAACTAATTTTTGTAAATACAAAAATGTTGTATTTTATAAAATATCGAATGCATTTTGTTTAAGTATTTCAATAGTTCATAGTTAATCTATCTATAAGTAGAGTGACATGTATCAAAGATTGCTAGTAAGGCAATCGATCCAAGTACTAAGATCTAGGATTATAGATAATGTATGTACAATTTCTATTACATTAGTGTGCCAGATGTTAAAACTAAATTTAAAAAAAAAACAATTTTGTTTTGATTTCGAATAACATATTTACGCTCAGAAGCACTTTTTACAC
This sequence comes from Phaonia tiefii, assembly GCA_963931995.1. Lineage (NCBI taxonomy): Eukaryota > Metazoa > Arthropoda > Insecta > Diptera > Muscidae > Phaonia > Phaonia tiefii. The sequence goes on along the minus strand of OZ008371.1, from coordinate 204,496,871 downwards.
ATTGTCCGCAAATGCCTTTAGCATCAAGGACTTTTTATCTGTACTTCACTTTATACACATTATTCGCAAGTACAAGTAGACAGTCAAAATTTCTCTTCACTCAAATTCCAACACAACGAGTGAAACCCTAGTCATTCTCTGTTCTCTCTCTAACTCTCTTCATTGAATATTTCAATACATGAAAAGCTTTTTGATAGTGTTATTGCTTATAACTATACAAATTCCAACCATGTTGAAGTAAAATTACATTGACTATGCAAAAAGTATGAAATAATCAAGATATGATGCGTGAGAGAAATGTCTTTTAGTGAATTTCTAACACTTTTTCGCTCTCTTTTACCAGGGTTGCCAAATTGCGCACATATTCTGGTCGTCTAACTCTAAATCGTCTTTGGATGTGCGCAATTTGACAACCCTCGTGAAAGAGAACCGAAAAGTGGTACAATTCACTCAAACGCATTTGTCTCTCGCGTCGTATCTTGGTTATTTCTTACTTTTTGCATAGTTAATGTAAATTTACTTCAATTTACTTCAAAAACTGATTTAGTTAAAAATATTTATATTTTAATTTAAATATAAAAAAAATATTTTGACACCGCGTTATTAAAGGAAATTTTTCTTTAGAATTTACATGAAAAACTTTCTGTTCACCCCACAGTAGTTGCGCTGAACTTTGTCCGAACTAGTTAAAAATATTAGTTCATTAAATACTGAAGTATGGACTAGTTTCAGTGCAAATTTTTTGTAGAATATTTAGAAGAGCGCAAATTTCTTGCAATCCAATGATTTCGCAATCTTCACACACTGAAAAAACATCCTCTGTAACATATTCTCTCAAACACATTCTGCGCAAACAATGTATATGTTGGGAACACACTCCAAATATTCATATATTTGCAAGTCCTAAAATCACTTATATTTAAATGCAAACATTGGCATATTTACTTTGAAAGATGCATACATTTACGTGGAATCAAATGCGTGTTTCATACCAAACATCCATATATTTACATCGAAGCATTCGAGTGTTTCCTCCCAAACGAACCATTGACTACTGAATGCATGAGACTAAACTGCAACAGATCAGTCAACATAATAAACACTCAATTCATTTACACACGCATTCAGGAAGATTTATTAATCACTGACTGAAAGAGTAATGCAAAAATACAGTCACACACTTGCAATATCATTCACTTCGGCTGAGAAAAATGCATCCTTGTGCCTCTTTTATTAGTTTTGTTTTGATAAAGAATAGCATCAAGAAATGAAGTAAACAGTGCACCAAACACAGCTGTATTTTTATCACAAACCAAACTGTATTTGGATCACAAACACATATTCTTACGTCGAAGCATTCGTGTGTTTCCTCCCAAACGTCGCAAACGAACGACTAATTACTGAATGCATCAAACTACAACGCAACAGATCAATCAGTCAACATAATAAATTTAATTCATTTAAATAAATATTTATAATATTTTATATTCATGTTTTATATTTATATTACTATTAATATTTATATTTTGTTTTCATTAATATTTCTAAATCACTGACTGAAAGAATACTGCAAAAATATACTCACACACATTCAATAACATTAACATAGCTGAGAACACTCTCTCTTTGCCCTTCTCTAATTATTTTGCTGTTAACAGAGCATAGCGACTAAATAAAATGGAGTTGCAATCGTAGTGTGCTTAGCTCTTGTGCAAGAGGACGTGGGTTCGATCTTTACTCTGACCACCTTAAATTTCTTTCGTCGCCGGTCACCTGGCTTAGTGACGGCGACACTATCGAGTATTTAGCCTTGAAAAAGCATCTAAAAATACCGTCCGTAGCCGGTGTAAACCTGTAGGTCCCAATCAGTGAGAGTAAAACTAGAACGCGCTTAGCTCACTGGTTTGTGAGAAACTCTCCCTAATCCTTTCATGGGATGTATCGGGAAACTATTTATTTATTTATTTAACAGTGCACTAAACACAGCGGTATTTGTATCACAAACAAAGCTGTATTTGGATCATAAACACATATATTTTAACATATTGAACATATTAATCATTGTGTCTCAAACATGTAATATTGAATGGCAAACACAATGTGCTTGGACACAAGTATATTATATTTGCGAAAATCTTCAAACACGCGATATATTAGCATCCAAATAAAAAAAAACCAAATGTTTTAGCGTTCATATCAACAATTGCCTGTACGACGAAAAACTAGTTCTATAGTACGTAGATACCAACTTCAACTTCAACAACTAGTAATTCTGCCTACTAAGTTGTTTCATCTTTACAATTAAAGTGATTGATTTAGCAGAAATACAACCCTTCCTGGCACTTTGGAACTAGTTGCGTACCACTTCCATTATTATAATTGTATTACGAAACATGATTTGAAAAGCGTATGGAAAGATTTTTTTGAAAATAACGGGTGTCCCAATAAAAGTGAACGATTTTTGACGTTCTTTTCTTGTACAATTGACAACTCTGAAATTTGACAGCTGTCGTCTACGATTGTTCGGATTATCAAAAATGGAAGAACGCATTATTATTGTAAAAACTCATTAGAAAAATTGAGAAAGTTACTCTGAGACCGCCGGAAACTTCGTCGAATTTTCGGGTGTGGACGTCCTCTTAATGCGTTAATAATTCGAAGAGCAATGGAAAAACTATAAGAAACTGGATCGATTATGGCCAGTAAGTCTCCCGTTCGTCGACGTACCAGCTTGACTCTCGAAAACATTGCTGCTGTTATAGACTCTTTCATTGAAAACCTGGGAACAACATTTCGGAACAACCTCAAATTTTGCGAAGCAATGACGTGTGATCAGAGCCGCTTGGACCATTAGCCAGATATTTGATTCGCTACTTAATCGCATCATATCTACTTTACCGTGCAACAAAAGTGTTACCTCTCGGTCAAAAAAATATTCGTTTAGATTTTAAATTAAATCGTGCAGTTTTGTTGGGCCCACACCCTTTACAAAACGACACAAAAAAACTTGTTTCCCATTACATTTCATAAAGAGACTACACACTGAGGAACAACGTACAGCAACATATTGCGGGAACCATAAATATGCTTGGAAGCATTGTTTTCATGAATTGAAGGTCTGCTGCTTTGCTACACATAAAGAGTTTTCTAAACATATAACAGTTTTCATAACACATACATATATTATAACCTATTAACCAGTGTGTCTCGAACATGTCACATTGAATAGCAAACAGAATGTGTTTGGACACAAGCATACTATTTTTGCCACAAGCTACAAACACGTTGTATTTGCATCAAAACAACAAAAAACAGATTTTTCAACGTGTAGCCAAATGTCTACAACACATTGGTAACACTGTGAGACAAAATAAGATTTGTTTATGGGGTTCTGACAACGGAATCTGGTAGAAAGGTCTAAAAAAAATATACGTGTATCGGTGTTTTGCTAGATCTGATTTTTTGAATTTTTTTAGGGGCCGTCAAAGTTTCCGCCCCTCGGAACTTACCTGCAACATATCGGCATGAAAAATTGTGTGTTCCTTACTTCTGAGGTACAAAGTGTGATAATAAAAAGTAACTGATAATAATCAAAAACTAACTGCCTTCTAAGGGTTAATAATGGACTTTGTCATTTTGCTGTTTCCGTTCCCCCCGTCATTTTGGAGCAGTTTTTTGCGAGTTTTCAAAAAAAGTAAACATTATGGTTATACGTGACAGTTAGAAGGTTAACTTCTTCCACAAAAATGTTTATCTGCATCTTTTCTATAAAACTTCTGAACATATTTTGGAACACACAATTTTGCATGCCAATATTTTCCGAGGGGCGGAAACTTTGACCCCCCATAAAAAAAAATCTAATCAGATCTGGCAAAACGCCGATACACGTATATTTTTTTAGACCGTTCTACCAGATTCCGTTGTCAGAACCCCATAATTTTTTTGGTGTCGCACAGTGTAATATATGTACAACATCACTATTGGAATCTCTTGCAGGTTCTTCCAAACTGCAATTGAATTCCTTTATATTTTCTTATTTTTCATTGATATTAAATCTCTTCAAGATTTCCTTAAAATTTATCCCCTTTGGTATTGATCAAAGGTATAAAATCAATTGTAAACATAAATCTGTAAAAAAGTTCCTTGAACTACAACTCCAATTCGGAGTATTGGAATTTGGTGAAATTTTCTTAAAATTCTTTGATCACTCGTCGTGTTCAAATCTTGTTTCTACATGCAAATGTTTGTAGCGCTATACAATCTTAAAAAAAATCCAAGTTTCTACCAAAAAAAAAAACTGCATCTCTCACCAAAAAAAAAGGAAAACACTCAAACACACACCACAAAATCATTGGTATCTACAAAATGAAACTCTAGCATTATTTTTCAATTTTCTGTTACTCTATCTTCTTATGTATCTATCTATGTATCTACAACATGAAGAGGAAAACTAGCATCAGCATCAGCAACAACAACAACAGCACCAACAACACTAACAGCGGCAACACGTCAAGCAACAACAACAACGAAACATTTGTTTATTTGTCGAAAGTCTCGTCCGTCTTATGTGGAGACTCCAAAAGCAAGAGATGGATATGGATGCTTGGCTGGGTTATAGCCAGAGAATGGATGGATGCTGGCTGGTTGCCGCCGCTGCTGCTGCTGCTGTTGTTGACTGTTTGCTGTTGTTGTAAGCTGAGGTTAAGATATATGTAAAATAACATTGGAATGTTGTTATACCACTAGTACACAACACCAACACTCTGACAAATCACAATTACTCGACACTCACACACACACACGAATTTACCACAAATGCATTTGAGGGAAAAAAGAAATCAAAGAAAAGATATTAAATTTAACAAAAAAAAAAATAAACGAAAACAAACGATTTAACAACAGTGGCGCGTGCCTATGTATTGGTATCAGCCCAAAGAGGCGAAAATTTTACACAGACACACACACCATATTTTGTATGTAAATATGAACTTGTTTAAATGTATGATTTTTCGTATGTAAATCAATCTTAATACTTATACAGTGGCGACTCATTAAAGGCGACAACAGACTATTATTTGACATTATAAGATTTGTGCTCTCCAAGCAACAAAAGAACAAAAACGAACAGAAAAATCCTCTTCAAAAACATTTCTATAAAAATATTTTGTATATAAAAAGTCTGTATAATTTTTATAAATTTATTATTACAAACATAAGCACGACATTCAGGAATATTTATGAATCACTGACTGAGAGAATAATGCAGAAATACAGATACACACACTTACAAGATATACACACTCGTTACTCCTTTTTATCCTCTTGCTCTCGAGAGAGCATAAACAGTGCAACAAACACGACTGTATTTGTATCACAAACACAGATATGTTTGGGTTGCATACACATATGTTATAACATATTAATCATTGTGTCTCAAACATGTTATATTGAATAGCAAACACAATATATTTGGGCACAAGTATATTATATTTGAGACACGCTCCAAACACATGTTATATTTGCACCCAAACAACAAAAAACGACAGATTTTTCAGCGTGTAGCTTTGGGACTATGCCAAATTCACTCGAAGATCAGTAAGTGGCAATTCATTCGCAGAAAGTCACTGTCACATCGCTCAAATTTAGCCCGATTTAAGCGCCAGAGTCGTCGAAATTTTGACCTGTCAAATGAGCGAAACTCAGCGTAGCCGCTGCTGCCATTTGAACGGTGTCATATTCCACACTTAATCTCATTGATAGGCCTTTCAAATAAAACAACAAATTCGTTGATATATCACACGCAACTTAAAAAAATAATGAATGAAAGAATCGGAGAGCTTCTCACAACCAGTGGGCTGTGCGCTTTCTAGTTTTATACTCACTGATTGGGACCTACAGTTTTACACCAGTTCCGAAGGGTATTTTTGAGGAGCATTTTCATGGCTAAATACTCGATAGTGTCGCCGTCACTATGCGAGGTGACCGCCGTCGAAAGAAATTGTATGGTAGTCAGAGCAGGCATCGAACCCTGGATCTCAAGTACAGGAGGCGCGCACACTACCCATTGCACCACCGACGGTCATTGCACCACCAACGCAACTTGTGAACATTTAATTTAGTTTAACATTTTAATTTTGAATATTGAAAAACTCCAAATATTCATATATTTTCAAGTCCTAAAGTAACTTATATTTAAATGCAAGCATTATCATGTTCACTTAAAAACATGCATATTTTTACACGGAGCCATATGCGTGTTTCATACCAAACATTCAAATACTTACATCGAAACATTCGTGTGTTTCCTTCCCAACGAACATTTGGCGACTGAATCCCTAAAACTAAAACGAAACAGATCAGTCAACATAAGAAACACTCAATTCATTTACACATGCATTCAGGAATATTTATGAATCACTGACTGAAAGAATAATGCACAAATACTTATACAGTTACAACAATCTCTCTTTGTCCCTTTTTTATTAGTTTGCTGTCGACAGAGCACAGCAACAAATAATGAAGTAAACAGAGCACCAAACACAGCTATATTTGCATCACAAACAAATCTGGACATTTGACCACAACCACATATATTATAACATATTAGTCATTGTGTATCAATCATGAAACATTGAATAGCAAACACAATGTGTTTGGACACAAGTATACTGTCTTTGCAACAACTATACTACACTATATTTGTATCCAAACAACATAAAAGGACAGAATTTCGCATTACATCCATTTCAATTTAGTTCTACTTTGGAGCAGCATAATTGATTATTATTATGGACAGAAGTACTCTAATTTTCTGGGACTTTAAAAAAAAAGTTATTTCGTGACTGTCTCTCTCCACCCAAACGAGAAATGAAATAATCCCCAATGAAATAACAAGCAAATAAAAATGATATAAACTACAAATCAAAAACGAAAAAACCCCCCTTCATTTGGGAGTTATGTCATATGAAATAACCCCTAACAAAATAATGAAATAACCCCCAATGAAGAAGGGAAATGAAACAATAACCAAATTATAAACGAAATGATACAACCACCGAATTTAAAATATTGTTGGGTGATATGTCATTGGGGTTTATATCTTAATTTAGAAACCCCAATTGGAAAATGAAATAAGCCCAAAAAAAAGAAATAACTCCCAAAAAATGTATGAAAATATTAAGGGGTTATTTCATTCCTCGTTTGGGGGTTATTTTACTCCGCTGAAAATTCAGTTTTTTCTCTTTGTATGTCGCAAATATAGTATACTAGCGTCCAAACACATTGAGTTTGCTATTTAAGATAATATGTTTGAGACGCAATAATTAATATGTTAAAATATATGATACAAATACAGCTATGTTTGGTGCGCACTGTTAACTTCAGTTTTTTGTGTCGATATGCTCTGTCGCAAGCAAAATACTAAAAGAGGAACAAAGAGAGATTGTTCTCAGCCTAAGTTAATGTCATTGCAAGTGTATAACTGTATTTTTGCATTATTCCTTCTGTCAGTGATTTATAAATATTCCTGAGTGCGTGTGTCAGTGAATTGAGTGTTTATTATGTTGACAATTCTGTTACGTTTTAGTTTCATGCATCATTCAGTCATCAATCATTCGTTTGGGAGGAAACACGCGAATACTTCGTTGTAAGTGTATGGATGTTTGAGATGAAACATGAATATGGCTCCACGTAAAAGTATACATCTTTGCAAGTAAACATGATAATGATTGCATTTAAACATAAATGAGGTTGGAACTTGCACGTATATAAGTATTTGTGGTGTGTTCCAAACATAAACATGGTTCCTGGAGAATTTGATTCAGAGAAAATATTATAGATGAGTTTCTTTCAGCGTGCAAACGTGTGTTTGGAGCTTGTCGCAAATATAGTATACTTGCGTCCAAACACATTGTCTGTGCTATTCAATATTACATGTTTGAGACGCAATGATTAAAATGTTATAATATATCTGTTTGTGATACAAATACAGCTGTGTTTAATTTTTTAATTTTTACTTAATTTTTGTCGCCGTGCTCTGTCGGGAGCAAATAATACAAGAGGGACAAAGGGTGATTGAGCTTAGCCAATGATATTGCAAGTGAACAACTGTATTTTTGCATTATTCATTCAGTCAGTATTTCAAAAATTCCTAAATGCGTGTGTAAATGAATTGAGTGTTTCTTGTGTTGACTGATCTGTTGCGTTTCCAAGTTTAATTGCCTTAGATCCGAGTTATTTTTAAAGTTGTAATTTCCTTTAAGGCTAAGAGATCATGTTTTCTCCGTTTAGTCGTTTCATGCATTCATTTTGGGAGCAAACACTCGAATGCTTCGACCTAAGTATATGGATGTTTGGGTTGAAGCGTGCAAGTGGCTTCATGTAAAAGTATACATACATATTTGCAAGTAAACATGCTAATGATTGCATTTAAATATAAGTGGGTTTCGAACTTGCAAGGATATGCAAGGATATTACTAATAAATAAATTAATTTTGGGGTTGTTCCTAACATGAACATGGTTCCGGCAGAATATGATTGAGAGAATATGTTACAGATGCGAGTTTTTCAGCGTGCAGTCCCTTCGTGGTGGCCGTTGGTGGTGCAATGGCTAGTGTGCGCGGCTCTTGTCCATGAGATCCTGGGTTCGAACCCTGCTCTGACCACCTTCAAATTTCTTTCGGCCGCGGTCACCTCGCATAGTGACGGCGACACTATCAAGTATATAGCATGAAAAACCTTCTCAAAATACCGTTCGGTATCGGTAGTGAATCAGTGAGTGAAAACTGGAAAGCGCACAGCTCAGTGATTGTGAGAAGTTCTCCCCGGTCCCTTCATGGGATGTAATGGGAAACCATTTATTTATTTATTTGCACAATCATTTGTGTCGTTGAAAGCGAGCCATTACCGTAGTTTTAATATGTATATTCAAAAAGCTTTTAGAAATTATTTAGGCTTTAGAAAAATAAATTTATATCTATTACAATTGTAATTTAAAAAAAATTGTAATCTATTACTCGAAAATTGTCTAAACCCCCTTTCAAATCGAAACCGGCTTTAAACTGTAAATCTTGTTTTGAATTAGATTTGTTCTAAAATTAGAACACACAAAATAACTTAGTCTAGTCTCTTATGTTATGGTTAATCCTGTTTGGTTTATTGAGATAAAATATTTATTTGCTGAATTAGTTTTTTCTTAATTCGTCCCGGTATTGAATTCAGGTGTGAGTGTTAATACACACGCACTTGTGTTGGTGTACAATTTTAAATTACCACAAACATCCTAATGTAAAATCCAACTCGCAGGCATCGATAGTTTTGGGCTGTTTTTTCCTATTCTTTCTTTCGATATTAATTCGCTAGATCGACCAGATGAATCGATCGATCAAAAATGCTGTGTGGTATTTTTATTTTTAGATTTTTGTTATTGAGGGTTTTTGTGGTAAGCGATGTGTATTTGTGAGCTGAGCTTGAATTTAAAGCCTTTGGGCAAATTATGATTATCTTATGGCGTTTTCTAACCTTTTTGTGTGTTGCTGTACGAAACAACACAGCAATTTGAAAGCGTTTAAATTAATTAAGAGTCAAACCAACAGCCAAGAAGAAACTACTAGCTGGTAACCGTTTGTTTCCCTCTACCTTCAGACTGTAAAGCGGGGAGACATGGCCAAACCGTTAATTATAGATTTTATAGAAACAGAATTCTTTGAACGCCTTTGCATATCTCTGCTTAAAGCTTAAGAGTGATGATAACGCGCCGCTCCAAAAACAACAGCTTCTTTGACTATTTCAAAAATCCAGAGTTTGAATTTTGGAGGTTGTAGTTGAACCCTCACACCCTTTACGTTAGGGTGGTCTACCATATCTTACTTTATTCAGATCTTGGATATCGCTGATAGTTGTTTCTATATTTTGCATATGTCTCTCGAATCTATTGAATCTATTGCGAAACATGTGTTATCCGCACTGGGTACACATCCGTTGAAGATAAAATGTGGAAATATTGAATTTATTTCTTCTTTCCTTCTTTAATCATTTTTATCGAGAGCTTCTTATCTTGGTCTATGTTGCTGGTGTTGTTTTTTTCTCGCCCGTCCCCTTTGCCCCCAACCATCTAAGCATTAAAGTCAACTGCTAATATTTCAATATTTACATTTGATTTCAATACGCAAATGTTTGTGAATTTTCGTAATACGCGTATGAGAGAGACTAGAAGTAGTACTTTGTAGTTATTACCTTTTACTATTTGAAGCATATAAAACAGCTACAGTAAAGGCTCCCTACGAGCGACTCATTAATGGGAATGTCTTCTACCTTAATGGGTTTAGAGTCACGAAACTATAACACAGGTTCTTTAGGTTAACATGAAAGTATTTTTTATTACTGAGATCTAAATTAATACGTGTTAGATCGATTGACCTCAGTATACACAACGAAATTTCTAGATGTAATGAGAATTCGTGGAAAGCAATAATATGCTCTTTCATGATCTATGTTTCATTTTGATCATATGTTATGTGACTTTACGTGAAAGTAATAAGACTTGAAACTTTTTCCCGTTTTCGATTTTTTATGATTTAAAAAACAAAAATTTAATTTTTTGACAAAAAAATATTTTTTTCTTCATAAATTTATTTATAACTTCAAAACAATTGATTATTTAGAGAAACAGTATATGAGTAGATTAAAGGAAATATAATTCTTAAGTTTTCTCAATTTGTTTCAGCAAAATCGAACAAGTCGTTCTCGAGTTATGTCAAACACATATTTTTGCCAAAAATTTAAAACTAAGCGAACAAACATCAACATAAGGACAACATATAAAAGGTTATAAAAAACGCTAGAAAAAACAGCTCCAACAACATATTTCTGGAACCGTATACATGTTTGCAGGCATTGTTTTCATGAATTGAGGATCTGCTCTTTTTTTCTTTGTTGTCTGCCACGTTTTTGTTTTCAGTAGTTTTCAACAAAAGAAAAACACATGTGGGTCCAAAAAATATTTATAACCTATTAATCATTGTGTCTCAAACATGTTATATTGAATAGCAAACACAATATGTTTGGACATAAGTATACTATTTTTGACACAAGCTACAAAGATATTATATTTGCATTCAAACAACAACAAAAAGACAGATTTTTCAGCGTGTAGAAATAGAGGTTAAAAGAAAATAGTTTTGAAAAGAAGAAATGAAAATTAAGAAATGCTTAAACACAAAAAAGAATTAAAGTGTTTGACTTTTTTAGAATCTAGTATCTCTGAAATGTACGAAAAACTGTCTAGAATTTCTGAAGAATTTCTTTTTACTTCAATTTTATGTTCTTTGTTCTTTAATAATTTTTCCGGTTCAAAATCAATTCCTATGAGAAAAGTACTTTTATAACAAAAAGTATAGTTTCATAGAATATATTATTAAAAAAATAATGTGAAATTGATTATTATGGTGGATGGTTGGGAATATAGATATTTCTTTATCCTCCAAGGCATAACATCAGCTCCGTTCTCCACAAGCATTTAGGTATATCATCACACATTATAGGTATAAACAAATCTCAACATGGCGAGAATTGTCTCAGCTACTACGTGTGCGAACACATCCACAACAATACTTTGCCATAACCATCAATATTCACAACATTTCTTTCGTTAAACAAAAAAATTTCTGATAAATGTTAAATAAATACTACGAGGAATTTTTTTCAGTGTACATGGAAATTAATAATATATAATATCTATTTACTTGTTATATATTATATTATATATTGTATATCCACAACATTTCTTTCCGTAAAAAAAATATGATAAATGTTTCATGAATACTTCGAGGAATATTTTTTCAGTGTACTTGGAAATTGATAACATATAATTTTTATTTACTTGTTATATATAATAAATTTTCATATTTATTTATTACTGATTATTTATTTGTTACATATTTTATAAAAATACTGAAATGAAAAAAAAAATTTGGTAAATTTACTACTACAATTTTTTGCGTAATATTAATGAAACATTCTTGACTAAAATTTGTTCATTAATGCTATGAAATTTTGTGGAAATTTCATAGATATTAAGACAGTTTTTCATATACAATTAACGACGTTCCCAAACATATTCGTAAAAAACTTTCATAAACTATTCCTCATTGATTAAATGGGTAATCAACATTTTCAGTATCTTGTGTTTGGGTGCTAACGATTTTTGTCGACCAGTTGTATACCAAAGAATTCTCATTGCAGTTAAAGATTTTGTTGCATATAGCGTGAAGAAAATTTTGAAACTCATTATTCCGAACAATCGATGAGGAAGATCTGTTGCTGCATCTGAAATAGCTCTACGATTTGCTGGGGACCTTGAGATGCATTATAATTCTATGACAGGTTTCATCAAATCAATGATAATATTTCATAGATGTTATGAAGAAATTTCATAATTTTGTTTTCCTATAATCTATGAAAATGTTTCGTAGATGTTGTGAACCAATTCCATATATTTTGTTTAAGAGAATGTGTAAAGATGTTTGGTAGATATTAAGAACAAATTTTGCAGATTTCGTGTCATAGAATTTATAAAAATATTTCATAGAAGTTATGAATAAATTTCATAGATTTCGTTCCATAGAATGCAAGTGTTTCATAGGTTCTATGAAATGTTGAATATTAATGAAGGAATTCATGGAATCCATGATAGATTCTATGAAAGATTCTATGCATTGTTTCATTGGTTGAACATTAATGAAGGAAGACATAGAATCTAAGAAAGATTTCATAATATTTACGACGAAAATAATTTCAGTATCGGCATCGCAAATAATGGGTGATTAATTTAGGAATTTTATATTCGATCCAGCAGTCATTGTACTTTTTTTCAGTATTGTTTGATATTTCATCATGGAGGGCAGAGCGCCTATAAATTATTTGGCTGAAGCTTGAGGAAAATCCACTATCTCAAGCAAAATTTTGTTCGGCGATGAGACCCATTTCTGACTTAAGGACTAGATCAGTAAGAAAAATTGCCATGACATCCAGACAAAACAATATTATAGAGTTGTTTATGGGCTGGAGGAATCTTCGGTTTAGTTTGCTTTAAAAACAACTCTAGCCGGAATGTAACTGTGAATGGCGCCCATTATCGCACATTGGGACTGGAATATTTGGGCTCCCTGGAAATTAGAGCCCGTGATCTCAACGACATTTTGTTGCAAAAAGAGGGCATTCTGGCAAGAACAATTTGGTTAAAATTCAGTTTTTTTTTTTACTGGGATAGTAAAAGGATAGCATGTTTTGTACTTTTGTTTTAATTCAAAGCATTTCTGTGGGCTCTACTTCGTTCGAAAGAGGCATGGTGTTTTTCCTATCAACTCGTTGCACAAATCGTCTCCTTACTGTGTTCAACATTGTATTTGCTGAATCCATGTTTATTTGGTTTGCATATATAGCACCATGTTCATTATTCCCTACCAAGTATTTGTTGTTATTAGCAACAAATTTTTATTATCGAGCGTATTTGCACAATTGTCTTGAACACAAATTTTTCGTTACCAGTTTTTTGTGTTCGTGCGCTTTAAAGATAACGCAAGTTTCGCTTTAATTTTTCAATTTTTAAGATAACTTCTCTACAGTTCAGCGTTTAATAATGTTGTGCACAAACAATGTTATTGATTAACTTAAATAAATATTTACCTCCTAAAGGAAAAAAACAGCGCACTGAAAAAACCCAATTGAATTCCCCCGGAATACGTAGACAAACGAGTAAAAATTAAAAAGAAACTCATTCAGAAAATCGTTAACTTAAAAATTCGTTAAAATTTTTATGCGTTTGGAATTATATAAACGATAGATAGAGAGAGAGAGGGAGAGATATTAATGTTGCTTGTGTTTTTACAACCCTTTAGAAAATATTTTATATATTTTTGTGATAAATTCTTGGGCTTATCATCATGTATTCCATACGACGCAGCATAAATCTTACCCGGGTATCACCTCACCGAGTGTTTGCCTTCTTCGTGAGTTTTGAAGTTTCGGGTTGAATTTCAGTTGTTTTTTTTGTGATTCTTTGAGGGGATCTGGTCTGACTTGCGAACATGCGATAAAGGTCTGTGTTAAGTAAATAACTCAGGTGTCATTTAAGCTTTAACTTTGTTTCTTTTCGTTGCCACAAAAACTGTAATGAAATTGTTTAAATTGTTTGTTTTTTAGTGTTTTTGTTTACTTCTATATATTTTTTTGTATTATTTATTTAATATTTTGTTAATATTAAATGAACTGATATATAAAGAAGAGAGAACTACTGTCACGACAACATGGAAATATCGTACTTTATTTTGAAAACTTTATATTAAACAAATTAAGTAGCTCGGAATGATTTGGAGTTACAAGCGCTGTCTCTTTTCTACGAATTTTCAAAATTTTAAAATAATTACTAGACTTAAGCAAAATTTCCAAGTTTTGTTTTTTATAAAATTTCAAGTATCTCTAGTATGATTTTAAGTATGATATTGGGTATCCCAATAAAAGCGCACGATTTAAATTTTGTGGCATTGTTTTTTTTACATTGAAAATTTAAAATGTTTTTTAGAAAATATGAATTATATAAAAAATATAAAGAATATCACATTTCAACCTTCAATTTTTCTCAGTGTAGTGTTGCGATTCGAAATATGATATTAGGAGAAGATGTTGTTATATATTTCAAGTTGAAGGCATATATTCCGAACGAATCGCCATCATAAATATCGAATCGCAAGATACACTTCTTTTGAAAGCAAAAAAAATTAAATTTTTAAAACAACAAATTATAATCTATTTTGGGACATTTTTTAATTTTCTAGCGATTAATTTAGATAATTCTCTTTAAATGTTATTACTCTAAATTGTAAAAATGTACATAACAGATTTTGTAAAATATTTGAATGTAGATGGTTTTGTTAACCTCCGCTATTTTCAGCCATTTAAATTTTAAATTTTGTAGAAAAGAAACATGCAGTGCTGCGATTTGAAACATGATACTAGTAGATGATGTTGTAATATGTCTTAAGTCAAATGCATATATTTGAATCGAATCGCCGTTATAAATATTGAATAGCAATTGAAATTTCTTAACATTAAATTTGGAAGAAAAAAAATAGAATTAGTATTGCTACATTTTTTTAATTTCCTAACATTTAATTTAAAAGTAAAAAATTATAATTTTTTGGGCAACTTTTTCATTTTCTGACAATATATTTAGATGTCACCTCTTAAATATCAGTACTTTAAATTGTAGAGATTTAAATAAATTTTAATTTTGTAAAATATTTATATGTATTTGGTCTTGGTCACTTTCGTTATTTTCAGCCATTGAGAATATTACAAATTTTCTAAAATTAAATGTTCAATTTCAACCTTTAATTTTCTCAGTGTAGTGTTCCGATTTGAAACATGGTACTGGGAGATGATGTTGTTATATAGCTCAAGTCGAATTCATATATTTCAAATGCATCGCCGTTGTAAATTTCGAATCGCAATTGAAACTTCTTAACATTTCATTTGAAGGCAAAAAATTATTAATTTTTGGGTTATTTTTCCATTTTCTGACACTATAATTAAATGGTTAATTTTAAACATCACTACTTTTAAATGTAGAGATTTAAATATCAGATTTTGATAAAAATTTAAATGTAGATGGTCTTGGACACATTCGCTATTTTCAGCCATTGAGAATAATAATTTGTTTTAAATAAAATGTATACTTTCAATCTCTATTTTTTCTCAGTGTAGGGTTGCGATGGGAAACATGCTACTAGGAGATGATGCTGTTATGTAGCTCAGATCGATTTCATATATTTTCAACGCATCGCCGTTGTAAATGTCGAATCGCAATTGAAATTTCTTAACATTAAATTTGGTAGCAAATAAATGGAATTAATATTGGGGAATTATTTAATTTTCTGACAACATATTTACATTATTCTTTTTAAATATCACTACTTTACATTGTAAAGATTTAAATAAACGAGTTTGTGAAATATTGAAATGTAGATGGCCTTGTGCACCTTCACTATTTTCAGTCATTGAAAATTTAAAAATTTTTAGAGATGGAAATATATAATTTCAAGGTGTAGTTTTTCTCAGTGCAGTGTTGCGATGGGAAGCATGAGACTACGAGAAGATGTTGTTATGTACCCAAAGTGGAAGTCATATATTTCAACCGAGTCGCCGTTATAAATATCGAATCGCAATTGAAATATCTTTAACATTAAATTTTGAAAGAATAAAATTATAATTAATTTTGGGGCATTTTTATAATTTTCTAACAATTAATTTAGATGATTCTTTTGAAATATCAGTACTCTAAATTGTAAAGATTTATACAACAGATTTTAAATGTAGGTGGTCTTGTTCTCCTTCGCTATTTGCAGTCGTTGAAAATTTAAAATATTTGTAGAAAAGAAAATATAAAATTTCAACATGTAAGTTCTCTCAGTGCAGCCTTGCGCAATTGAATTGCAAAACTGGGAGATGATTCTCCTATATATTGTAAGTCGAATGTACATGCTAAAAATTCAATCAGTTTTTGATGTTTGGATTCAAATAAAGAATGTTTGTAGCTTGTCGCAAATATAGTACACTTGTGTCCAAACACATTGTGTTTGCAATTCAATATTTAATGTTGGAGACACAATGATTAGTAGCTTAGAATATATGTTCTTGTCACCCAAATGGGGTTTTAATTGTTGAAAACTGCTGAAAATAAAAACGAGAGAGGCAACAAAGGAGAAAAAACTCAGCAAATGTTCAATTCATGAAAACAATACTTGCAAACATGTACATGGTTCCTGCAATATGTTGCTTTGGCCGATTTTTTAGTGTGTATAGGTTCTAAACGTATCGCATCTATTAAATTTCGAAAATTTTTATATTGAAATTTTTTACCAAATAATTAGATATTCTTTCAAAATATAATAATTCAACATCAGAAGATTTAAAATCAATGTATGACTAATTTTTATAAACAGTTTTGTTTTTCAAAAAAATTTCAACTATGTCAAGTATTACTTCCTTTTATAATACAGGGTGTTCCAATATAAGTGCATGGTTTACATTTTGTGGTATTTTTTTGTTGTCCAAGTAGCAACTCTGAAATTGTTTAGCTGTCGTTTGCGATTATAGCGTTTATTAAAAATGGAGCGCGACACGAAGGAAGATCACACTATCATTGTGTAAACCCATTATAAAAATAAGGAAAGTTACATTTCGTGTGCTTCCTTCCAAACGAATGATTGACCACTGAGTGCATGCAACTTAAACGCAACAGATCAATCAAAATAAGAAACACTCAAGTTATTTACACAAACATTCAGGAATATTTCTGAATCACTGACTGAAGGAATAATGCAAAAGTTCAGTATACTGTAATTGCAATATCTTAGGCTGAGAATAAACTCTCTTTGACCCTCTTTTTTTATTTTAGTCTCCACAGAGCGTAGCGACAAAAGAATGGAGTGAACAGTGCAACAAACACAGCTTTATTTGTAACACAAGCAAAGCTGTATTTGGATCACAATATATGTGTATTATAACGTATTAACCATTGTGTCTCAAACATTTTATATTGAATAGCAAATACAATGTGTTTGGACACAAGTATACTATATTTGCGACAAGCTCCAAACACACGTTATATTTGCATCCAAACAAGAAAAATCTAGAGATTTTTCAGCGTGCACATATTCGATATTTAAAGGGGTGGTGTCTCTTTTCTTGCTTTCATGAAAAGAACAAGAGGCTGTGATCAGAGCCGCGGGGATATTTTATTCGATACGTCGAATTTACAATGCCTTATGAAATATCACCACTAGCTCGAAAAATATGCGTTTTATTTCTAAACTAAATCGTGCAATTTTATTGGCACACCCTTTACACAAATATCTATTATTATATTATAAATATTAATTTTATTGTGATTTCATTATTTCATCCCATTACCGATTTTCGCAAAAATCTGACAAATCGTAGAAAATTTTTGAAATTGTTTTGAACCGAAAAACATTTCCTGAGCGCACGTGCTTACACATTTACAGTTTTAATAATTAACAGCAAAGAAATAAAACTAAAACACAATTGTAATAGTTTTCTTAAACGCGATTTCAAATTCATCATAAATTATTCATAACTGTTTGCCGGGGCAAGCAAAGTAAAAACAAACGATCGACTAATGACTAAAATCAAAAGGATTTCAGCAATAGCAGCTTGGCGGCTTCGACGCTTGCAATGTGTGTTGCAGCGTAGCAACGAGACGCCGGCGATTGAAAAGTTAATGCTGGAACCAGCACGAGCCACCATCACCAGCACTGGCATGGCCTGGCCAGGCTCGGATTGGCGACATAAAGCGTTTGCAATAAAATAGTTACTAGAAATACCACACACACACACATACAGCGATCTAGAGAGAGAGCAAAAGAGGGGTTACAAAAGCGTTCGCAAGCATAATGGAATTCAAAGCACAGCATGTTTTCTTTGGGATTTCTAAGCAATAAACATTGATGTTTTATATAGTGGTCATTTAGGAGCTTTGATTTTTTTTCATCTCAAACCTCCACCAGCAACACGCCGGGGACTATAACCGCACGTTAACTATCGCCAGTATCATGGATTAAGCTTCATATTGTTTTCATGGTTTCTGGAAGAGATCGTTTTCAAGTGAATCTTTTAGTATTGGTCGCAATTTTTGCTCAGATCGTGCATAAAGGTTCTTTCAACTGAATTTTTTTTTCCTAAATGTTTATGTTGTTATTATTCGCGGCAGTCATGGTGGTGGTGGCATGAATCCTAAGAAAATCGTGCCTCACGTTTGGCAAATGCTTATGACAGACTGGAGATTGGAGGACGCGCCTCCGCCGCCGCCACCGTCATCGTAAACGACCGTATACAACATCTTGCGGCTACAGCACGATTAAGTGTGTTATGATATGAACAATTTTGTTTTGCTCTTGTCTTTTTCCAAAAAACAAAAATCCAAGCAAAAAAGAAAGGCATATTGCAGCAAGAAAGATGAGTATCTGCAAGATACAAATTATTGGTAATGTTGAAAGAGAGCTGCTGCCTCCAAGGGATTTCCTTTTCGTTTTTACACAAAACTTATAATTATGTTTTAAAGAGAATTTGTGGAAAATACAAGGCTTCAAGCAATAAAATATTTTTTTTAAATATGAATAAATATCCAGATATATAATTTTCAACCTTTTCGCAATCAAAAAAAAAGACAATAAAATTTAACTTTTTATTGTTCTCAGAACTTCGAGTTAAAAGCGACAAAGACTGGACATACATTAATATAACCCTAACCGATAAAAAAAATCTAATCTCCAATGAAATTTCGTAAATATCTGTATGAATAAATATGTATTTTCTTGCATATTTTTAAACTTTAAGGAGATTTGAATAATCATGAGGTAAATGCAGTGAAAAAGGATCCAATTTAATAAACTAAGCTAAAGTAATTGGACTTAAAATTTAACTTTTTTGCTTCCCTTCGTCAGTTGCAGCCACCGAAACATTAAAACAAATTTTATTTCAACAAATCAATTTCAACTTTAAATTTTGTACAGTGTAGGTGCTAACTTAAAAAAAACGGAAATGCACGAAGTATTTGCTAAGTGTAATTCATCGAGTAAACATATTTTTGAGACACCATCGCTATAAATATTGAATCGCAAATGAAGTTTCTTAAATATCAATTTAAAAAAATGTGTATTATCGTTGTTATTTTTTAACTTTAAGAAGATTTAAACTAAAAAAACGCAAATGTAGTGAAAAAGGCTCAAAGTTAACAAATAGAACGTGACTATAAACTGTCATTAGGTTTACAATTTAAATTGCTGTTTCTCTTCGCCAAAACGTAAACATCAATTTGAAAAATAGCTCATTTTTTCAAGCGTAATTGTTTCAGTTTTCAGTGCTGCGTTTAAAAAGTGGCACTGCCTGATATTTTGGTTATATGTTCTTAAACCAGTAAACATATTTTTGAGAAACCACCTTTATAAATGTCGAATCGCAACTGGAATTTCTTAAATTTCAATATAAAATAAAGATTTATTTTCTTCCATATTTTTAAAGAGATTTGAACTAACAATTAAACTTGGTTATTGACAATCAACGAGACTTCCAATTCAGCGGTTTTGTTTACCTATTCCATTTCCAGCTCTGAAAATTAGTTTTTTTTTAAATCGCATTTGACCTAAAATTTTGTTCAGTGTAGGTACAGCATTTGAAAGACGTTAATGTCTGATATTTCTATTAAACATCCTTAATCGAGTGTTTATATTTCTGAAATTCCGCCGACATAAATATCGAATCGCAAATGAAATTTATTAAATATCAATATTTAAAAAACTTAAAGTTTAAAAAACTTTAAAAAACATTTGGGCTTATTTTTAAAAAATATACAATTTTAACCTGTAATTTTTCGGCATTGCAGTGTTGCGATTGAAATGTGGACCTGGAAGGTGATTCTTCTTGTTATCTTAAGTCGAGTATATATATTGTAAACGAATCGCTTCTACATATATCTAATCGCAAATAAAATTTCCTTAATAATTTTATAGAAAACAAATTATAATTTGTGGTGTTATATCTCTAATTGAATGTATATCGTGTAATCGAATCGCCGCTATAAATAACGAATCGCGTTTGAAATGTGTTTAACCTTCAATTTGAAAGAATATATATATTCAGATGTTTTTTCTTAAATTTTATATAACTAATTTTCAAATAACTAATTTTGTGAAATATTTCAATGTATATTGTATTGCTTTGTTTGCCTTCGCAATTTTTAGTCGTTGACAACTTAAAAACGGTTAAAAAAAAAAATATTTTGAATAATTAATTTCTCTCAGTGCAGTATTGGAATTGAAACGCTGAACTGATAGAAGTTTCTGCTATATGCCTGTGGAAGAAAATATACATTCAAAACTAATCGGTTCTATTAACACCAAAACGCCAATAACATTTCTATATAACCATTTTGAAAAACATTAATACATTTTTACACTCTTTATGAAATTTTTGACAAAACAATTAGGTTTTCTTTAAAATGATAAAAACTCAACAAAACATTTAAAGTTAATGTGTGACCTATTTCTATAAACAATTTTGTAAAAAGTTTTAATTTAACTTTTGTTGTTTCTTTATTGCGATTCAATCGCAAAACAGGTTGAAAAATTGGAGAATATTCTGAAGATCTTTTAACATATTTTCTGTGTAGTCCCGATGAATCGCCATGGTAAATGTGATGTTTCTTCGTTTTATATAACAAAGCATTCAATTTTAAAAACTATTTTCTTATTTGTTTCTATAACAATATTTTTTTAAATTATTGATGAATTTTGTCGTTTTTGGTGTTTGTTTTTGGTTCTTTTTCTGATTTCATAAACACTAAAGTATCATCATTGCCATGTCGTGGCTAACATTGTCATTACCACATCAACATATAAGTGGGTTTTTATTATTTCTGGGTTTCAATACTTATTTTTTGATGTTGTTGTTTCTCGTTCGACTTTAAGAAACGCCCACTATCAAAGTCTATTTGAAATAACAACAAAGGAAAATAAGAGGAAACACAAAATATTAAACACTTTAGGCTTTCACAACAAAATGAATGCATTTAACAAAAAAAAATCACAAACAAACATCATTTGAGCCAAAAGTCAGCAGTTCACCTCAAAACCAAGGAAAGGAAATCAAATCTCTGCGATTCTAAATAAACCAAAATCTAAGATAAATCTCTAAGCCAAGAGTGAGAAGGCACGGCTCGTGATCTATCTGTACTGCACGCTCTCTGTTAGAAAACCTGTAATGTTTGCTGCCATAGTTGTAAAATCGCTTGTCAGTGTTTCCAGCAGTTTTCTTGCAGTTCGTTGCAGCATTCTCTTTTGATTGCTTCTTTTTTTGTCTTTATTTTGTACCATTTGTCTTGTAAAAGATCATAACAATAAAAAATCTGGTAATTATTTCTCAGTTATGAGTGTCATAAACTTTTGATTTGGCTAAGAACTCTTTTGGCAGTTGTACAGAGTTTAATGGCGTTCGGTTTTATGGCTGGTTATTGTAATTGGTTATTCGCGATTGCATCAGTCTAGGAAGAAAGTTGATTTATGAAGAGATATTTATGAATTAAAGGAACATTTATTATGAGCATAAATTTTTATACAGATTGATTGATGTTGGTTAGAAGAAATTTTATTACTCGAAATAAACAAAATCTTTTCAAATTTGTCATATATCAAATATATTTTAAACCAGTAATTTTTCTGAGGTTTTGGGCCAGTTTTAATGACCTGTAGGACTTTTGTTTGTTAGTATTGATTACACAGGCCAATACTCAATTTGCTTCTTTGAATTTATCAACTGATTCCAGTTAATTTGTGTGCGCTGAATTCAAATCTGTAATCAGTTTTTCTCTATCAGCTCTAGTTTTCATGATATATACCCTCCACTTATGACCTGCAATTATGACCGTCTGTCCGTCTGTTAGTTTTTTCAAAATTTGTTTTTTCCAAAAATTTTTTTTTACAGTTATGGTAGTTGCCAAAAAAAACTTTTTTTGTTGGGATTTTTTTTTATTGGCAATAACTATAACAGTAAATAAAAAATTTTGATGAAAAAAAAAATTTTGGAAAAAAATTAATTGGGTAAAAAAAATTTTTCCGGTGTAGCCTTGTAGCCTTTCTACGTGTAGCCTTGCGATTGAAAAAGTTTTAGTGGTTGAATAAACTTATATATGTTGCTTGTTGTTTGCATATGGTTTAATTGAATCGCCTACATAAATATCGAATCGCGAATGAATATTTCAAAATCTATATTTTTGGTACAATTTTGTATGAATTTATTTTTTTTTATTTCTTACGATTTTGGACTGGTTAAACTCTATTCCAGCTAAATGTAATAAATTGTACGGATTTTTACATAAACCTATGCTATTTGTTGCGAGTGTTGCCACATTTTCCCCACAGTGTTGCCACATTTTTCCCCAAACCACTTTCAGTACCATTTAAAGGTCCATGAGATGGATTTCGACATTTTTGATAAAATAAAATTGCTGTTCGATAAAATGATACATTTTAATCATTTAACATTTCAGCAATAAACTCCTTTATGTGTCCTCAATATGCCAACATAACAAAATCTTTTTCTCAAGAAATCCCAACCATATCTACACTTAATACTTATCATGATTCCTGTATTTTTTTTTTTGAATTTTTTTCTCTGGTACTTCTTAAGCCTGCCAGTAAAGATTTCTTAAAAACTTCTCATAATTCATGTTGTTTTGTTAACGTTCATATCTGAATTATATATAGTTTGTTTTATTTTGTTGTGTTTTTTCGCTGAATACATAAAATACCTAAAACAGCATGACATATTGCACGATTTCAAAATTTTAAACTCCTTTCGAATACAGGCAAAAAAAAATGGCCAAGAAACAAAAAGCCAAAAACGTGAACATTGACAAAACACAACGAGCCAACGGCTTCAATAAAAGCCGCCTTTTTCGAGTAAACTTTGAGACGACAAAGACAAAAAGAGAAAAAATATAACAGTCAAGCAGACAGATGGACGGACAGAGATAAATATTTAAACTGGGCTTACTGACTCGTGGAATGGGGTTGTTTTTAAGTGAACTTATGTTATAATAATTTGGTACCAGAATGAACAGAAACAAAACAGAAATGGAAATGTTTGCGGGAGAACGAAATTCAATAAAAGTGAAAGAGTTGGAAGACGACAAGTAAACCAGAAAATTTGTGTTGTAAAAGGAATCCAGGTGTCTAAGCAACAGGCAAGCACGAAGAAATGCTGAAAGCAAACAAACCAATGTTGTTAGATGGTGGATGAGGAAAGGCAGTAGTTCTATAGACCCGTATTCAACACCAACATCGACATCATCATCATCA
Source organism: Phaonia tiefii (assembly GCA_963931995.1). Taxonomy (NCBI): domain Eukaryota; kingdom Metazoa; phylum Arthropoda; class Insecta; order Diptera; family Muscidae; genus Phaonia; species Phaonia tiefii. The sequence goes on along the minus strand of OZ008371.1, from coordinate 204,472,941 downwards.
TCATCATGACTGTTACTCTATTTCCAAGAATCTTAAAACCAAAACAACAGACACACAGAAAATTCAATACAAACAGCCTCAACTCTTTAGAAATAAAACCGGTAAGGTAGGGCCGCTACTACGGGTATAGACTGCTGGCCACTTTACTACCCATTGGCTGGTGTGTCCGTCCGTGCGCTCGTCCATCGCAAAAGGCAAACATGTTTGAGGAGCATATTGTGTAGTTGTTTGTAGACAATAACAACATCATTATGATGTTGTAAGGAAAAAGAGGAAGAACCGAAGAACTGAAGGTACAAAACAAAAATAAGAAAATACAAATAAAACAGAACAGAACCGTAAGATAACAAAAGCATAACACACAGATTTGTTAAGAGTTAAAAAGAACAGCGTTATACAATTGTTTTGCAGTAGTTGGTGTGTTTTTGCAAGCATTTGTTGATGATGTTTATGCCAAAAAAGAACGCACAGTGGGTGATTTTTTTATCGAAGATTTTATATAAATTACAAAAAAATAGCACAAATTTCAGTACACAATTCCCACTTTACGGTAAAATTTTACGAATGGCTGTCATGCGATTGAATCGAAAATGTGGGTGATTAAATATTCACATTTTGTTTATAGATTGGTAGCATGTCTCTCAAATTGCCGCCAGAAATGTCGAATCGCCGGTGAATATTTTGAAGACCTCATTATTGGGAAAAATTAAAAAGTTTAAAATATAAAGCCAATAGCTATTATATCAACTTTAATATTTACTTATATAATGCTATTTTTAATTATATCGTTTAACTGAAACCAATCTAAAAAAAATTGTGGATTCAACATTTTTACTTCCGATAACTCGGAGAGTTGGCATGCGATCAAATCGCAAATAAGGTTGAAGAAACTTGTATATATTTTTAATAGTTTGGTTATTGTTTTCTTACATCGCCGCTGTAATTGTCGAATCGCCGATGAATTTTTCAAAAGTAAAAGTTAAAATTTTTTTTAACATTTTATCACTTTCGGTTGGGAGATTATTTTTTTTTGAAAAACGAAGTGTTTTATTTACACTTTAAGAATGGTACATCTGTTTTTGATTACAATTTTTCTAAAAATGTGAGACGAATTACAAATTATTAACTTTAATAGGTGATAACTCGCAGTGGTAACATGCTATTCAATAGCGAATATGTTCTAAGGTTCTCTAGTATATGGTCTGTTGATTGATTGTAGGTGTTGCAAATCGTTGTTATTGACAAAGAATCGCGGAGGAATTTTTCGAAACCTTATTGTTTATTATTGTTTTTTTATGTAATTTATTGTAAAATTAAAAATCGCAGTTACAAATTTCAACTTTAGGGTAAGATTTCTTAGAGTGTAAACATGCAATTGCATTGCAAATTTATTCAAAGGTACTCTAATTTATTGTCTATCGATTGGTTGTAGTCTTCTGCAATCGCCGTTACAAATAGGGAATCGCGTGTAGAATTTTAAAAGTTCAATTTAAATCAAAATTCAAATCTCAAGTTTTCTAAATTTCGTGATTGGGTAAATTTTCAAAAGGCTTTGAAATTCTTTTTGCAGTGCAAACATACGATTCAATCACAAATGTGTTTAAAGATACTGTTATTTATTGTCTATTGATGGGTTGTAGTTCTCTCTGGTCGCCGCTATAAAAGTCGAATCGCAAATGAACATTTTAAAAGTTCTATTCCAAAACATTTTAAATTGTGGGAGTGGGCAAATCTTGCAAAATGTGGCCTTTTATACTCTAAAATTTAGTATTCCTATTTTTTATGTAATTTATTAAAAAATTACAAAATTTCAACCTTAATCTTAGATTTCTTATAGTTCAAAGATGTGATTGAATCGAAAATGTGTTGCAATATACTATTATTTCTTGCCTATCGTTTGTTTGCTGTCGTCTGTAATCGCCGCTATAATACTATTTTAAAACTTTAATTGAAAAACAAATAGTCTTAACATTCTCTAAAATTCAAGTGTGGGTATTTTTGAAACAATATGCTTTTTTAAACTTTAAAAATTAAAAAATTTTAACTGTGATCCGAGATTTTTGATAGTGCGATTGATTTTGAATGCGATTGAATCGCCAATATGTGTAGAGATACTGTTGTTTATTATGTACGGATTTGTTGCACTCCTATCTAATCGCCGCTATAAATACCGAATCGCCGGTTAATGCTTTTAAAGTTCAATATAAAAAAAAATATTTTTCTATATTGAAAAATAATATTCTTATTTTGTCTGTAATTTATAAAAAAATCGTTCAAAATATCATCTTTAAACTTATGGCGTTTTCTTTTCCCCTTGCATTTTAGAAACAGAACAGTATATTTAAGTTCGGGACATAAAGATGCACTATTAGGACAAGAAAAGCCTACAAGTTTTGTAATATTTCTCTGACAGGGCTACATTTTATTCAGAAAACACAAAACATTGGATTTCTTGCAGTGCAAATATGCGTTTGTATCACAAATGTGTTTCAATGTACCATTTATTGTTGGCATCTAATCGCCTGTATAAACAGCGAATCGCGAATGCACATTTTGAAAATTCCATAAGAAACAGAACAGTATTTTTAAGTTCGGAACAAAAAAATGCAATATTAGGACTAGAAAAGCGTAGAAGTTTTATAATATTTCTCCATAACAGGGCAACATTTTATTCAGAAAACACAAACCATTAGATTTCTTACAGTGGAAACATGCGTTTGGATCGCAAATGAGTTTCAATATACTACCATATGACAGTATATAGATTGGCATCTAATCGGCGGTAGAAACAGCGAATCGCAAATGAACAAAGTATTCTCAATTTTGGGAGTGAAAAAATTTTGGAAAATGCTACTTGTATTCGTTTTAAAATTTATTATTCTAATTTTTCATGTAATTTCATTAATGAAAGTAAAATTTTTGGCTAAAAAATTAAAACTTTAAACTTAGATTTCTTACAGTGCAAACATGCGATTGCAGGGGAAATATGTTTAAAGATACTGCTATTTATTGTCTATCGATTGGTAGTAGTCCTCTTTAATCGCTGCTATAAACAGCGAATCGCGGGTTAATATTTTAAAAGTCTATATTTTGTTTAAAATTTAATGTTCTTATTTGTCATGTAATTTAATTAAACGAATTTAAAATTTCGGCTAAAAAATAAAACTTTAAACTTAGATTTCTTACAGTGCAAACATGCGATTGCAGGGATAATATGTTTAAGATACTGCTATTTATTGTCTATCGATTGGTAGTAGTCCTCTCTAATCGGTGCTATAAATAGAGAATCGCGGGTTAATATTTTAAAAGTATATTTTTAAAACAATCTATTTTAAAGTATTCTAAATTTTGGGAGTGGATAATTTTTCATGTAATTTCATTAATGAAAGTAAAATTTTTGGCTAAAAAATTAAAACTTTAAACTTAGATTTCTTACAGTGCAAACATGCGATTGGAGGGGAAATATTTTGAAAGATACTGCTATTTATTGTCTATCGATTGGCAGTAGTCCTCTTTAATCGCTGCTATAAATAGCGCATCGCAAATGAACATTTTGGAAGTTCAATTAAATAATAATTAACCTCGCTTATGAACGGTGACACCACTGAGTAATTAACCCTGGAAACGGTCTTCAGAAAACCATTCGGAACCGGTATAAGAACTGTAGGTCCCACACTGTGAATGTAACACTAGAAAGCACACAGCTTACTGTTACTGAGAAGCTCTCACCTGCCCTTTTATGAGAAGTATAGGGACCTTATTTTTTTCAATAGACCTTAAAGCCATTACATTTATTTTGGGTTTCTGCAATTTTTTTTTCCAAAAAAGAATGGGTTTCTCCCAACCAGTGAGCTGTGCGCTTTTTAGTTTTAAACCCACTGATTTGGACCTACAATATTACAGCGGTTGCGAACGATATTTTGAGAAGTTTTTTTTTAACAAATATTTAGAATAATGTGTATGTATTTCTATATTTCCCCACTGTGCTTAGTTGCAGTGTATTTTAGTTTTTTTGTGGGCATCGTGCGCATTATGGCATTTTAACAGAGCAGAACTTAGCAGACTTAGGCATTCAATAGTAAACCACACAAAACAAAATGATATAAGAGGAATTTTTTAAATTTCTTCCATTCTTCCTACTGTTTTCATTCTTTCGTATGAAGAAGAAAGTTTTAAAAAGAAAACAACATCAAAGAGAAGAATTTTAGTTTGAAATGTTAATGCAGAAAGGGGGCGGGAAGGGGAGAGTTTGTTAAAGCAATCAATCATTTGTGGTGGTGGTCGTGGTCGTTTGATCATCTGCATCCACCAAGTATCTAAATAAATTATGGCGTTTAAAGGTTTTTCTTTGGCATACAAGAAGTTTATTGCTTAAGTCTTTTGTTTTATAATAAATATAGAGAGTAAAGCCATTCAATCGGTGCCTAAAGCCATTTTCTCAGCTTTAATATTTGGTATTTCTTTGGCTTTCGATGTAGACTCTCCAAAAGCTAGAGATCCGTTTTTTTTCTTTTATATGAAATTTCAGATTAATCAAAAAGTCACGAGGCTGTGGAGGGGAGGGTAAAGTTACAAAACAAAACAAAAACGTTATGGCGCTGTAAAAGGCGGTGGTAAACTTAATGCTCAAGTCGTGTCCAAGTCGTTTGCTCTGGGTTTTGATGTTGTTGCTGTTTTTATTTCCATTGGCCTTTTCATGATTATTATAAAAATTACTGTTTGCCTTATATAGAATCCTTTTGTAAGGCAGAAAAAAAATTAAAAAAGCAATCGCCACATTAAAAGAACTAAAGTCGTTGTCTTTAGCTGTGAGACTTTTTTCGTTTTTTTTTTGTTGTCTTCACTTGAAGTAACAAAATTTTTGTGCATCTATGCTGGGACAATCAATACCACAATGATTGTCCTTTGTGCGGCATCTTTTGTTTGCTTAAGGTCGTCGGCAATTTTTGTTGTTAAACTTTCAATACATAAAATTATTGGAATTTTTTCGCCCGAAATCAAGAAAAGGAATTTTTCACAAAATATTTGTGCAAAACAAGGAATTCAATAATTTATCTGTTCTACAAGAATTTAAAGAGATTCTTGAATTTTATTTAAAAAAATGAGAGAAAAAAAAACAATTTACCTAAATTGAAGTAAATTGTTGTGAAAAGATAAGTGCCATCGAATGAGAAAGCAAAACAGGGTTTTTCAAGTTTGTGTCTTAAGTCTTTTGTTTTGTTGTGTGGATTTTGCGATTTTTTTGCAAAGGTGTTTAAACATTAAAGGGGTTTAGCAGAAATATCTTTAAATCAATTTGAAAAAATATTGTGAAAAGGTCTGCCACAATAGGGGGTTTAAAGTTTGTGTCTTAAGTCTTTTGTGTTATTCTGTGGATTTTGTGTTTTTTCTTTTGCTAACTGAAAGAAATTGTTAAAGATTGCAATGTTTTCTTAAAGACTGAATATAGCAATATTGTTAGTAAATATTAGTATATAATATTCAGTCAAATTTATAATAAAAAAAGTTTGGAAAAATCGATTTTTAAATAATTGCAATTTGTGGTGTTTCAAGACTAGAAATTTATTATTATTTTAACCATTAAGTAAATAGTTTTACGACTGTTTCTTCATCGAATTTGACCACTTGAAATAATAACAAAACTATTGTAGGTCAATAAATACCTTATGAACAAGTGATTGTGTCTTAAGTCTTTTGTTTGCTTACAATCGTTTCGTATATTATAAAGTTGTCTTAGAAAAAAGATCAAGTAGCAATGTATTTCGCAACCTTTTCTTTTATTGGTATGGAAGTTTAAAGATTTTCCTAAAAACTTAAGATTTTAAGAAGATTTAACCCCAATAGCTTATAATAATGACAGACAATAAGTGGGTTTGCCAAAGAAGATAAACGTTTTAACGAAATTCAAAACAAAAAAAAAATAAACTCAAAAGAATATAAAGAAAAGACATAACGAAAAGCACGAATGAAATTCAAAAAGAAAATAATGTTGGTGTAAACAATAATTAGCAACCTACACAAAATAAGCCACCAGACTTCTTTGTATATGATGACTTTTCGATATATGTATGTATGAAATAAATTAAATATTGCTTGATTTTTGTTGTTAGTATATTATTTAAAAACACAAAAATAACCACGCATTTTTTTAGTTTTTGTTGTTGTATAAAATATATGAAACTATATGTATTCATTTGGTTTTGTGACTTCAAAATTAGTCAGCAGTCTGCATAAATATTAAATGTTTTTTTAATTAGATGTTTATGGGATATCTTCTTTCAAATGTCATCGTATCTATGCAAATAAACGGAAACAGAAAATGACCCCAAGGGTCTTGGACACGAACGGAGGCCGACAAATGCCATTTGTGATAATTTATCGAAATCCAAACAACAACAAAATGTTGTGATAATATTTTTTCTTCCGGAGGTAGGCGGTCAACATTAAGGAGGTAGATGCTATGGCAAAGGGGTTATAAAAAGAAACGTGTGCCATCTGCCAATACAAATCATTAATAAACATCCCACAGAATCCATTACACGCACAAAAAACTTTACATTCAAAAAAGGTCATGTTGTTTGGGATTTCATAGAGTTTTCTAATGGAAATAATTACATAACTTGAGAAAGACATATAAGTATACAGAGATGAAACAAGAAGATTGAGTGTAGCAAAATGTCGTAGGAATTTGAAAGATTTCTAGCAATGAATCATGTGTTTAGCGGTTTTAAAAGAAATACAATTTTAATATTCAAACGTTAATTATAAAATGGTCCAGTGCTTTTCTGCACATGTAGCAGTTTTGTAAGAAATATAACTGTCAAATTGTTTGAAATATTTGATATCTACTCTTGATATCCAGTTCATTTCATTCCATTTCATTTCCTTCCATTGAATTTCATTCCATTCCATTTCATTGCATTTAAATTCATTTAACTGCAGTTCATTTCATATCATTTCAATTCATTCCATATCATTCCATTTCGTTCCATTCCATTCAATTTCATTCCATTTTCATTTTATTTAATTGCATTCCTTTCCATTTCATTCCATTCCATTTCATTCCATTCTATTTCATTCCATTCTATTTCATTCCATGCCATTGCATTCCATTATATATCATATAATTTCATTCCATTCCATTCATTTCTATTCCATTCCATTCATTTATATTCCATTCTATTCCATTCCATTCATTTCTATTCCATTCCATACTATTCCGTTTTATTTAACACTATTTCATGCCAATTATATTTCATTCCAATCCATTTCATATTCCGTTTCATTCCATTCCAATCGATTCTATTTCATTCCCTTTCATTCCATTTCATTCCATATACATGGTTCACACAATATGTTGCTGGGCTGGTATTTTTCAGCGTGTGGATTACTACATGAACGATGGGAATGAAAAGTAGAACTAGAGCGTCCGCTCCTGCCCAACCCTTTGTCGGAGTTAAATGCAATTTTTTGGATCTTCGGGGAAATAAGAGAATGAACTTAGTAGATTTTTGATTAGTACTAGTTGTCTTGTCAGGTTATAATCAATCTGGGACGACAGTTAATAATTGAATCACTTTGACTTATTTGTCCAATGAGTTACTATAGGCTTGCGGTATTAGATGCTAGACCCACCGAGGAACCATTTAGATACAGTCTCAGCCTATATGAGATAATTATCTCACGTTCCTAAATAGTTAGAAACCCATTCAGCCACAGAAAACCCCCGAATATATCGAAACCGAATTTAGAGGTTGTCACAACCACATTAGATGTCATCACAACCAAATTAGAGGTTGTCTCACAACCCCATAAGAGATTGCCACAACCGCATTCGATATTGCCACAACCTATTAGAGGTTGCTTCAACCGAATTTCAGTTGTGTGTCTAAATTCAGTCGTGACAAACTCAATTCGGTTGTGGCAACAGCAATTCGGTTGAAACAGCCGAATTTACGGTTGATAAATCCTGTTTTCAAATATTTAGTTCTGTGTGTGTAGTAGACATCCAGCTACAGCTTCTACAAATGTTATTAGGCCTGACCCTCCAACGCCTACTAATCAGACAGCATCCCGTTTAAATTAAACCAACCAATGAAGCCTTGAGACTGGCTAGAGACACAAGATTCATGGTTGTCATGTTATCTGCCATCAGCCAGATTTGACTTGCTGAAAAATGTTTACAACAAACGATATGTGGTAATTCTAAATTCGAAGAAATGTTTAAGACAAATTGAAAACATTTTTTATTAATTGTTTCTTTGTTTGATGCAAATGAGTTATAGCGGAAGTGGAATATAATTGCGTCAAAAAACTTTCGTTACACCCAAACAATATCTACCTCATTTAAATGAACTTCGTTTGGGGAATATGATTGCGACAACAAAAAACATTCGTATTAACAAAAAAATCATTTCCTGTGTAATAAATAAACAAAAATTTTGTACAAGAACCGAAAAGCGTTTACAGGAAACGATATATTATAATTCTAAACTTATACTTCTAAAGGAATGTTTATGACAAAATTAAAAGATTTATATTAATTGTTTCTTCCTTTAACGAACACAAGCGTGTAAAGCGTGTGGCATATAATTGCGGCAAACAACCATTCATTGTATCAAACAAATCACTTCCTTTACAATAAATAAACCCAATCTTTTACGGGAACCGAAAACCGTTTACAACTAATGATATGAGGTAACTCTAAATTCGAAAAAAAAAATTATATTGATTGTTTCTCTGTTTGAAGCAAATGAGCTTTTTAAGATGTGGAATATGATTGCGGCAAACAAACATTCATTGTATCAAACAAATCATTTCTTTTGTAATAAGTAAATAGAATCTTTTACGACAACCGAAAAACGTTTACAACTAATGTAACTCTAATCTCGATAAACGTTCATGACAAACAGGAAACATATCTATTTATTATTTTTTCGTTTAACGCAAACGAGTTATAGAGAATGTGGAATTAGATTGCGGCAAACTAACATTCATTAACTCAAACAAATCGTTTCCTTTGTAATAAATAAACAGATTCCTTTACGATAACCGAAAAACCTTTACAGCAAAGTATATAAAGTAACTGTAAATTCGAAAAAGCCGTCATGGCAAACGGAAAACGTTTCCGTTTATTGTTTCTTTGTTTAACACAAACGAGTAATAAAGGGTGTCCGAAAATCAAAGTAAGATTTGAATATCGTGATAAGAGTGCAAAAATGTGTGATCGTTGAAGAAAAAATACAGCATGATAGATGACAGTTCAGTGTTATTAAAATTTAACTATAACTTCAAGAACAACGCATTTTCATTGTTGGGGAAACTTTTTAAAAATATTCCAGAGTTTGCAAACAAAATCATCTTCAGCGAAAGGACTGATTTTCATCTTGATGGCTTCGGTAGCCGTCAAAATATTTGCCTTCTAGGTTCAGAAAATACACGAGTTATTGTTGAGAAACAAATGTATCAGAAACGTCTCACTGGTGGGTATAAATTTTCGACTGGAACCATCATCAAACCATGTTCCTTCTTTACTGACTCCACATTTTTAGAGAGTATTAAAAACCGTTTAAAACATTTTAATTTAATACAAAATATAAATTTAAAGAAGAAAGTAAACTACTTGTTTTTCTTAGGGTAACAGAATGAGCCACCTTTTCTTGGAACGTCTTAAATTTACTCAAAATTTATACAACTTTATTAAAAACATATAAAACAAAAGACTTAAGATACAAACTTGTTACATTTCTACAGAATTGGAATTCAGTGGAATTAGAAACACAACAACTTTGTTATATTCCAAGAATCCGTCTCAATTAATATGCAACCACAGATAATCGAAGATTTTTAAAATTTACAGCCAACCATAAACAAAAATAACTTCGAGATTAATGATCAAAAATATAAAACCGGATTTTGAAAAACCTTAATTGAAATCTATTGCTAACACAAATCAAACCGAAATATACAAGACATTAACAAAATATTTTTATTAGTCAAAGTACGAGAAAGCCCTTTTTCCTTTACACGGGCAACTTGAATATTTGGGGGTTTCTTTTCTTTACATTTTCAAAATATCAAAACGCCTACTTTAGACTTAACCTACATGTTTTTATTCGTCATCATTATCATTGTTAAGGTGACACGTTAAAAGACTTGTTCGTTGCTAAGACAGGTACAGTTGGCCAGCACGAACATCTTGAACATCATACAGCCCACATTGTTGGGATGCTGCTGAAAATAAAAACAAGAGAATTTGTTAATGTCTTTGGTCATCATAATATAAAGTGCATTTTTAATTAATCACATAAAATTGAAATCAATAAATTTTTCAAAATTAACTCAGCTGTAGCGAAAACCGTGTACCCACATCACCACCCACTTAGGGTTTAAATAATTAACAAAAAAACTCAAGTGGGTGTTTTTCTTTTAAACCACCTAATATTTTGTTTTAAACTACAGCTTTCCTTTTGAAACTTAATAAGTTTATTAACTAAATGCTTAAAAATCCATTATAAAGTTATAAAATTTAGTTATAAAATAAAAGGAAGAAACATTTTTCGTTTCAAACAAAAAAAAACAACGAAATATTCTTTTATATACCCAAAAACAAAGAAGACAAAACAAAAAATATTTAATTGTTTATATAAGTTATTAAAGAATTTCGCGTTTTATCTCAAATTATTTCACAAAAAATTTATTATTAGTGAGCTAAAGTAAACAAAAGAATTAAGACACACACACTTGCAAGAACAAAGTGCACACAACTTAACACCGCCAAACAACAACAAATTCCTTCATAATAATATTATTAAAAAAAAATATAATAAATACGTTTAAAATATTAAAAATTCCCCCAAATAAATAATCGCATAATTATAATAATAATAAAATCACGAAATTTTGCCCACAATCGTTATTAAGCGCCTGCGAGTTTTGTATAATTGTCCAGCTCAAACAAAAGACTGAAGAAACAAGCGTGAATTAACATCAATATCATAATCAAAACAAAAGCCACACAATATCATAGAACTCTTAGATAATGACAGATTTTTTTCGTTAAGATCTAACAAAATTTGGAAATTTTTGAACAAAAAGTTCAGATCCTAATGCTATCAGTGGTCCAATGATTAGTATGCACGGCTCTTCTATGGATTTTTCAATAAGAGCGCTACAAAAGTTTTTTTTAAATAAAACAAAACCGGTTTTAGATACCAATGAAATTCTTCATTCCTGCGAAAGTACGTTCGATGCCATTATGTATGGATTTCGATTTCGTTTGCATGGCCACCACGGGCACGCTTGCAGAAGTCCAGACGCTGAACCCAATTTTCGACGGTTTTCAAGCATAAATCGGCCGATACTGCTGCAATTTTACGTTCGATATTCGTACGAAGTTCATCAATCGTCGCTGGCTTGTTGGCATAGACCATAGACGTGACGTAGCCCCACAGAAAATAATCTAACGGCGTCAAATCGCACGACCGAGGCGGCCAATCGACTGGACCATTTCGTGAGATAACACGTTCACCAAACTTGGTTTCCAATAAATTGATTGTGGCATTCGTTGTGTGGCTTGTGGCGCCGTCCTGTTGGAACCACATGTCCTCCAAGTCCATGTTATCCAATTGGGGCCAAAAATATTCGGTTATCATTGAACGGTAGCGATTCGCATTCACAGTAATGTGCCGGTCTTGATCATCACGGAAGAAGTACGGCCCAATGACGCCGCCGGCCCATAAACCGCACCAAACCGTAATTTTTTCGGGATGCAATGATGACTCATGGATTACGTGTGGATTGCTGTCTGACCAATAACGCATATTTTGCTTATTGACGAAGCCATTCAGCCAGAAATGAGCCTCATCGCTGAAGATGATTTTCCAATGAAAATCCGAATCATTTTCAAGTTGTTGCTCAGCCCAATTCACGAACATACGACGCTTATGGTGGTCAAGCGGCTTCAGTTCTTGCGTCAATTTGATCTTGTAAGGATGTAGGCCAAGATCTTTTCGCAAAATTCGCCACAACGACGTCACAGAGATGCCCAACGCTTGAGAACGACGTGTGCGAGACACATTTGGGCTTTCTTGAACTGAAGTCTCAGCGGCAGCAATATTCTCGACACTACGGGCACTTCTTTGTCTCAGTGGCACGGGAACATTTTGTACTGTGCCTGTGGATTCAAATTTTTCCACTAGACGCTCAATTGTTGATCTGGTAGGACGAGTATGACGACCATAAATTGGACGTAGCGCTCTTAAAGTTGAGGCCACTGACTCCAAATTTCGGTAGTAAATATTAATAATTTCGACTCGTTGTAGGCTCGTATAGCTTTCCATGATGAAATGGCAAACCTTACTGAAGAGAAATGTCAAAAGAGCGGGAACAAATATGGCGTCGTTTGCTGTCCCTATCGATTTACTTTTGTAGCGTCTCCGTTGAAAAACCCGTTACATGAGAATGTAAGTTCGATCCCCACTTTGATTACCTTTCATATTTCTTCCGACGATGGAAAAACCTATGGTACCACCTGTGTCAAGGAATGTTCCGAGCATTTACTCAACGATAATGGTGCATGTGTGAGTATCTGTCCTGCCTATAAAATGGCTCAATATGGTGAATGTATTCCCTGCAATGGACCTTGCCCCAAAACATGTCCAGGCAAAGCTGTGCTCCTTTCCGGGAATATTGATTGCTACGAAGGCTGCGCTAACATTGAATGCTCTCTCCGTGTACTGGATCAAACATTTTCGGGTTATCAGGATATTTATAAAAATTATACTAAACTAACAGTATTATAACTTATCAAACCATTTTATACTTCTCAACAAACACAATATGTTTATAGCAATATACAAATTATATCTTAACTCGCCTCAATCATAATATGTTCGCAAAGTTGCAATTACAAATATGTTTCTATAGTTTCTCAAACATACATACAGTGGTGTGCGATGAAATAGAGTCAACACTAATCAACATTTTCAAAACAAAAACAAATGTAGAAAAATTAAATTTTGTTTATAACTTTTATTTTTAATTGTTCAATTAAGAACTAGATATAACATTTTAGAACATGAATGTCGTAATTTAAAATTAAATCATTAGGTATAAATCAAAATATTTCAAAATGCCCCGTTTTGCCTGTGAATTAAAATAGAGTCATCGCGATTCATCATCTGAACTAGAATAAATAGCTGTGTCATTAATCCTTTATATTATCTCAGTACTTTTCTGAAATAACTATTCTTTTTTATCACAGCTAAGCAACGCCTTGACATTGAATCATCAAGTCTCCACAAGTCATGTTTTCCACGCCGATTGTACCAGTGTCATAAGCTCATCTTTATTAAATTGGTTAATTCCTTTGATAGACACTTTAATGTCCTATAATGTTAATATAGGACTTAAGCCCGGCGACTGCATAGACCATCTTAAAACTATGACACTATTATTTTCAAACGAAGCTTTTGCTCGCTTTGATGTGTGTTTGGGGTCGATATTATGTTGAAACACCCATCGAAGCGGCATTTCCCATTTAGCACAAGGCATCATGATGTTTTTTTTAATACAGTGGTATAATATGCAGCGTCCATTGTCTGTTCAATTTGGACTAAAGGTTATGTCCCAATGTAAGAGTAACAACCCCGTACCATTATGTTTCCGCTACCACGTTTAACTGTTTGGATTGTGTTCTGGGGCCTGAATTCGGTGTTGGAAGGTCTTCGTACAGGAAGATTACTCTTATCATAATTACCCAATCTCACTTTAGTTTCAGCTGTCCTCAAAATATTTCGCCATTTCCGTACGGACTATTTCACATGCTCCTTGGCAAAATGCAACATTTTTTGAACGTTCCGTTTGGATTGAAATGGAGCTTTTCGGACACTTTTTGCCTTTAAATTGTTTTTAGTTAGCATTTTTCTTAATGTAGAGGTGTGAACACCCCGATCGTATCGCCTTTTAAGGGCGGAACAGGTAACAAAAGTCGAACTCTACGTGACACTATATTTTTGGTTCCAAATGTTATGTAATTTTCAGGTTTTCCCTCTGTTTCGTGGATTAGGCTTATATTTTATTCCAGTCTCCACCATTTTCTTTGGACATCCAATTATGTATGTAGCTTCTGAATTATTTTCTCATCTCTTTTATTCTTTCTTGGCGCTCATGATTGCAATGCTTAGATCGGCCCATTTTGGAACGTCAATAATGGCAATTTATTACTGCTACTAATAAACATAAATCATATTTAGAAGCTAAACTTTGTTTTCAAATTCAAATCCAAACTATCGTTAACTATTTCAAAAGAAAAAATATTTTTTTGTAATTGACTCTATTTTATAGCACACATAGCCTTTAAAATACTGACACTGACCTGGAGAACAGTAGTGTACAAAATTTATTAAAAATGACAGCAGAGGACCGGTCAATCAGGTTCAGAACTTCTTGACATGAAACATCTTGGACCACTGATTTGCAGAGAATAAAAGTTTTGGCGAGTGTGTGACTCTATTTCATCGCACACCACTGTATATGTCATACTAAACATATGTATATTTGGGACAGCTGTTTTTTATTTCACAGAAGAGGTTGCGTTTTTTTTTTGTAACATATATACGAGACATTTACAGGATACAAAAAAAAACGTATACCGGTTAAAAATAAATAACTTGGCATCACTGTAATATAAAGTAATTTTTTATTTATATATTTGTCAGTTTTCATTTGTAAACATATCACCATTTTTGAAACAAAGTTGTAAATATCAAATTTTAATTTGATAAGACGAGCAGGTCTCAAAAAGTAAATGTCGGCTACAAGAAATATCTCGCATTTAAATTTTGTTCAGCCAACTTTACCAAAATGCACGTTGGTTTCAGCAGGAGGTGATATAGGATGCCGCTGTGCATCTGGTGCGGTACGAACGCGTCAATTCAAGGATAAAATAGTGACTACAATCCCTAGATGCGAATTTTTGTCAAAGGAAGTAAGAGAGTATATGTTTATACTTATTTCAAATTATTGGCTCGCGCTCAACTGCTTAATCTCAATGTCATTGTTGAGGCCAACTACTCCTCCAACAAGGCAGAAAACGAGATCAAGAAAACTGATAGTGGCTGCTTGTTGGCTGCTTAAATCAAGCAAATGTACCCCTTAAGCTCTCATTAAGACTCACTTAAGACTCTTTAAGACTCATTTGATCATCTAAAATGTATTCGTGTTTTAATAAATGGACTGTTTTAATTTTATGTAATTTATTGCAAACCGGTATTTCAACGCAAGTTTCCATAGAAAAGCACTACGTGATTTTAGCATAAAGGTGTTTTGCAGTAAACTTTGTCTTACAATACACCACTTTGTTCTCGTCGAGAAATCAGGCCCTTGTATTGGAGATCAGCTACATTTGTGATGATATTTTTCCTGGAACTACTGCAAGATTGGAAGTTTTCGGGAAAACGTTAATCCAATCAAATCAAAATGTGTTTAAACATTTCAAGTCTCTCGGGCTTAAAGGAATCTCGAATAGTGGTTGGCATTTTGGATGATATCAAGACCTTTTTTTTAAAGACTCAATTTTGTTGAGATAGCTTTAATCAGTACTTTCAATATCAAAGATGACCTCCATGCGACATTTTCCTATTGAACACTTAGGAATTCCGAAAAGTTGCCCATTGTTTTAGCTGATTCCATTCCACAATCTGTCATCACCCAATCCTTATCAGCCCTATCTATATTTATTCGAGTTATCTGAAAAAATTAATATGGTACCCAACATAACACCATTCAACACGGTTAACGATTTATATACAGATCAGTTTCGCTCATTTCTATGGCCAAAATGATGAAGCTACCATAACGCCGGTCGCAAAACCCAAAGTGGCATTCATAGATCTATGTTGGTTGCCACGAAGGAACAGAACAAAAGCTACATCTGCCGCGGATAAAGTCTTGTACTCATTGGGGCGTTTGCACCGGAACCATAACCGGCATTCGTTAAAATTGATTTTTTTTAATAATATTTTAGTACGTTTAAACTTTTTCTTCCTATTTATTGTTTATTTTTGAATACACATTTGTCAAAATAGTGCGATAACTTGGTAGCATCTGAATTTCTCAATACATTTTTAGTACTTTTTTTTACAACGTATCCCCGTTATGCCAAAAACGATGTACAAGTAGACAGTCAAAATTTCTCTTCACTCAAATGTCAACAAACAAAACGAGTGAAACCCTAGTACTTCTCTACTCTCTCTCTCTTACTCTCTTCATTGAATATTTCAATACACGAGCAGCTTTTTGATAGTGTTATTGTATATAACTATACAAATTCCAACCATGTTGAAGTAAAATTACATAAACTGTGCAAAAAGTATGAAATAAGCAAGATATGACGCGAGAGAGAAATGCGTTTGAGTGAACTCCTAGCACCGTAGATACATTTATTCTCTCATCTGATGTTTCATTTCACACTCTTTACCTTAGGTTTGTGGAAATGAGAGCAATTAAATTTAAAATTACCTTACACCAGGTGGAGTTACAAAATATGATCACTTAACTTTTTTCTGTCGTTTTGGGGTAGAACTGAAAAATTTAAATATATGTTGCACTTTTTTTTGTTGACTTTTATCGTTGGTATACATTTGTATTGTATTTAACACAACTAGTTTGCCACAAAAATGTTGTTGTTCGGTTGTTGTTCCTTTGTTGATCGTTGTATACTATTGCCACCATCTGGTATTATTGAACCCATATTTTCCACCATCCAATGTTTACTTTCCATCGTACCTTTGACGTTTAATTTATTGAGCGAATAAAAGCTTCTATGGTATGTATTATTCTATGGGGGAAACGTATATAGGTTACAAAAAAAAAACGCAACTAGAGGCTTTGACATTTTTATGAAATCAGTTTATTTCCTAACAACATTTTGCCATTTTCTTAACAACTTGAGTCATTAAATTCACTGACATAAATGCAAAAATATCTAAAACCTCTCTATTATTTCTACAAAAGTACAAAGGAACTATAAAAAAGTGATTAGTTTTAAAATGAATTCTGCTTATGAATAAACACAAATCATTACAGATTTAATACTTGAAAATTCCATATAACTATTTTCTTTCTAACACCCTTTCAAATGACTCCCCTCCTTAATTTTTGAAAGTTTTCCTTG
Organism: Phaonia tiefii; assembly: GCA_963931995.1. NCBI lineage: Eukaryota > Metazoa > Arthropoda > Insecta > Diptera > Muscidae > Phaonia > Phaonia tiefii. The sequence goes on along the minus strand of OZ008371.1, from coordinate 204,455,765 downwards.
TACCCAGATAAATCAAATCTATATGTGCAAAATAAAGCTGCACCTTAAAGCCACCAACCAGCCAGCCACTCGCTCACTTGACTGATGATAATTGTCAACTCAAAAGTTATGGCTTAAATAAAAACCAACAGCAACAACAACAGCAACAACACACACACATAACCAGCTTTTAATGGCAACAAATAAAAGCAAAGCTAACAACAACAACAAATTCTTCGGAAAAAAAACAAATGATTTAAAACTATAAATAAACATTATGGGTCTCTTCAACTCTCAAATGCTCTTTCTAAGTACAGCAGTCGCTGTTAAGCTCTCTTTTGCTCTTTCGTTAAACACACCAAGTTCTGACCATATATAGTAGCGACTGGAGAAGAGACCAGAAAGATGTACAGCCAGGGGCGAAACAATTGGCCATTGTCTGTGTCTAACCTTTTAAGGTCAGGCGTAGTTTGAGAAATATCTGGCGCCTGATTCGTTGTCTTTCCTCCACTTTGTTAAATATATTTTATTAATTTGTTCTCTCTTCTTTGTTTTCTCTCTCTATTGCAGTTTGTATTGGCACCAAGTCACGGCTATCAGTGCCCTCGAATCGCGAACATCATTATCGCAATCTAAGGGATCGCTACAACAACTGCACCTATGTGGATGGCAATTTGGAGCTGACCTGGCTGCAGGATGCCAATTTGGATTTGAGCTTTTTGGAAAATATTAGAGAAGTTACTGGCTATATACTCATCAGTCATGTTGATATACGAAAAGTCGTATTTCCAAGGTATGTTACTACTTTTCCAGTGAAAATCCATCCCTTAACGTTTCTGTTTTACTTGCCTCCCCTTTAGACTTCAAATTATACGAGGCCGCACTTTATTCAATCTCAATGTCCAGGATGAACAATTCGCTCTCTTTGTTACCTATTCGAAAATGTTCTCCTTGGAAATGCCGGCGCTCCGTGATATTCTCCAAGGCTCCGTGGGTTTTTTCAATAACTTCAATTTGTGTCACATTAAATCGGTGGATTGGACGGAAATTATTTCTGGCCCCCCCGACAAATATCGTTACAACTACATCTACAATTTCACTTTGCCCGAACGTGAATGTCCCAAGTGCCACGAGTCCTGTGACCGGGGCTGCTGGGGTGAAGGCCCCAGTAATTGCCAGAAATTCAGCAAAATCAATTGTTCGCCTCAATGTGCTCAGGGCAGATGTTTTGGTCCCCGTCCTCGGGAATGTTGCCACCTATTCTGCGCCGGGGGCTGTACGGGTCCCACGCAAAAGGAATGCATAGCCTGCAAGAATTTCTACGATGATGGCGTGTGCAAAGAAGAATGTCCGCCCATGCAAAAATACAATCCCACAAATTATCTGTGGGAATCAAATCCCGAAGGTAAATATGCCTATGGTGCCACCTGTGTCAAAGAATGTCCCGAGCATTTGCTCAAGGATAATGGTGCATGCGTGAGAAGCTGTCCTGCCTATAAAATGGCTAAAGATGGTGAATGTATTCCCTGCAATGGACCCTGTCCCAAAACATGTCCCGGCAAAGCTGTGCTCCACTCTGGGAATATTGATTCCTACAAAGGTTGCACTGTCATTGAAGGCTCTCTGCGTGTACTGGATCAAACGTTTTCAGGTTACCAGGATATCTATAAAAATTACTCGTTGGGTCCTCGTTACATAGCCATGCATCCAGATCGCATGGAAGTCTTTTCCACGGTTAAAGAAATCACTGGCTACTTAGATATTGAGGGAGCTCATCCGGATTTTAAAAACCTTTCCTACTTCCGCAACTTGGAAGTTATTCACGGCCGCCAACTGATGGAAAGTTATTTTGCTTCACTGTCCATTGTTAAATCTTCGCTGCAGAGTTTGGAGCTAAAGTCGCTGAAACGCATTAACGCTGGCTCCGTGGTGATACAACATAATGACAAGATTTGTTATGTCAATGACATAGATTGGACGAAGCTGCAAAAGTCCGGGGAACATGGATTTGTGGTGGAAATGAATCGCAACAAGGACGAATGCAGTAAGTATTGTCACACATCATAGTTCCTAGCCCAAGAGTTAAATACTCAATCCCACTTTAAATTACAGAAAAAGATGGCCTGGTTTGTTCCGATCAATGCAACAACTCCGGCTGTTGGGGCTCTGGCACGGATCAGTGTTTGGAATGCAAAAACTTTGAATTCAATGGCACTTGTATAGCCGATTGTCGTAATATCACCAAGTAAGTTGGCTTATTACCCATTTCCCTTTAAACCTTTGTGCTTATTTGTCGTTTCTGTTCTCTTCCTTCTTCCAGTGCCTATCAGTTTGATGCCAAGACCTGCAAGCAATGCCATCCCGAGTGCCGCACCTGCTCTGGACCCGATGCCGAGCATTGCGATGAATGCGTCCATGTCAGGGATGAGAACCGTTGCGTTACCGTTTGTCCCGACAATAAGTTCTCCGACTATGGCACTTGTCGTACCTGCCATTCGACCTGTGAAGGCTGTACTGGTCCCAATAACACCATTGGTCCGGGTGGTTGTAAAACCTGTAACTTGGCCATAATCGGGCCGGATAACAACGTCGAAACGTGCCTGCAGAAGAATGACAAATGCCCCGATGGTTTTTACTGGGAATACGTCAATCCTAGGGAACAGGGCAAACTAAAGCCCTTGGCTGGCAAGGCCATCTGCCGCAAATGTCATTCGCGCTGCAAACTCTGTTCCGGCTATGGCTTCCATGAGCAGGTGTGCCAAAAATGCGCCGGCTATAAACGAGGCGAGCAGTGTGACGATGAATGTCCTTCGGATCATTATGCCGACGAGGAGAATCGTGAATGCTTCATGTGCCACCAGGAGTGCAAGGGCTGTACTGGACCCGGCTCTGACGAGTGCCTGGCTTGTCGCAGTTTCAAGTTGTTCGGAGACGGTGACCCCTTTGATAACTCCACCATTTTCAATTGCACCTCCAAGTGTCCACCGGAACAGGCGCACGTCATCTACCAGGCTCCTCACTTGGGTACTTATTGTTCGTCTGCCCCTCTAAAGGGTTCGAAATTAGTCGCCTCCGTGGATAAATATATATTCCTGATTATTGCGGTCGTGGCTTTGGTAGTGGTACTTGGCACCTTAAGTGTGGTCACTTATGTGTGTCGCCAAAAGACCAAAGCCAAAAAGGAAGCTGTTAAAATGACTATGGTATTGTCCGGTTGCGAGGATTCCGAGCCATTGAGGCCTTCAAATATAGGAGCAAATCTCTCCAAACTGCGTATAGTCAAAGAGCAAGAGTTAAGGAAAGGCGGTGTCTTGGGAATGGGTGCTTTTGGGCGAGTCTACAAAGGTGTTTGGGTGCCAGAAGGTGAAAATGTTAAAATACCTGTGGCCATTAAGGAGTTACTGAAATCTTCGGGAGCCGAGTCGAGTGAAGAGTTCTTGCGAGAAGCTTACATCATGGCCTCCGTGGAACATCCTAATCTTCTGAAACTGCTGGCTGTATGCATGACTTCACAAATGATGCTGATAACCCAGTTGATGCCGTTGGGTTGTCTCTTGGACTATGTGCGCAATAATCGTGACAAGATTGGCTCCAAAGCTCTACTGAATTGGTCGACCCAAATCGCTAAGGGCATGTCGTATTTGGAGGAGAAACGTTTGGTTCATCGGGATTTGGCGGCGCGAAATGTTTTGGTTCAAACTCCTTCTTGTATTAAAATCACCGATTTCGGTTTGGCCAAATTGCTGAACAATGATTCCAACGAATACAAAGCGGCCGGTGGCAAAATGCCCATTAAATGGCTGGCCTTGGAGTGCATACGCCATCGTGTCTTCACCAGCAAATCGGATGTGTGGGCTTTTGGCGTTACGATCTGGGAATTGTTAACTTTTGGCCAGAGACCTCATGAAAATATACCTGCCAAAGATATTCCCGATCTCATCGAAGTTGGTTTGAAATTAGAACAGCCAGAAATTTGCTCTTTGGATATTTACTGCACCCTGTTGTCCTGCTGGCATTTGGATGCCGAGATGAGACCTTCATTCAAGCAGTTGGTGAATGTGTTCGCCGAATTTGCCCGTGATCCCGGCCGTTACTTGGCTATACCCGGAGACAAGTTTACCCGATTGCCATCATACACAAGTCAAGATGAAAAGGATTTAATACGTAAACTGGCGCCCACTTTTGAAGGTCCCGAAGCTATTGTGGAGGCGGATGATTACTTGCAACCAAAATCTGCTCCAGGACCCCACAACCACGAGGGTTCGGAGGATGTGCCCAAGCTAAACCGTTACTGCAAAGATCCCATGAATAAAAACTCCTCAAACGAAAGCGACGAAACCGATTCGAATGCCCGGGAGGTGGGAGTAGGCAATCTGAGATTAGATTTGCCCGTGGACGAGGATGACTATCTAATGCCCACTTGCCAAGTGTCTTCACAAACCACATTAAATAATAACAATGTAACCACAAATAATGCCATGTCTTCAGCACCGGGAGGCTATATGGATCTCATCGGAGTGCCTGCCAGCGTAGATAATCCAGAATATTTGCTCAATACCACAGCGAATCTGAATGCACAAGAGGCTCCCATACCTACACAAACTTTGGGCATACCCGTTATGGTAACGAGGCCGGGCAATCAGGGACCCACAATGTTGGAGATACCAGTAACGCCCTCAGAACCCACTAGTTCAGACCATGAGTACTACAATGATACCCAGCGAGAGCTGCAGCCTTTGCATAGAAACGAAACAAGAGTGTGATGGCGCGAGGCCATAGCACAAAAGCGGGGGCAACACTGCCTGCCCCTCTTTGCGATTAGTGACAAATTCTTGCCGTAGGATTTTGCTTCAACTCCTCCTGTTAGTGCCTTAAACCAATTGTCTTTCAAACACACAAATTCTTCCTCCAATTGTAAATACAACAAATTGCAAACGAGCAAAGGAGTTATTGGGTTACGAATCCACATCCACTCCCTGGTACTGCTTCAAACTGGAATTACATGCGATGAATGAATTCAAGCCTTAAACGTGCCTCCATATTAGAAATTTAGTTGATTTAATTTGTATTTAACGTAGAATTTTATTTATTTAACTGACACTAACTATAATCTATAGTTTTAATGCGTATGTGTATGTAAATTATACAACAAATTCATATATAAATATCCTAAGTACTTATAATTATACATATAATCGATATTCGTTACAAAAAATTGTATATGTCAAAAACGAAATCTGTGAGACACCGCAAGAGCATTTTCCTGAAACGACAGAAGAGTTGTGGTGGCATTTTACTACAATACCCCAAAGGGGCGTATAACCGTTGGGTTACTCTTGTCCGTCAAAGGGAGTGAGTCCAACGGATACATGTATGTATGCTGGAGCCAACTCTTCCACACAAAACAAACGATATCATATAAAATCAATTCAACTTCATCAGAAGATTGATTATTCTCTTTATATACTTTAACACTGTCATTTTTATTTTTAGACTTTAAGCTCTAGTTGATAAAATCGAACTGTGATAACCAGTAGCAATAAGTTTCAATTTATAATACAACCTATTCATACGACAACAATGGCAAAACAAACTAAACCTATATATTTAAGTAGCGATCTAATTCATTTATATAATAAAAATATATTCAAGCAAAATTTTGAAAATTATGAAAATTATAATTATGAAATTTAACGAAATTTATGTAGCATCAAATGGGGATGATTTATCCTACAACAAAAATTCTTCTAAATAGTTTTTCGAACGAAACAAAAAAGGAAACAAACAAAGCACAAGTGCCATTAATTTTTTTTTTTTACAGAAAGATTCAATATAACCTCCGCTTCCCTCAAATTCATACATATTTTCTTTATCTGTATATTCCCTTTTACTCGCTAGCGATTTCGATAACGAACTGTTTTCGGTACCAATGCATTTTGCAAAACGAATAAATTCCGCTTAAATAATTTCTAGAACAAATTTTGATACAATTTTTTTTTTAAATTGAACAAATTATTTGTTGTCTTTCGAAATGTATCGAGAACAACAACAAAAACGCAAAACAAGCAACGGCAATAATCGAATAAAAAAATATCTAAAATACATTTGGTAAAGTTAACAAACTATTATTTTTTTATAAATATATGTAAATGTATATATAAAGTAGATGAACTGTTTTCAAAATAAACAATTAAAGTTTAATGTTATATTTTTGTATAGACGTTAGTGTGTATGTACATGTAAATTTTATACAATCGTAAGACTCTTTTTATTAAGAAAATATTTACAAACAAATAAAAACATCTAAAATATTACAAAAAATATATTCTATGCTTATTCTTATTCTATTGTGGAATATGGATTAAAACTGGGAAAGAGAATTTGAAATCAGGACAGAAAATTCGGCCGGCTGAACCAACTTAAACATACCCTAAACTGAAGTCATTCATTGCATCCCAATTAGAGTGTTAAAATTCGATACCGAAAAACCGGAGAAACTTGCAATTAACCTAGTGGCGGTTTTTTACAAAACTTAATTTTCGTATAAACCGAAAACCGGTTATTAGATGTCGGTTAACCGATTTATACTCAATTTGTTTTAAAAGTTCTTACATACTTTTAATAATTAAAAAAATATCATTTTCATATATTAATTGTTTTTTTGAATTAACTAACACGACATCAATTCTGAAATATAATAATAATAAGATTTTAAACAGATTTTAATTTCGTAATGTTTTCACATTCGAATAAAAATTAAATAATTAATTTTTTACAATTTTTACACTTTAATAATGATAATCTTATTCATGAAAATTGTTTTCAAATTCGAACATGATTTTCAAATTGAAATATGTTTAATGTCCATATAAATTAAAGTTGTCAATTTTGCTTAAAAAACAATTATTGCAAACTGGAATTTGATTTACATTTTAATTTAAAAATAAATCGTTATTGTTAAATTTAAATACAGCTGTGCAATTTTGAGATTGAAACACCAATAAATATATTTAATTCATTTCAACAAAAAACCTATTCAATTATGAAGATAAAAAGAATTGAAATGAATTAGAATAGATTAGACTTAGTTAGATTAGATTGCTTTGAATTGGCTTGGACTAAGTTGATGGAATTGAATTTATTTGAATTGCATTTAATTTAATTGAATTGAACTGAATTGAATTGAATTGAATAGAAGTAAACTGATCTGAACTGAACTGAATTGAATTTAATTGAATTGAATTGAATTTAATTGAATTGAACTGAATTGAATTGAATTGAATAGAAGTAAATTGAACTGAACTGAACTGAATTGAATTTATTTGAATTGCATTTAATTTAATTGAATTGAACTGAATTGAATTGAATTGAATAGAAGTAAACTGATCTGAACTGAACTGAATTGAATTTAATTGAATTGAATTGAATTTAATTGAATTGAATTGAATTGAATTGAATTGAATTGAATTGAATTGAATTGAATTGAATTAAATTGAATTGAATTGAATTGAATTGAATTGAATTGAATTGAATTGAATTGAATTGAATTGAATTGAATTGAATTGAATTGAATTGAATTGAATTGAATTGAATTGAATTGAATTGAATTGAATTGAATTGAATTGAATTGAATTGAATTGAATTGAATTGAATTGAACTGAATTGAATTGAATAGAAGTAAATTGAACTGAACTGAACTGAATTGAATTTAAATGAATTGAATTGAATTGAATTAAATTGAACTGAACTGAATTGACTTGAATTTAATTGAATTGAATTGTATTCAATTGATTTTAATTGGATTGAATTTAATTGAATGGAATTGAATTGAATTGAATCGAGTTGTATTTAATTTAATTGAATTGAATTGAATTGTATTGAATTGAATTTAATTGGATTGCATTTAATTGAATGGAATTGAATTGATTTGAATTGAGTTGAATTGAACTGAGTTGAATTGATTTGAGTTGAATTGAATTGAACTGAATAGAATTGAATTGAATTGAAATGAATTGAATTGAATTGAATTGAATTGAATTGAATTGAATTGAATTGAATTGAATTGAATTGAATTGAATTGAATTGAAATGAATTGAAATGAATTGAATTGAACTGAATTGAATTGAATTAAATTGAATCGCATTGCATTGAATAGAAGTGAACTGAACTGAACTGAATTGAACTGAACTGAATTGAATTAACTGATGTGTTATTTAATGGAAACTTTTAAAAATATTAAATAATAAAAGGTGCTATATTTTCAGAATAATTATGACTCTTTTTACGGCAAAACAAAACAAGTCAAGAACATTTTATTTTGTGTTGATTTTGTGTTAGGTGTTTTACAAAAATTTTAAAATATTGTTTTCCATACGAAACGAAAAAACGGAGAATTAATAGTAATTAAAACCGAAAATTAAACGGTTTCAGTTGTGTTTCCTATTCTGTGAAACCAAAAACCGATTTTCCGAAAAAGTGATTTTTCGAATAACCCGAAAAGCGGTTATTCGAAAATGCCGGTTTTTGAACACTCTAGTACTGATGCATCACCACAACTTAAATCCGCATTTCATCAACGAATAGTTTCGTACAATGTGTGGCAATGAATTTATACGTTGGCTCAGTTCTGATGTGAGTTATATTTATAGTCATAGGTGTCAGTAAGATGGCCCAACGATGGTGCAATGGTTAGTGTGCGTGGCTCTAGTACATAAGAAGTTGGATTCGATCTCTGCTCTAATGGCGGCCACACTATCAAGTAATAAGCAATGAAAACGTTTCTCAAAATACCGTTCGGAATCCGTGTCAAATTATAAGTCCCAATCAGTGTGTGTAAAAATAAACAAGCCCACAATTCACTGGTTGTGAGAAGCTCTCCCCAATCCCTTCATAGGATGTAATTGGAAATCATTTTTTATTTTGGTGTGACTAAGTCAAGGTTGGCAATTTCTCAATAAGTGCAATTCGCTGATAACATTTAGAATGTTAAAAAGACATGGAATTGTAATCTCTGTTACATTTCAAAATATTGATAATATAAATATAAATTTTCAAATCTATGTAAATGTAACTGATAAAAGTTTGAATAAATAAAGCAATTAACCTTTCATCTATGACTCATTCGCCGGGAAATTTTGTAAACATTTGGAAAATCCCATTACAAAATTGCAACAACTGAAACATTATCTCAGGCTTAAGTTATTATATAAATGATTGGGGTGTAAATAGGTGGTTCTTCCGGAACAACTCGCCAAATCATTGTGATACTTTAAAACTACAACTCAAGTAATTTGCAATTCAAGATGAAATTTCTCTTCTCGATTTTTGTCATCTGTTGCCTGTTGGCCTCCACTTTGGTCGCCGGAGCCTGTATGAACTCTGCCTGTAGTGCTGATTGTAAATCTCGGAAATTCGATTTTGGCGTATGCGACCTGGATAACTGTGTTTGCCACTACAACAGTCTTTAAACTTTGAAATCAAATGAGCGTGATCAAAATTTGCATTCAAAGCGTGATATTAATTCAAAACCGAAGTTGAATTACCATCAATATTTAACTTGTATAAAAAAACTAAATTGAAATATTGTAACTAAAAATGGACATCAATAAAATATTTTAAATCAAAATTTTATCAACACAAATTATTTGTTATTATTTTATTTTGCTTGTGTCGAATTGATGGGAAAAATATGATATAAATACTTTTTAATAATAGTAAAATAGCAATAAATTACAATTTAAGCTAACTTTATTTTTAAAATGAATGGGATATTAAATTTTGGGATCAAGAGCGATACTACCTCGGGGCTTAGCGACGCACAGTGTCGTGATTTTTCAATACAGGCGGTCAAAAATTAAAGGAGTTGTGGTAGGTTTACGAAATATTGCGCAGACATTTTTAAACAAGAGAAAAAAACAAAGTTTGATGTAAATCCGTCAAAGGACACGCCCACCTCCCATATATCCTGAAATAAAAAAAATTCTACAATTTCTACAGCTGCAAACTGGCAAAATTCATATTTAAGTTGGTTCAAATCATGGTAAAAAATTTCTGAAATTGGATTTAAATACAAAAAAATATATACAAGGTGGGGTAAAAGTAATGATCCAGTGTTCTTTTCTTTAATGAAAAACTTTGGTTCTGCTTGTAAATTTCTTTATTTAGTCCATTAGAATTTATTCCATCAAGTTGAGAAAATTATATCGGCCAAGTGACCGCCGCCGGAGTTGATGACCATACGGGCACGTTTTATGGCATTTTCGGGTGACAAGTACTCGCATTCTTGGCGAAGGGCTTCAAGAGTCTGCGGCTTGTTGACGTAACCCCGCGACTTCAAAACCCCCATAAAAAGAAGTCTGGAAGGAGTAAATCGGGTGATCTGACTGGCGTGCAATTCCCCAAAACGGGAGATTAAGCGACCCGAATATGCTTCCTTCAGAATGTCAGTTGTGGCTCGAGCAGTGTTCGCCGTTGCATCGTCCTGTTGGAACTACATGTTCTCCAGTCCCAATTCATCCAATTGAGGAAGAACAAATTCGGTAATCATGGCTCTGTAGAGCGCGCCGTCCACAGTCGTCGTTTGGCCCGCGGCTTTCTCGAAAAAAATTACCCGATGACTCCTCCAGCGTAAACAGCACACCACGCAGTAACTTTGATCAGGTGTAATGCTTCTTAGTGGGTGATACACGGATTTTTAGTGCCCCAGCAACGATTATTTGTTTATTCCCATAACTGCTAAGATGGAAATGAGCCTCATCGCTCATGATCATTTTTGATGAAAAATCGTTTCAGGATGGCTTGAGCGTAGGTTACACACGTTTGGCTGTCAAAACCTAAAAGCTGATGCACTGTCTGCACTTTGTAAGGGAACATCTTAAAATCTAAAAAATTCTGCGTGGGGACCGCTGGCTAATGCCCAATTGCGTGGCATGTCGTCTGGTCGATGTTCCGGGCTGCTCTTCTCAGCAGAACGGCTGCTCCGGTTTCGGCCAGCCTTGGTAAGATTTCGTAGTGTCCCTATCTCTTCAAGGCGAGTGGCCAAATGCCGCAGGAAATCGGTGACGAAATATACGCTGCGCAAACACAGCTGACGAATTGTTGCGCAAAAACTGAAAACTATTATTCCGCGTTCTTGCGGCTTATTGATTTGTATTCTGCGTCTGTTTACTTCCCAAATGTCAAAATCGAATTGACATTTGGCGCCATTTGCAAAAGTTATAGGGTTTTTTATGGCGCACATCTGAGCAAGCTGCCGCAGAACTGTGGATAGATTTCATACCACATGCCGTGTAAATGATGCAATGTCACCAACATGTCGCAGGAATGTGCGTACTAAAGAGAATATCTCCGCTGCAAACGAAAGTGAGGAAGAAGATCCGAATTTATCGATTCATCATCGTTCGCAGGAATTGGGGTCTGCCAGTCCACCACGTAGAAACAACATTCCAATCGATCAAAAACGATATAGTTACAAGTAGACAGTCAACATTTCTACTCACTCGAATGCATACATGGTTTTTTTTTAATTTGCATTGGATTTTAATTTGCATTACTTTATCTAATGCAAATGCAAAAGAATTACCATTGTTCGTAATGGCAATTAAAAAATTTTGAATTTGCATTTGCTCAGGCAATGCAAATGCAGGTTGTTGAATCAGATGCCAATTGTAATGAAATATGGGAATGCTTTTAATTGTTTTGAATTTGTTTAACTGCTGGCAATTCTGTTTTTAAAGTATTTTATATGTAGAAGTTTGTGGCTTAGATAGGTATTGCCTTGTAGTACTTTCAAATTCATAAACCTGTACTGTATAAAATATTTGAAAACCACAATTGCCAGATATGAAGGAAATGCTTTGAAAATAAGTACAATTGCCAATGGTATTGAAAGTTTTTTGAATTTGCATTTGGACAGGAAATTCAAATTAAAGAACAAATTATGATTGTCATATAATTAATTTGCCCCATGTATGCTCGAATGCCGACAAACAAAACGAGTGAAACCTTAACCAAACTCTGTTCTCTTTCTTACTCTCTTCATTGAATATTTCAATACACGAACAGCTTTTTGATAGTGTTATTCATGGTAGAATTATCTATTAGGTAGTCGCATTAGCAATTCCGTCGATAAGCTGTCATAATTCGCTGAATAATGAAAACCACTATGTACTCAAAATGTGAAAATTTTTATAAGATTGCCTTACTTGCTACAAAGTCTATGCTATTAAATTGCATTTTGGTTGAAATTCTTTGAATTTTCTTAACAAACAAAGAGAAACAAAATCGAATTGGACAGCTTACCGACGGAAAAGATGAAAAAACCACAAATCAGCTGGGCTGACGCGTTTACCCGATAGATAATTTTACCATGGTGTTATTATAATCAAGATATGACGTGAGAGAAAAATGAATTGTGACCACTTTTTGGTTCCCTTTTATGTGGGTTGCCAAATTGTCCATGTCAACTCGTCCATGTTTCCAGAAGATACCGTATAATGGGTTTGGACAGACACCATTTGGTTTTGTGTTGGTGAAAGAATATAGGTTGGTAGATTTTTGAAATTTTCATATAAAGATTTTTGAAATTAGTCCACCCAATAGCTCCGTAAATCCTAGTTTTTGGAAAATGACGAACATGGCAATCGATTCGTCCATATTTCCAGAAGAGACCTTATAATTGGTTTGGACAGACACCATTTGGTTTCGTGTTGGTGAAAAAAAAATGGGTTTGTACATTTTTAAAACTTTCATATGAAGATTTTTTAAATTTTTCCAGCCTATAGCTCAGTAAATCCTATTTTTTGGAAAATTACCAACATGGCACTCGATTCATTCATGTTTCCAGAATAGACCGTATAATGGGTTTGGACAGACACCATTTGGTTTTGATTAGACATGACACCTGAGAATATCCTTATATTCCGATAGTTTGCACAAGACTTTGCTTGGTGTTGGTGATCAGAAAAATGTACAAATGCAATTTGGGATTATACACAAATTTCTGCTTTGCTTTGGTTGACTAATAACACAATTCTTTATTTATTTTAATATTTAATTTAAAAACTTTATTTTGTTTATATTTTCATTGACATTGTAAAAATTAATTGATTTGACACTTATATTTTCTATAAAAATCCATTTCCGCTTATGGTTACAACTTCGTATGTTTACATTTTGCAAAATCTTCTGGTTTTTTTCTCATCGGATATTCCATGAAAAATCTTCTGCTAATTTTCCCGATTTCATTTGTTTCTAATTTGATTTTGTTACAATTCAGCCTGGAACGGAATGGAATGAAATTCAGATGAAGTTAAATCCTGTGTTTTTGTTCTGTTTTCTTCACATGCGTACATTTGCCATGGTTTAAGATACAGATATTGGCCTGGCTAGAAAAGTCAACTCTTACCCAAACATGCGTTCAAATTAAATATAACCCCTAAATGTATGCTGTAGATTTCAGCGTACAGTATTTATCGATAATACGTTGAATTGTGTACAGTTTATACAGTCTGTATTAAATGGTTCTTGAATTTGATAAAAGCTATTTACTGTGTACGGTTCGAAATCGATAAAACGAGACAACACATTTATCGTTTAACATTGTAACAATTCATCGTAGTTTGTCAAAATTTGGAAATCATTGAGCCTGTTTTTTTTTCCCTGCTAAACTAATATTTCGACCACTTTGTATGGCGAGTTAAGCGATATTAAGCGATTTTAAGCGGCTCCCCATACAAAGTCGTCGAAAAGTTAGTTTAGCAGGGAATAAAAAAACAGGCTCATTTTGTTTCAGTTTCACAGTAGGCACTAAACATCAGGCATTTAAAGTTAATTTAAGTGGAGTGGAATCTGGCCATTGTAGTCTAAACTCAATTCTAAAAAATTTTCAATATACATAGTTGTGGACTCATCTGCTGTAAAATACTTTAACCCTATTCGTAGCAAACTAAACTTATAACGTAAAGTACCACGCAGTGACTATCAGTCACTAGTATTAAAAAAGGCAAAGGATGATAAATTGTAAATACTTTTTTGTATTATTCGGGAAATTGTACTAAAGCAATTCAAATTTTATAGATTTAGGTAAATAATATAATGATACACTAATTATTTCTTGCAATTAAGGCCTACTACATCTTTTTGGGAATGTTCGATACAAAAATTGTTGTGCATATTTGACAATACTTTAAGATTCTCTATGTGGTTGCAAAAGTTTCATCAATCGATGCTATAATACTGCGCGGTAGCCCTTTCAAATTTCTCACATGAATATTTGGCATAATTAGCTCCCGAGCTAATTCCTTCAAAAATATTTTTCGGCGGGTATATTTCTTAGCTTTCTTCCAATCTTGGTATAAATATATATTATTACCCATATTACCACAAGCACGTTTTCCTCTTGGTGGAAAATGCATGACACATTTGGGCAAATATATCTACGCCGCCGTTAGTTGCATTGCAGTACAAATTAAAATCCGACGTTTTAGATTGTTCATTTATGTTCAAAGAAGGATGTATAGTCGAAAGGAGAAGAATAACCTTATTTTTTCGGAACGGAGCTCACCAGAGTAATATTCTTTGTAAATCCGAAAATGTAGCTACCAGGTTCTGTCTTTTTTTTTTTGATTCGGTTTTTACGTAATATACCCACACATGTAAGCCGCTTCGAAAGCAAATTTTGGGCAAACTCAAAACTTATAGCAACATAATTATCAAGATTAATATTTATATTCGTATTCTCATAGAACTCACAAAGTTCCTTTACAACATTTTGGACCAAATTTCTACATTTGTTGGCACCAAAATAACTAGTTTTGCTATCGTAAATCCACCAAATTTCCATTCCATATTTATCGGGTTTGGATGGTATATATTGGCGAAATGAAACTCTGCCTCTGTATGAAACCAACTGCTCATCTATGGTCAAGTTCTCTCCCGGCATAAACGTTTTTAAGTTTATATTTAGCACGTCCCATAGATCCTGAAACTTGTAAACTTATCTTGATACCTATACCCAGCAGTCGAGGTACGTTGTGAATGATTTGTGATTTGACTACTTACCAATAATCACCAGTACTTACCGGCCAAACCACTGACAATGTTAATGAGTGGCGAATTTAACATGGGGATGTCATAGGAGGTAGTCACTTGCTACCCAAGTCATTACCTCTCAGCAGTCATTTCGTTTGTGGTATATGGAATATAAGTTTGATTTTTGTTTTTGTTAGATTGCGATGAAGTAAATGTTTTTCGATTTTAATCATTTAATCAAATCAAAAAATGTAATACAATGTAATGTAAATGTAAACTTTTAATGATAACTGACGCCACCAAACAAACTTATGTATGCCACAGCCGCAACTAGAATTTTCGTGGTATAACGGCACCTTTTTGTATTCTCTCTCTTTCTCCTAAATCGTATTGGCGTCACCCAGTGTTGCCAGAAGTGACGATTTATCGTCATTTTGACGATTTTTAGTCACAAAAACATAAAATGACGATTTGACGATTTCAGCTTCTGGAATGACGATTCTTAGTCTATTCCAAAATTGAAATTTTTGGTAACGCAAGAGCGACAGTTATATACATATATTTAAACATAAACTTTAACCCATCAAGGGATATTGGGTAGAAAAATTCCCCACAAATGGAACCATTTCTGAAATAATAGAATTATCGCGATTTCATTTTTGTAGACGGACTGAGGAAGTATAGATCTATTAAAAACTTACGATATTAATGTATAAAACATACCGTGTCAATAATATACATATGTATGTAAATATCCTAAATATTATCTGTGTGACGTTTATTCAAATTCACACAATTGAATCGGGGGTCAGCCAATTAGGGGTTAATGAAAATTATTCATGAAGGACAAAAGCTGCATCGACTCTTCTGTTTTACCCTATAAAATATAAATTTACAATTTTAAATAATTTAATTTTAATTGTCAGAAAAATAGAAAAACGTTTTTCAACACATACCCATTTTTGTATTAAGCCGCCAACATTCTGCGTCTTGACGCCAGGGCAATAAAAAGAATTCTAATTTTTGTCGTTTACGCCAGAAGCGACGTCAAATGCCAGCTTTTGTTTTTCTTTCATAAGAATACGTGTAAAAATTTGCACCGCCTACGTTATCGCTCCGATTGTGTTCGTACACATATTTGTCAACTCTGTTCGTTGGTTGTTTGACCAATAGTTGAAGAGATTTCGGAATATAGAGTAAATAAAGATACATATATGAATTTTAAAAATATTACTATAACATATTGATTTAATTGCTTTGTTTTACTGTTATCCCCCCACAAAAATTTTGAAATTTGGTACAGCAATTGCAGGTTTTAATGTTGACGATTTATTTTGACGATTTCGAAAAATTATTTTGACGATTTGACGATTTCTGCACCTCCAATTTGACGATTTGTGACCGACTTTATCTGGCAACACTGGCGTCACCCAAAATACATATATGTATGTATTTATAGAGATAGTAGCAACAGTTGTTGTACACAAAGGAAACAACAAACACAGCAAAGTAGTAGTTTGGCATTACATTTAGATGTAGTCAGCTGTAGTCCTGCTATTACCTCTATAAATATATCTTGGCGTCACCTTTTTTTTGGATTCTCGCAATTATGTTCTTTTTGTTTTTTTCATATAAAAGTGGAACTTTGGAATTACCAGTGGTAGGAAAAGTAAGTACTCATGCTTTTCGTATACTATTGAAGTACTTACTTGCGATCACTGGTTACTGCCACCGCTTTCCTACTTGTAGCTCTGTCGTCAAACCTTAAATTGCGCTACAAAATATCAAATCTATTTTTTGACATCCACGCACGGTATAGTAAACTCCCACATATGGATCCCAAAATCCGTTATAGTCAGAAACTGGAGTTTTGCATATACCCCCATCGATTAGCAAACCAATATAGGCTCGTATTTCTGTATCAGTTGTGGGTTTCCATTTTCGTCGATTTTTAAAAGAAGCATATAAATTTGTACATTCAGTATTAGTTGTTTTCGTTAACTTATAAATTTAAGATAATCGAAGAATAAGGAACACGACAGACAAGTTGTTTGGACGTGTTTACCTGGTGGCAATATTACTTTGTCGATGCTTCCTTTTATTATGAAATTGGAGGTATTTTGTCAGTATCATAGGGAACTGACCGACCATGCTGTACCGTCATTGCCAATAGACATATTTACATCGTCTTGATGTTCTTCAGCACATGATAAATCCATATCATCTTCTAAGTCTGAGGCAGTTTCACAAAAGTCCGATGGCTCCTCATTTTACCAAAATTGTCATCAATGTCTGCTTCATCAGCAGAAGCATCATCGCCACTGAACATAAGAACACTTTGAATTTTGGTAAGTTTAGATTCCTTTTGTAGCCGTCGGTGGTAAATGGCTAGTGTGCACGGCTCTTGTGCATGAGAACGTGGTTTCGATTCCCGCTCTGACCAGCTTACATTTTCTTCGACGATGGCCACCTCGCTTAGCGATGGCTTAGCCATGAAAAAGCTTCTCAAAATACTTTTTGAAACCGGTGTAAAACTATGTATATGTCCCAATCAGTGACTGACAAATTAGCGCACAGCTCACTGGTTGTTAGAAGCTCTCCCCAATCCCTTCATGGGATGTAATGGAAAACGGTTTTTTTATATTCCTTTTAGTCGTATTTTTTATCTCCTTTGTTGGGTCGTTACAAACTTCTCACAACCAACTTTAATTTTTTATTTATTCAATCACACAACTGTTCATAAAAACACAACTCACTGTTTGCAATACCGTTAGGTTTTCAGTTTTTCCCATCAGTGTTTCTTAAGTGACTATTGATCACTGCATGGGACTTAACGGCAGTAAAACCCGAAATGCCTCTTAAAAACTCCACCAAAGTTTAAAAAAAATGTTGTGTGATTTTTTTTAAAGTAAACTGTTTAACGGAGGAATACATAGAGGTATAGATTATTATGGCAAATCAATTATAAAATATGCGAGATTTGATTTTAAGAGTGCCTGGTACGAATAGGGTTAAACAGAGTTGACACATTGATATATGTGACAGCGCATAGAGAAAGGGACCTAGGGGAAAAAAACAATTTTCACTTTTTTTTTTGATGTGGACAACATTTGAGCAAGTGAGGTTATGTGAAAAAATTTTCGTACTAACAGAATGATATTCACGATTTAAAAGAATTATAAATGAGTATTTATTATAATTCACAATTAATAATTTCAGAAAATAAAGCTGGATTCGTAAAAACGCGAGCAAAATTGATGTCAAACTCATGGAAACAGCGCGCTAGGTAGAAAACAGTAAAAACCAACTACACAAAACAAGAGGTAGGGACGACCTACGCGCGTTTTCAAGGTTGACCAACACGTTCCTGACGTCATGAAATGTGTCGCTTTCAAATGAGACCAATACCAACACGCTCAGTGATGGTACACCAAAGATACACGTATTTAAATCTTTAAAATGGCTCTCCTGAACAAAACCGGTTTTTACCCTTAGGTCCCTTTCTATTTTGCGCGTCACATATGTACTGTAATGGAGTTTCTACAGTATTTTAGGTTTTTTGCATATTTTAATATATTTAGGGCATCTAAACACGAAAATGAAAAAAAAAATAAATGGTTTCCCATTACATCCCATGAAGGGACTGGGGAGAACTTCTCACAATCACTGAGCTGTGAGCTTTCCAGTTTTCACTTACTGATTGGGACCTACAGTTTTACACCGATTCCGAACGGTAATTTGAGAAGCTTTTTCATGGCTAGATACTCGATAGTGTCGCCGTCACTATGCGAGGTGACCGCCGCCGAAAGAAAATTTGAAGGTGGTCAGAGCCGGGTTCGAACCCAAGATCTCATGTACAAGAGCCGCGCACACTAACCATTGAACCACCAGCGGCCACAAACACGAAAATGAGATTAAAAGATATCTCTTATTAAAATTCTGTTAAAAATGTTGTTATTTCTGCTTTTGCCAAAGGTATGCCAAAGGTGTCAAAACATGGAAACCTAGGTAAAACCAAAACCAATCCGGTAGCTGCATGAAGCTAAAGATTAAATTTTTTTTTGATATTTTGTTCATTTCACGTACAGGAAGGCAAATTTAATTTTCATTTCACGTACAGGAAGGCAAATTAAATTTTCAAGCGAACCACAGACTTGTAATTCATGAGCATGAACATCAGCTATCGTGATGCTTATTGTCGGATTTCTTCCCTTCGTGATACCATGTAAGAATGTTATCAAAGTTCATGTAAGAATGTAATCGATAGTCGAACGAAACAACTCATAAAGAAAACTGGAGATCCGAAAGCTGCAATTATCCGAGTTAGCCATGGCCTATGCAGAGAATCTCCCTGAGCTACTGGCGCAGATCCCACCCCCGACTCATGATCCTGAAGTGCAGTGGAAGTTAATTTCCCACTCTATGAAAACTGTTACAGAGACCGAACTTGGTTATGAAAAACCGCTTAAAGACAAACCATGGTACGATAAAGAGTGTCGCATGGCAAGTGATGAAAAGAACGTTGCACGTATGGAAATGCTTCAGTCAGTTGCAACGCAAGTCGCAACAGAACGGTATACAGAGGAAAGAGAGAGCGAATCCGTTTGCTTAAGACCAAAACACGGGTGGAGAAAGCGAGAGAGTGAGCAAATTGAATCTTACAGAAGGAAGAATGAGTCCCGTTAATTCTACCGAAAGTACAGAGCCAAACCAACGACCATGGATCAGGGAGCCCCTTTTGTAGAGATAAGGATGAGAATCTTGTCGCAGATATGCAGGTTATGTTGGGAATATGGAGAGACCACTTCTCAGCTTTACTTGCCCCGGGAGACTTTAATATAGATGAGAGTATTGAGCAGATACAGGACGATGGCGACGACTGCCCCCCTTCTAGCCACAGCGAAGTTAGAACTACAATTTTTCCCGGCTTAAGAACAACAAAGCCTTATGGTGCTTATGGACTACCGGTTGAGCTGTTTAAGGCGATAAAGAGTGTCGCATGGCAAGTGATGAAAAAAACGTTGCACGCATGGCAATGCTTCAGTCAGTTGCAACGCAAGTCACAACAGAGCGGAATAGGTGCATGCATCGGTTCATATGCAAAATCTGGCTAGACGAATGCATGCCTGGCGATCTTTGCATACTGTGTTCTGTTTTCAAAAAAGGCGACCCGAGTATATGTATAGACTATCGTGTAATTTGAGGTTTATCTATCACATACAAGGTCATCTCGAGCGTAAGGTGTGAAAGACTAAAGCCGATTGTTGTAGACCAGATCGGACCTTCGAAGTGTGGCTTTAGACCTGGAAAGTCAACTATCGACCAGATATTCAGCTTACGAGAAATCCTGGAGAAAACTGACCAAAAACAATTCAACACCCACCCACACTTTGTAGATTATAAAGCTGCCTTCGATAGCACGATGGGGGGAAATCTGTAACAAGCTATGTCAGAGCTTGGTATTCCTGCTAAGCTGACACGCTGTGTAGAATGACACTGACCAACACGAAATCCTCAGTAAATATTGGTAAAAATCTCAATGAATAGTACGCGACGAGGCCGCAGGCAGGGCGGCATCCTGTCATGAGATCTTTTCAACAGATTTATTGAGATCATTCTGAGAAAAGCTGCAATTAACACGAATGCTACTCGCGTATGCGGATGACTTAGACATCATTGGGCGAAATCTGCGGGAAGTTCCTGTAATATTTTCCAAAATTGGGAAGGAATCCGCAAAAGTGGGTCTGGCAGTAAACGAAGACAAGACAGAATTAATAGTTTCGAGGAGCAGAACATCCACCCGATTGGATGAAAGGGTGAACGTTGATAACCGTTATAATTTCGAGGTAGCGGACGAATTCATTTTCCTCGGATCTGCCGTAAACAGAAGCAGTAATAACAGCCTAGAAATCAAACGGATAATTGAGCTTGCAAACAGGTGTTATTTCTGGCTAAGAAAGCACTTCAGAGATAAAACATCCTCTGTCGAGAAACAAAGATCCGACTTTATCAGACTCTTATGCAACTTGTATTGCCTTGTAGCGCGGAATCCCGGAGAATTGCATGCTGATGAAATATCACTAGAAGTCTTCGAAAGAAAATGCTCCGAAAAATAGATGGTCCTATCATAGAAATCTTCCAGTATAGACGACAGATGAACAACTAGCTGTATCTGTATCCCGATATTGACGTATGTAGTTCTGCGCATCAAAATAGCGCGTTTACGCTGGCTAGGCCATGTCAGTAGAATGGATCAGAATGAACCAGAGCGAAAGGTATACGAAGACGTACTCTAAGGATATCGAAACATAGGACGACCTAGACTTCGCTGGAAAACCAGGTGGAATATTGTCTGTGAGAGCTTGGTGATATGGCCTCAACTAGATGACATATACCTGGACAATATGTGGTGTCAACAACACAGCTCATGAAACAATGTCCCAATTGCGAACGAAATTCCCAGGACGCATTATCTCACGAAGCAACGATGTCAAATGGCCGCCGACAACATGCGATTTGACACCATTGGACGTCTTCTCTGAGACCCAGAGATGATTCCAGATCTGAAGAACGAAATCATTGGCGTTATAAATGATATACAGCCCGAACTATGCCAAAAAGTCAAGGAATATTTTTATAGGCACATTTAACGGATATTTTGTCTTATACATAAATGCCATAGACAAAAGAAAATTAGGAAAAAAATACTTTAACGAACTTTGGTGTGTTTTATATATAAACAAAACGTCCTCTAAAGTCGGCTGCGACAACCTCTAACATAGTTCGACAACGTTCTGAGAAGGTTGTGGCAATCCCCAAAGTCGATTGTGTCAATCCCTAAAGTCAATTGTGACAACCGCTAAAGTTGTTTGTTATAACCTGAATAGTTGGTTGTGACAACGTCTAAAGTTGGTTGTTACAACCTTTACAGTCGGTTGTGAAAACCTCTGTAGTCGTTTGTGACAACAACTAAAGACGGTTGTGGTAACCTCAAAAGTTGGGTCTGACAATATCTAGAGAAGGTTGTGACAACCTCTAAATACGGTTGCGACAACCTCTTAAGGTGGTTGGGAAAACTTATTACGCTGGTGGTGTGAACCCCAACAGTTGATTCTGACCACATCTAAAGAAGGTTGTGACAAAATCTAAAGTCGGTTATGACAACTTCTACAGTCATTAGTGAAAACCTTTAAAGACGGTTGTGACAATCCCTGAAGTCGTTTGTAACGACCTCTAAAGTCGGTTGTTATAACCTCTAAAGTCGGTTGTGACAAACCTCTAAATTTGGTTATGACAATTTCTAAATTCAGTTGTGACAACCACTAAAGCCGGTTGTGATAACCTCTAAAGTCGGTTGTGATAACGTCAAACCTCGGTGGTGACAATTTCAAAACTCGGTTGTAACTACCCCAAATTTTTGTTGTGACAAGCTGTAAAGACATTTGTGGCATCCTCTAAAGTCGGCTGCGACAACCTGTAACCCTGGTCGTGTGAACCCCAACAATTGATTCTGACAGCATCTAAAGAAGGTTGTGACGAACTCTAAAGTCGGTTATGATAACTCCTACAGTCATTTGTGAGAACCTCTAAAGACGAATGTGGCAATCCCTAAAGTTGATTTTAACGACCTCTAAAGTAGGTTGTCTTACTTGCTTACTTATCCAGTCTCGGACAACCCCGGGGGTCAGGGACCTTGCAAAATGAAGATAACATATTTCGCCAACCTCTAAAGTCGGTTGCGACAACCTCTAAAGTCAGTTGTGATAACATCAAATCTCGGTGGTGACAACTTCAAAACTCGGTTGATACTACCCCCAATTTTAGTTGTGACAAGCTGTAAAGACATTTGTGGCATCCTCTAAAGTCGGCTACGACAACGTCTAACTTTGGTCATGACTACCTCAGCAGTTGTGACAACACCTAACCTCAAAATTGATGGTGACGACCTCTAAAGTTGGTTGTGAGAAGCTCTCACGTCGGTTGTGTCAACCCCTGAAGACGATTGTGACGACCTCTAAAGTCGGTTGTTATAACCTCAAAAGTCAATTGTGACAACCTCTAAAGTTGTGTATGGCAACCTCTAAAGTCGGTTGCGACAACCTCTAAAGTCAGTTGTGATAACGTCAGATCTCGGTGGTGACAACTTCAAAACAATTTTAGTTGTGACAATCTGTAAAGACATTGGTGGCATCCTCAAAATTCGGCTGCGACAACCTCTAATCCTGGTCGTGTGAACGCCAGGGGTTGATTCTGACAACATCTAAAGAAGTTTGTGACAAACTCTAAAGTCGGTTTTGAGAACTTCTACAGGCATTTGTGAGAATGTCTAAAGACGGATGTGACAATCTCTAAAGTTGATTGTAACGACCTCTAAATTTGGTTGTGACAACCTATAAAGTCGGTTGTGACAAACACTAAAGTCGGTTGTGACAAATCTCTACAGTCGGTTGTGACAACCTTTACAGTCGGTTGTGACAACAACTAAAGATGGTTGTGGCAACCTCAAGAATTGGTTCTGACAATATCTAAAGAAGGTTGTGACGAATTGTAAATACGGTTACGACAACTTCTGCAGTCATTTGTTAGAGGTTCTCAATCCCTAAAGTCGTTTGTAACAACCTCTAAAGTCGGTTGGGGGAACCTCTAAAGTCGGTTGTGACAACATCTAAAGTTGTTTGCGACAACCTCTTAAGAAGATTGAGGCAACTTTAAATGCCGATTGTGACAACCTCTAAACACATTTGTGACACCCTCTACAGTCGGTTGTGACAACCTCTAAGGTTGTGTATGACAACCCCTAAAGTGGGTTGTAACATCATCTAAAGTTGGATATAACAACCTCAAAAGTAGGCTATAATAACCTTCTTTTACGGCCAATTTGGTTGCCTCAACCGCATTTTTCTGTGGGTTAGATGTTTACCAATTTTTTCCAAAGTAAATAAATCCTAATCGTGTTTATCATAAATACATAAACTACGATGTGAGGATATTCAGCGGATGCAAGATGGCTATGGAGACTCAATATATTCTCCGTGTAAAAGTCGTTGCCCAAACCGTGGCTGATGAGTTTTATTCATCAACGTTACAGTCATAAAATCAATGAATCGACATCCATCCATCTCACAGCATCATCGTTAAAGTGATGTAGTCAAAGTGCCGTGATGATTAGCTATGGAAACTTTATAGTTAATTAGCACGTTCCATACACCATTTGTTATGAATAGCGAGCGGATTTGAATTGCAACCGTATATCCTTCCGACCACATGATTTTTTCCATTTAATGTACACAAATTGAATGCAATTGCTTGTAGTGGAGTAGGCCAAGCAAACGATTAAAAAATCACCTGCAATGAAATGCCCACCAAATTTGATACAAGTATTACCCGCATTATCCTGGAACCAAAAAAAAAAAGGAAAGTAACAAAAAATCGCCCGCGCCAAAATTCGTTTCTTCGAACATTTGCGGTGAATGTACTGTGTGTGTTGTTCTTTGCTGGAGACAAGTGCCAATCATTATTGTGTACATTCTGGTTATATCAATCGAACTCACAAAAAGGTAACCAAAACACCGGTCCTTTTTTTGTCGGTTGGTTACAAGCCGCCCCTTTCTCTCTAACTTGTGGCAATTTCTTAATGCACTAAATGATGTTGCTGAAGGAGAAAATGCATTCACCGCAAGGTTTGCAGATATCTGTGCCCCGTGCACACAAGTGTCCTTTTGTAGACACCGATTTGTGCTGTGTGGGACTTCGTCCTTAATGCACCTTTTGCACACACACACACATGCTGACACACTTGTAGTGCTCAGCAGAACCTTTTCTTTTTATTTGCGCCCGTAAAAGTCCTTTTGAGTTGGCCCGATGTTTCTTTTGTTGTCATAATGGAATTATAATTATAGGTGTTGCTCTTATTACGCACTGTTGGCCATCATCATCGGCTCTCATAATCATCAGCGACATCAACATTAACATCGACGTCAACGTCTTGTACATCGACTTGGCCGTCATCGCCTCCACTGTTGTTGGCTGGCTGCATTGCCGTCCGTCATCAGTTCAGTGGAGTGAGGCTAATTTAATGCAACTTGTGCTGCCTGACATTAAATTGTCAAACGGTTAATATACGTATCTCTCCGTTATTTGTGTTACACAAATTGCTGCCACTTGTGGCACGCGCTTTTGAGTTAATGCTGCGGGTCCCCTGTCTTTGTTGTTTGGTTTTGGGATAGGATACGATGCGATACGAGTACCCACTAAATGCCAATGTAGTGCTTCGTGTTTAACATGTTTTATTCCTTGTCAAATTAATGTTATCAGGACATAAAGAAATTAGCAATGAATTTAGGGAATATAAAGGATGACAATGACATTGTCAAAATGATGGCAGCAGTTGAAAGAGAGGGGAGGAAACACATAAAAGAAAAGGGTTTTAAGTACGTAAACATGCGATCTAAACAAAAGAGTTAAGACACGAACATGGGGATTGTGTGAGGAAGAATTGCTAGCTCAGTAAAGGGCATTAATATGCAGGACTACTTCATGTGCAAGGATGGTAACCTAATTTTGGAGTCTTTTGAAGGGTTATGATGATATTTTTGAAGACCATATAACTGGGATGGTTTGACTAAAGTTTAATACCAATTCTAATCCACACCATTTATGCTATGAACTTGTGAAGACAAATTCTTTTTGGAATGACATTTCAAGACGAGATTGGGTAGGATTTCTCGCAAAGTTATAGGTTTTCACCGACTTTGAGAGTCTTCCAATGCCAATTACTCGATAGAGTCGCCGTTACTACGTCATCAGAGTGACTGTCGCTACAATACATTCAAAGCATGCAGAGGGGCAAGAACCTGCGTTTTCATGTATAAGAGCTGTGCCTTTTGCGCCACCTATAGACACCAAGCAAATCCGATAACTCTGTTGTAAATTGTGTTTCAAATTTACATTAACCCAGTAAATTCCTTGCATTTCAAATTTGAATTTGATTCCAAAACATTAATAACCTGGTGATGCATATTACCTAACATTTGAATGAACGGGAGTCTTCAGTTTTTAAAAATAGAGGGCGGATCAATAAGTCCGCGAGTTTTCGAACTTTCCTCATAGTTATATGAAATGCAACACTGCTCCCATCAAGTACCACCTGTTAATAGATTACTGTCAAATTTTGAGCAAGTTGCGTCATTTACTTTGCGTTTAACAGCTGTTCAAAACATACAACCACGTGGATTTTTTTCAAAATGGAAAAAAGTGAACTTCGAGTGCTCATTAAACATTATTTTTTTGCGAAAAAAAAACCGTCAATCAAACCAAGAAAAAGCTTGATAAATACTGCGGGGACCCTGCACCTTCCATTTCAATGGTAA
The DNA here is from genome assembly GCA_963931995.1 of Phaonia tiefii. NCBI lineage: Eukaryota > Metazoa > Arthropoda > Insecta > Diptera > Muscidae > Phaonia > Phaonia tiefii. Next base: position 204,429,387 of record OZ008371.1, on the reverse strand, counting down.
AAAAGTGGTTTACTGACTTTCGTTGTGGTCGCACAAGTCCAAATGACGCTGAACATTCTGGACGGCCAATTGAGGTCAATACACCCGTAAATGTCGAAAACATCCACGATATGGTGTTGGCCGATCGAAGAGTAAAAGTGTATGGGGTTGTTGATGCCATAGGCATTTCATATGGCAGTGTGGTTTTGATTTTAAATGATTAGTTGGGGTTAAGAAAGCTGTCTGCAGGATGGGTGCCGCGTTTGCTCTCAATTGACTACTTCAAAGTACTTCAAACTACTTAAAAGGATTGTTTGGAGTTGTTTAACCGCAATTCAAAGGAGTTTTTGCGACATTTTGTAACTGTGAATGAAACATGGATCCATTACAACACTCCGGAGACCAAGCAGCAGTCTAAACAATATTTTTCTCCGGGTGAACCGTCTCCGAAGAAGGCCAATAAGGTGATGGCAACATTTGGCCTTCAGTGGTATAATGATTAGTGTGCGCGGCTCCTGTACATGATAACGTGGGTTCGATCCCTGCTCAGACCACTTTACATTTCTTTCGACGACGGTCACCTCGCTTAGTGATGGCGACATGCTTCTTAAACTACCGTTCGGAACCGGTGTAAAACTGTAGGTCTTAATCAGTGAGTGTATAAACTAGAAAGCGCACATCTCACTGATTGTGAGAAGCTCTCCCTAATCCCTTCATGGGATGTTATGGGACACCATTTTTTTTAACAGTTTTCTGGGATGCACACGGGATAGTCCACATCGATTACCTTCAAAAGGGAAAACAATAAACGGCGAATATTATGCCAACTTATTGGACCGATTTAACGAGAATTTAAAAAAAACAATCCCACATGTCCAAGAAAAAAGTTATTTTTCATCAAGATTCTCCGTATTTAGCCCCCAGTGACTATTTCCTATTTCCAAACCTAAAGAAAAGGCTCGGTGGAAAGAGATTTAGCTCCAACGATGAAATTATTGATCAAACAACTGCCTATTTCATGGACCTCGAAAAATCCTATTTTTTGAAAGTGATACAAAAATTGGAGAAACGTTGGACTAAGGTTATTGAAAATACTATGTTCCATTCAAAAAGTCACGGACTTATTGATCCGCCCTTAGTATTAGAAAATGCCCGAAGCACTCGAAATGCCAACGAACAATTTGTGGTGTATCTTACAGCTTGGTTGTCCAACAGTTTGAATCCTAATATTAATAACGCCTAAAACTATGCCGTTGCAGTAAGTTGAAGCGTTACCACATACCAACTCACCACGAATGTTCGATGATATTGCTAAGAACTTTCTGGGTAATTCAAGAAAGAGATGGCGCTACTGTCAGAAGGAGCAGGAAACTTCGAAACGAAGATGCGACTAAGTGTAAATAGCTGATAGCATGTGGAGTCACCCTGATTTCAAATGGATTCAAGTACATATACATCTTTAAATAATAGTTGTTATTGGGTAAATACACTTTCTCGCAAAGACGAAGTCGAGACGGGATTCAAAAATTAAAGGATACAATTTTCTGTCCCTGATAAAATTTTAGAGAAGCTGTTGAAATATGGTCCATCCACGTTAGCAGATGTCATGACGCCAATCATCAGAAGTCCATGAATAAACAGCAACATTTCCACTATCCCGAAAAAAAAGTAGACTAACGCTGTGAGAAAAATGGAGGGGTATTACCATTAGTGGTGCAAGTGGTGTGGTGTGGCCGTCGGTGGTGCAATGGGTAGTGTGCGCGCCTCTTGTACTTGAGATCCTGTGTCCGATCCCTGCTCTGACCACGGTCTTTGTTCCACATTTAATCGGAACTTATCTTCTTTATAATCCCAAAAAAAATCACAAATATCTCAAAAAATACATACGTGTTTTTATTTTAAAATGACAAAGTGCCTTCTTACTGAACCACTCTTTATATACACATATTGTTATATGTTGATTGAATGAAGGATATATATCTCCTCACCTGAATGATAATTACAATGCCGGCTCTTCATAAATACGCACTGAAATATTAATTCTTTTTTGTTGTTTAGATGCAAATAACGGGTTTTTCAATAAGAGCACTACAAATGATTTTTTTTAAATAAAACAAAACCGGTTTTAGATACCAATGAAATTCTTTATTCCTGTGAAAGTACGTTCGATGCCATTATGTATGGAACTCGATTTCTTTTGCATGGCCACCACGGGCACGCTTGCAGAAGTCCAGACGCTGAACCCAATTTTCGGCGGTTTTCAAGCATAAATCGGCCGATACTGCTGCAATTTCACGTTCGATATTCATACGAAGTTCATCAATCGTCGCTGGCTTGTTGGCATAACCATAGACTTGACGTAGCCCCACAGGAAATAATCTAACGGCATCAAATCGCACGATCGAGGCGGCCAATCGACTGGGTCATTTCGTGAGATTCCACGTTCACCAAACTTGGTTTCCAATAAATTGATTGTGGCATTCGCAGTGTGGCTTGTGGCGCCGTCCTGTTGGAACCACATGTCCTCCAAGTCCATATTATCCAATTGGAGCCAAAAATATTCGGTTATCATTGAACGGTAGCGATTCGCATTCACAGTAATGTGCCGGTCTTGATCATGACGGAAGAAGTACGGCCCAATGACGCCGCCGGCCCATAAAGCGCACTAAACCGTAATTTTTTCGGGATGCAATGATGACTCATGGATTACGTATGGACTGCTGTCTGACCAATGATGCATATTTTGCTTATTGCGAAGCCATTCAGCCAGAAATGAGCCTCATCGCTGAAGATGATTTTCCGATGAAAATCCGAATCATTTTCAAGTTGTTGCTCAGCCCAATTCACGAACATACGACGCTTATGGTGGTCAAGCGGCTTCAGTTCTTGTGTGAATTTGATCTTGTAAGGATGTAGGCCAAGATCTTTTCGCAAAATTCGCCACAACGACGTCACAGAGATGCCCAACGCTTGAGAACGACGTGTAAGAGACACATTTGGGCTTTCTTGAACTGGAGCCTCAGCGGCAGCAATATTCTTGACACTACGGGCACTTCCTTGTCTTACTGGCACGGGAACATTTTGTACTGTGCCTGTGGATTCAAATTTTTCCACTAGACGCTCAATTGTTGATCTGGTAGGATGATTATGACGACCATAAATTGGACGAAGCGCTCTTAAAGTTGAGGCCACTGACTCCAAATTTCGGTAGTAAATTTTAATAATTTCCACTCGTTGTTGGCTCGTGTATCTTTCCATGATGAAATGGCAAAAGAAATGTCAAACGAGCGGGGGAAAATATGGCGTCGTTTGCTGTCCCTATCGATTTACTTTTGTAGCGTCTCTAGTGAAAAACCCGTTATAACGTGTTTGTAGCTTATCCCAAAAATTATATACTTGTGTCCAAACATATTGTGTTTACTATTCAATATTACATGTTTGAGACACAATGTTTAATAGGCTATAATATATGTTTTTCTAACCCAAATTTAGCTCTGTTTGTTTAAAACTGCTGAAAATAGAAACGTGACAGACAACAAAGAAAAAACAGCAACAGATTTTCAATTCATGAAATCAATGCTTGCAAACGTATACATGTTTCCTGCAAGATGTTGCTGTGGCCACTTTTTCCAGCGTCTCTCATCAATGTAATAATAAAATCATGAAATGACTCCTTTTGTGATTTTTATTGTCATTTAAATCAATTTTGATTCCACGTCTACGTAGAGTTTCAATTCGTTTATCGTATGCGTAAAACAAAGTTCAGCTTCTGTACGAAAAATCTCCGACTGTTTGCTCAAATGTTCCCTGTTTCGCTTTGGAATCTGAGACAGGAACATTAATGAGGGGGGAGGGAGGCTGAGCAGCTTAATGTGACGGTAGATGAACCACACAATTGAATGTCTACATATACTAATGGCCGCCTGTCTGTGTGTCTGAATGGCTGCCTATAAAAATGAGGTATCTTCTTAAGGCGACTGTTAAGCCATAAAACACATTTAATGATGAACCGATCAAAATATCCAACATAGCTCCCCTTCCAAATGAAAGCTACGTGTAGGTTTATACTCATCAGGGTGGTTTAACTTCAATGTGATCATCTGTTAACGATAACACACTTTACATTTCAGCGGGGAATGGGGGTGAGCATTCCAATCGCAGAGCGTCGTCATGCGCTTACGTTTTAAATCGGACCAATGTAATCTTCAGTTGTTTAAGGTACCATTAAAATCACTGGCTACCACTCACTAATTTAACCACTTTACACACTGGCTAACTAAAATAATGGAATAGTCTACATGGACCATAATACTGGAAGGTGGTACATGGTGAAAAAGCTATTACATTCTTGTCAAGCGTTCATTTGCAGTTCAGTTTTGGTGTTGTTTTTATTTTTATTTTTGTTGGTTTATTTGGTAGAAAGGGTAGAGTATTTTATAGCGTTAATTGATGTATTTTTCTCCTGTTAAGCCGTCGTATCTAATGGCTTCATAAAAAACAGTTGACGTTGACGTTGACCGTCTAGTACCAGGGCCATAAAGAATTTCTCTTAAATCACATCAACATAAGTTAAACGTACATTTTAACGAATTTATTTTGTTGTTGTTCACAATTTAACGACTTTATTAGATACAGATAAAACAAGTGTCCCCAGTCTACTCCTAGTATCACTGGTATTAGATGTTATATTAACAACAATTTAAGCGGCGTTCCATGAAAATCAATAAATGTTATTGGTTTTATGTGATAAAATCATTGTATCCCCAGAGCTGGTGATATCAAAGTTGATAGGAACAAAAGACTTAAGCAATGAACTTTGTGACGAGTGTCGGCTATGGAGCACTAGAAAAAAGACCAACAAAGTTACTAAGGTTGACCAACTACATATTTTTACAAGGAATTCAATCAAATGAGAACCATAAGCTGCGACTAGTTAAAAAAAAGTATTTTTAATTTTTCAGTTTCAGAAATTTCCTGTACGCTGAAATATGTGTTCTATTTTGTGTTTTGGATACAAATATAACGTGTTTGTAGTTTGCCGCATATATAGTATACTTGTGTCCAAACACATTGTGTTTGCTACTCAATATTACACCTTCGAGATACAATGATTTAAAGGTGACAATATATATGTGGTTGTGGCCAAATTTGGATTTGTTTGTTAAAAATTTCTAAAAGCAAAAACGTCACAGACAACAAAGAAACCAAAAAGCAGCAGATCTTCATTTATGGAAAACAATGCTTGCAAATATATACATAGTTGCTGCAATATGTTGCTGAGGTCGTTTTCTCACCGTGTGGAGTTTTATAACATGAAGGGTGGGCCACGTAAAATTTTGGGCCGCATCAAAGTTGATAAATGTGATGATGGGAACAAAAGATTTAAGCTATGAACTTTGCGACGAGTGTCGGCTATGGAACATTTTTCACATTTTTTCGAAGAAATTTAATCAAAAGAGAACCATAATCTGCCACTATTTTTTAATCCAAACTAATTTTTAATTTTTAGCTTTAGAAATTTCCTGCACACTGAAAAATCTGCTCTTTTTTGTGTGTTTGGATGCAAATATAACGTGTTTGCAGTTTGTCGCAAATATAGTATACTTGTGTCCAAACACATTGTGTTTGTTACTCAATATTACATGATCGAGACACAATGATTTAAAATTTTTAATATATGTGGTTGTGGCCAAATGTGGATTTGTTAAAAATTGCGGAAAACAAAAACGTCACAGACATCAAAAAACCTACAAAGCAGCAGATCTCATTTATGGAAAACAATGCTTGCAAACATATACATAGTTCCTGCAATATGTTGCTGGGTGGGCCATGTAAAATTTAGAATTTGAACCCACCCTATTTCGAAGCTGATGGTCACTGTGACATTTATGAAGTAACATATTATGCGATAAAGGTACAAGGAAGTCAATGGCTAGAAATGATACAGGACCCTTCGCATGGTGTCCATGAAGATACATTGGCTTTAGCTCTAAAAGGGGTTAATCCTGACTGTCACGATAGGTCTGCCTAAAGCAACCTACTTCTGAAAAAAGATTTCGGAGTGCATGGATAATTATGGTAGAATGGGGCAATCGTGCGGATAACCCAGGACTAAATGTACGGATAACGCAAACTAAAACTACTAGGACAAATCGGATTTCCACAGGCAAGGTGTCCCCGATCGATAACACAGGACATATTGTTGTTTAAGGCACTAGTTCGGATTGCCACAGGCATATAACGAGTATTCAAAATTCAAATCAAGTGTGGAATGTCTATTTTTCATTCGAAAGGACATTTTATGCCATTTATTTTTGAATATAATTTCCTTCAAATGTTGGCCGCAACTCCGCCACAGGGTGTCCATTCTGAGGAGCCACTTTTGAATGACTCGTTCCAGCATTTCCACCGGTATGGCGTTAATGAAACGCCTAATGTTTGCTTACAAAACCTGAATCGTAGCTGGTTTGTAAGCATAGACTTTGGACTTTACGTCTAAAGGTGTGATATCACACGAACTAGGCGGCCAACTCACCGGTTTCAAACGTGAAACTACCTCTCAATAGATTTGAAATTACCTCTCAATAGAGCCATTGTTTGAGCAGCTATATGGCAAGGGGGACCGTCCTGTTGAAAGCAACTGTCGTCAAGATTACGGGCTTCAATTTCAGGTAGCAAAAGGTCCTATATCATGGCGCGATAGCGAGCACCATTCAGTGTTACGTTCCGGCCATCATCATTTTTGAAAAAATATTGACCGATGGCGTTGTTGCGGTGTAAGTCTTTCCATGATGAAATCGCAAACTATACTGAAAAGAAAAAAAATAAAGTTTAACACAACTCACGCGAAATCTGTGAAAAAACCCCTATTAAAAAAAAAATACCTCTAGATTGATCACCCGATACAAACAGGTAACTACAGGATTAAGTGTAAGGATAAAACTACAAGGTAAAATATACCAAATCGGATTTTCACACGCAGGGTGTCCCTGAGAATATACTCGAGAGTGTCGCCATCACCATCAGTGAGGTGACCGCCGTCGAATGAAAGATAAAGTTGTCAGAGCAGGTATCATACCCACGCTCTCGTGTACAACAGTCGCGCATACTGCCATTGCACCATGGTGGGAAGGGTATACGGCTTGATGTTCAAACCATAGCATATGCTCCATGCGTGTATTGTCTTACAAAGCTTAAGCTATTAACTGTTAATTAACCAAAGCTTTTCATCATACCCGGTTATACTTCATCACTGTAATGACGATGCTGAGTTAGTTGGCTGGCCGTCCGTTGAGTTTTATTTACTGTTAAGTTAATGAATGAATCCCAACATCTTGCATGGAGACAGGTTCATCAGCCATGGTTTATTGATTGACTACTATAAAAGCAAAATATGTACATACACGTATTTAATGTTCTCTTAGCCACCTTGCATCCGCTGAACACCCTCGCATCGTAGTTTACATAAATATTTTAGAGTATTTTTTTATGTATTTGAAGATTTATGACAAACCCAGTTTTACGTTTCATTAGTTTGGTTGTGTATGGAAAATAAATTCCAAAATCTAGTTGTAACCGATAAGACAATTTCATATATTGAGAAAATCCCAAACCATTTACAGTGATATTCCAATTTGACGATCAATATACAGACATGTCACATAGTTCAGTTTAGTTAGAAAATTGTGTGTCTTAAGTCTTTTGTTTCTTGACTATCACTTCAAAAATTGGAGAAATGAACTGCAAATACAGGGTAGCTCATCAATTTTGCTACAATAAGAGAAATTAAAATAAAAATTTTTTTCAGTCAATGTGTTTTAATATTTTTTATTGTATCAAAAATTCATTTTTATTTTATATAACTAATTGGTGTTGAACATAATAGACCGCAAATGATCTCCATGCTCAACCACGCATATGCGAAACTTGATCAAAGGCCTGAAGGGTTGAAGTCGGGGTTGCCTCAATTATTGTTTTACTGGACTGCTTCAATTCAGTCAAATTCCTTGGTTTCGTTTTGTACACATCTTGCTTAATATAACACCAAAAAAAACGTCTGGTGCAGTCTGGTCAGGTGACCTTTGGGGCCATCGGAAAGTGGAGTTTCTGGATATTAATTTGATTGGGAATTTTCGATGGAGGTGCACCATAACCGGCCTCGCTATGTGTGCAGTTGCTCCATCATGGTAAAGTCGTCGATACTGTCGCCATCACTAAGAGAGAGGATCGCCGTCGAAAGAAATGTAAGGTAGTCAGAGCTAGGATCGAACCGACGTTCCCATGTACAAGAGCCGCGCACACTATTATTGCACCACCGACGGCGTAGACGGAAGGCGTAAACTAGTTTCCATCCACATCACTTTGAATCATAATTATTAGATATGTTCGGAGCTATTTTGTTTTGGAAATAATACTCCCTTTTGAATACTCCCTCTAGTAAACGCACCACGATCGGCTGAGAGTTACAGCAGCCAACAGCTGAGCCACACAAGTCACTGAGCGGCAGTATATGATTTGTTCACACATCCACGCACTCTCATATGACTGGACTATATAAAAGGCATGCGGTCTGTCTTAGAATAGCCGGCGACCCTAACACATCGTAGCTAGTTGCAGTCATAGTTGCTTCCAGAATTGTACACTGCAATTTAAAATGTAGTTATCCTGTTTGTACACTAGCGATAAGTCATGTATACTCCATCAGGTGTAACCGGTGTAAAACTATAGATATCAATCAGTGAGTGTAAAATCTAGAATGCGAACAGTTCACTGGATGTGTGAATCTTTCCCCAATCCATTCATCGGATGTAATGGGAAATTATTTCTTGGAACGAAGTTCCTTTCGCTCTTTGAGGGATGGAGGCTAAATGGAAAAAACAACTTTTAAACAACGTTTGTTTTAACACTATTATGCTACAACCCACTATGTATTATCAACTATATTGTTTACTTTTGCTTTGGTTTGTGTCTAGGCTAACGGTTTGGATCATAGAGAAAGAAATTAACTAGATGTCTCACATATGTTGGCAAATTTCTTGATTAATGGGAAGTTTTCTAGGTGGAGCTTGTAACCAATATTTAGTATATATTGTATAAGTAGTTTTGAACCCAATAAAAAGTAAATTTAGAAAAATCAAAGTGAAAGAAGTTGTGCCTTTCTAAAAAAAAGTGAATTTTGTCAAAGAAAAAATTTTATTCAGAGTTTTAAACAAAGTACCGTTTTTAAAAAATACCTTATCTTAAAGAAGTACCTTTACTTTAAAAAATCACACTTCCTTATAAAAAGTAAATTTTCTTAAAAAAAGTATTTTTTTTAGATAAGTACCTTTTCTTAAAAAAGTACATTTTATTATTCCAAATTGTCTTTTCTTAAAAAACTAAATTTTCGGTGATGATTTTTTTAAATGCAAACAAAAACTCATCTGAATTGAGAATTTTCCACTATACAAGTGGTCGAAAAATATAGCAAGCAAAACACACAAGGAAACATTTGCAAACAACTTCTTTCCATCTCCAGAGAAACATTGGTCCCCATTAGAAACGATTTTTGTTGTAGTTCCTCCAGCCAAGTGTCCACAATTGCCTGCATGTGTTTGTGAAGGCGTCAATAGAGACGTCATATTCAAAGATTGTGTTTAAAAGTCTCACTACACTTCAATTTATGATAATATGTATTCTTCGCTGGCTGATATCTATATTGTTTTTTCACAACTTTGTTTATCACTTTTTGTTTAAAATATTCGTTTTTCTGTAAAGTCCTCGTATAACATTCCAATATACGTAGTTTCTCTTTAACAACAAAGCCTCTTGTGAAAAATCGATTACATACTCGTAACTTTGCAACAAGTGTTTTTTTTAACAGAAACTAAATTATGATTTCAGTAACTAATATTTCAACACGAATTCTAATATTGTACTTTTTATTAGTTGTATCTTCCATTTCAGTTGAATGAGGTTTTAGAAATACTCAAATTGGTTAATACACCTAAAGTTCGGTAGTAGCACCTTGTATTTAGTAAGACCTATTTTTAATCTATCAATAACATCGACAAATAAGTCTGATGTTTGACAGTTATGAATTCTAATCAAAAAATAGACTTATCATGGAATTTCCAATGCCTGAATTGATTTCCAACTAACCTTTTCCCTGTGTGTACTCTTAAAACTGTATCTATTCTTGGAAAAAGCTACATTTCTAAACAAAAATCTCATTTCTTAAAAAAAAACCTTTTCTTCAAAAAAACACCTTCTCTTAAAAAAAATTACAGCAGACAGTTGTCCGAGGCCTTCGGACACGGTCTGTCCCTGCAGGCTGTGTCAGAGACACGGCCATTAAGTTTAACGTAGAATACGCCATCCGATAAGACAGAAAACATATATAACAATAAATGATAAATAATATAAGCAAATGAATTTATTGTTATATATGTTTTCTGTCTTATCGGATGGCGTATTCTACGTTAAACTTAATGGCCGTGTCTCTGACACAGCCTGCAGGGACAGTCCGTGGCCGAAGGCCTCGGACAACTGTCTGCTGTAATTTTTTTTAAACTTAATTTAATTTATGTATTTTAATTAATATTTTTATTGAAATAAGTTCTGCGAATGTTGAGAGGGCCGCCCTAATATTAAAAAAGGTTTACCTTATCGAGTCTTCGCATTAGCATTCGAGCGTTGTGTGAAAGCTTTACGCTTTACAATTCAAAATTAATGTTACAACAGCTTTATTGAAGCTTTCGCAAAAAAGCTTTATTACGTTAGCTTACTGTTTGTTTCACCTTTTACTAGATACATGTTGCCAAGCAACATTAGCTTGCTGTTCGTTTCACTTTTTACTAGATACATGTTCCTAAGCAATGTTGAGCAACCAAAAACACTCAACCAAACACCACACATATGTTTGAGTGTATGTGTTTAAACAATTTTCATTTGAGAAATTAAAATACTAGAAATATATCAACCAATATGAAATGTATATCAAACGAAAGATAACATCTTCATTTACCTACAAAAAAAATTATAAAAAAAAATTCATCTAGCCGTTTCCTCAAATTCAATGAAATAAAGATTACAACAATAAAAACCTGACATGACTCTCATACCGTAAGGTAAGACGTATTCTACGTCAAAATACTTTTTCTTACAAAAAATTGCTTTTCTTAAAAATAAAATAATATCTTTTTTCTTTTCTTGGCATAAGTAGCCTTTCTGAAAATAAGTACATTTTCTTAAAAAAATAACCTTTTCCTAAAAAGAGTACAACTTCTTTAACTACTACCTGTTCTTAAAAAAGTAATTCTTTGTAAAAAAATTTATACTCTTATGGATTTTTCTTACAGAACGTACTTCTTCCTAAAAATTGTGCCTTTTTTTAAAAAACATTAGCTTTAAATAAAAGAAGTACCTCTCTTTAAAAATTAGCTTTTCGGGAAAATATAATATATGTTCTTACAAAATAGACCTAAACATATACTTCTATAAAAAAAAATTCTTAAAAATAGTTTATCATTTTATAAAAGGTATATTTTTTTAAAGATCCATTTAAATTATCGTATTTTGTGCCGTTATGTAAATTCTTAGGCGTTTTGGAACTAACTGGTACAACTAACTAGTATTACTTGTATGGAAATAAGAATAAATAAATAAAATATATAAATAATATATAGCGAACGGAACTTCGTTCCAACCGGGTGTCCCTTGACACCGCATGTGATTTTTTAACATCTATAGGCACGCGTAGGGCAATCTATCAAATTGAACACATGAACAAAACACACAGCGTATGCATCACGTACGTGATTATTGTGCCACAAAGTCTCTGCCTGAAAATATGTTTGATGGTATTGATGTAGCGGCAGCGAACAAACAAGCAGGTCATCGTCGCCACAGAGTATTGAATAGTATAGAGAACTCACGGAACGAATTGTATGACTCAAAAGCACTAGCGACATTTGGCGAATAATTCAAAACGTATTACTCTCTTTTTGTCATAACTTGGTCCATTCATAATTTTGATGTGAAACATTGATGACTTTTGGAACATTTATGGTTTTTGTATTGTTCTATGTAATAACATTGTCGAAATGATGCATTTATATTGAATATTCTACAAAGAGAATACGATTCGTTTATGCTTTTTTACTCAGACTCTCTACATGAGAGCGGAAAAAGAGTGCAATAAGTTCTCTATACTATTCAATACTTTTTGTCGTCGCTCTGTTTATGACAAAACAAAATCAATTATTTCAGTGAGCTAAATATTGCTTTATTTATTTTAACAATATTACATCTAATATCCGTTGAAGTTTATATTATTCGATCTTTCAGTTGTTGTTTTTCAATAATTGTCCGGTTCAAGATCAGTAACTATTACAAAGTACTTGTTCTATGGAAAAGTACATTTGAATAGAAATGTTAAAAAGGAAAGTATAAAATTTATCATTATGGTAGATGGCTGGGAATATAGCTACTTCAATGCCCACCAAGGCATATCATCAGCTCCCTTCTCCACAAGTATTTAGGTATAACATCACACATTATACGGATAAACAAAATTCAAGTTAGCGAGAATTGTCTCAACATTCCTACTTGTGCGAAAACATCCACCAGAAATACTTACACAACATTTTCACAACATTTCCTTCCTATGCATGCTGTAATCGAAAGCCATTGCATAGATGTTGTTATTTCAAAAAAGAAATAGCTATATTCCATTTTCGCACTTTCCTGTTTAATATTTACGTATGATCTTGAACCGGACAATTATTGGAAAACAAAATATTATATCTAATGTTTCTAAAGATGTAAGAAAAAAGAAAGTGCAATAGCAAAACAGCTTTCAGCACAAAAACTATTCTTTTTTTATTTTCCAATGTAACATTTACTAATGTGTTCATAGAAATCGAACAGGTACCGTGTAACAAAAAGGTGTTAACACATCGCCCGTGTGTTCGAACACTCATTGATTTATTTTTATTTTTATACTCTCTTTGTACTTTTGTGTACACTTTTTGTGCCGTTATGTAAATTTTTTGTACCTGTGTGTAAAGTTTTTGAACTTATGTGTACCCTCTTGGTACACTTGCATTCGCATTTTACGATTTACACTTTGGCTACTTTCGTGTGCAATTTTTTTCATTAATGTACACTTTTTGTAATTTTTTTAACAACTTTTGTGCTGTCGTTCTTTTAAAATCAAAAGACTTAAGACACAAGCTTCCACAAAAGAGTATTCAACATCTTATTCAACTTACGCCGCCGCTGTTTTTGAGTTTGTTGCCGCGCCCCCTCCGTATTACGTAGGATTCAGCACAGCGGCGGCGTATAACTTTTTGTTTAATCTTTCATATAATCGATCAATTAATGACATTGTCCTGATTTACAACACACGCTGCAACCACAACAATAAAAAAACTACGAACTATGAACTACACACAACCACAATCAAAATATTTCTTAATAACAGTCAGCTTAATTTCCCAAGAATTATCTTATGGAGTTAAACGAAACTCTGACTTTAAAATAACAATCGCCAGGAAAAATTCCACACGCTACAACACCAATATACAGTCCCCTTCCCTAACCGGTTGCAGCACACATTATAAGTAGAATAACGGCAGGTCAAATTTCCTAAGAACTGAAGTCTGCACAGCAGCAGCCAGGTCAATTTCCTAATAATTAGGAAAGCCGCCATCGCCGTTAGCCGCCGCCAGGTTAGCCGACCAAGCCGCCGAAGCAGAAAGAAACGGCGTAAACCTCTAATTGCGTTTTCTGCACAGGCACATAACCCCAATTTGCTCAGCCAGATGGTAACTACTTCTTACCTTTCCAAAATGCCCGAAACGAAACCCATAGGTCTTACCATTCCAAAGTTATAACCATTTGACTGAAATTCAAAAATTTTTGTTTTTGTTTTTGGAAGCGAAATAACAGCACACATTCATTTGTTTTTGTAAATTAAGACGTTCAAGATTTTACTTTACTGAAATTGTTGGCTGAAGAATTCCCAGAATTTTGGAATGGTAAGGCCTCTGGGTTTCGGTTAGGACATTTTGGAAAGGTAAGAGGGTAAGGCTATCTTTTGGAAAAAAAAAACATAAGTTACCTGTCATCTGGCTGAGAAAATTGAGGTTATGTGCACGTTTTTATATCTTTTTTCCAATTTTTTTAAAACGTCTTTATCTCGGCGATTTCACTATTTTTAAATTTTCAACAAGCCTAAAAACAAAAAAATCCAACCACTGGTTCAGAAGTTAGCAACTTTACCCTACTACCCTCCGACCACCACTTCAAACCGCTGCCATTTCGCACACGTGCATTATCGGGGCTGGTCGTAGTGGACATTAGGGTGGCAGTGAAAAAATATCTTCGGATTTTTAATAAACACCAGGCGGATTCTTGTTCCTTATGGTCTAAGCATTTTAGTCAAAGTTTTCGGATTTTGGCATTTTGGGTGAAAATTCGTATACCCTAGAAAAACTTCACCCCTCCGTGCATTTGAAAAAAAATTTGCACATTGATTTAGTTTAACCTGAGTATAAACTGGATAAAGTTTGAGTAAGATCTGACCACTCTAAGGGTTCAATTTTTAATTTGAAAATAATTTTGATTTTTAACAAAATTTAAAATTTGGGTTTTTCCAAAAATTTTATATAAATGAAAAAGTTTTTAACTTGGATTCCGATACCTTCTAGCAGAAGCCTATACGCTTCCAATAACCAATAACACGATATATTCACGCAACGGTAGCATGGTGTTATCGTGCGGCAAAGTAGGCTATCTCGAGGAAAAATCGCCAAGATGACCTTATAAGGGTACCACGATAACACCATGAAACCGTTGCATAATTATATCGTGTTATAGCTTATTGGAAGGGTATAGACTTCTGCTAGAAGGTATTGGAATCTGAGTTAAATATTTTTTTCAGTTAGATACAATTTTTGAGAAAAAATCGAAAACCCCAAATTTTATTTTTTGTTAAAAATTGCAAATTTTTTCAAATTAAAAATTGGAACCCTTAGAGTGCTCGGATTTTACGCAAACTTTATTCCGTTTATATTCAGGTTAAATTAAATCAATGTGCAAATTTTTTTCCAATGCACCGAGGAGTGAAGATTTTCTAGTGTATGCGAATTTTCACCCAAAATGCCAAAAACTTTGACTAAAATGCGGCACGGCTTAGTGTTGTCCGATTCGGCTCAAATTTTCACCAAGTCAGGTTTAGACCATAAGGAACAAGAATCCGCCTGGGGTTTATTAGAATTCGAAAATATATTTTCCTCCATACATTTCATTGCCACCATAGTGGACATATTTTCATGAAATGAGCCAACGAATACGCTGGTGAAATTCTGCGGGTCGCGACTGAATCACCCTGTATATAAATCTGAAAACTCACCCATTCATTGTGACTTTTAGTTTTGAATCTTTCAACATCATTTCGGATATCTATTAACAATATTTATGAACTCAATAAACTTTATTTCCGTTGTAGTAGTTGCCTTTTCTATTTTGGGAAATACTAACTAAAAACTGTCCCAGTGGATTCTTTCGAAACGCAATAACATTTTAATAAATGATAAATTATTCTAACTGCAATCGAACGATGGGCAAAAACCATGGGAACTACCCAGTAAAACAAAACGATTGATTCCTTGCTATTCAAATGTCTGCAATAAAAATCAATTATGCAAATTTACAATTTCAAGATACAGTCATATAAAATAAAAACTGAACGGACATTATCAATAAACTCGAAAACCTAACAATTAATGATGCTACCGTTAAATTAAACAGAAGCAGTGCTGACAGGCGGCAGAACAACATCCAGATTCATCTGAACATGTGGCGAGAGAAAAGGAGATGGAAAAGTACAACGAACACCTTAAGGCCTGGGAAACATGTGAAATGTCAAAAGATTTCATTCTGTCACTCAAACAACTACTAAACATATAATAAAGGCGGCACATAAAACCCAACGTCATGTCCCAAAGAAAAATGGACCATAAACCAAGAGAAGGAAATTTAGTTGGTTTTATTACAGTCGCCACCTTTAGATTGTTGGCTTAAACACCTTGGTTGGCTGATATCAAAGGAGCCCAGAATGGTCTTCATATTTGTGGAATAAAATAAAATTAGAACATAACTGAGTCAATTAACCTCCTCAACTTCAGCAACGAGATGAAAGCGGAGAAATCAATCTCGCCGGAGGTGGACAAGTGCAATGGTTAAATGGTCACTTTGGTTTGCTTGGTTTGATCTTCTTAATGCTGCTGTGTCGTTTAGTTTAGTAAATAAACCATAAAAAATTGCTTAATTCCAAGTCATTTTCCATTTTAACAACTTCTTTAGTAGCCCACCGAAATCTCGGCAGAGTCTCTTAGTGATGTAGTGATCGTAAAACCATTTCTGTGGAATGACAGTCCGCATTAGCGGTGTAATTAAGTTATCTTACAATACTGGTCATAGGCATCCGACAAAGTCAAATCTTGGGCAGAGGAAAAGGTCACCATATCTGCCTCATATGTTGTGTTTAATGACATTTGCCAGTTACTAATTTGAAGGGGTTGATGTTTTAGAAAGCATTTTTAGAAAAATTTACAATTTGTAATATTGTCCTTTGGCAGTTGATTATAAAATTACATACCTTTGCTGACAATGAAACAATTCGGGAGATTAATAAGTTATATGTATCCGAATTGGCCGTTGGCAAAAGCTGGCTTTCAAAACATTTTACCTGGGAGTGGCCAGAAATGATTCCTTCATTGATCAGTCCTAGAAGCTCACTACTTCCACGCAGTGCACGCTGAAAAATATAGGCTTCAGCAACATATTGCAGGAAACATGTAAATGTTTGCAAGCACTGTTTTCATGAATTGAAAATCTGCTGCTTTTTTGTTTCTTTGTTCTCTGTCTCGTATTTGTTTGTAGTGGTTTACAACAAACAAAACGCCACATTTGGGTCTCAAAAATATATATTTTAGCATATTAATCATTGTGTCTCAAACATGTTATATTGAATAGCAAACTCAATGTGTTTGGGCACAAGTATGGTATATTTGCGACAAACTACAAACACATCAAAAGACATCAAAAACAGACAGATTTTTCAGCGTGTTTGTCCTGGGATTTTTCAGCGTGTATGTTGTGGACAATGGCTTTATCGGAAACCTCCGATAGCTAGCTAAACTGAGAAGGCGAAACGAATGAGCAGCCTGATAGGTTATGCGATCACTGATACGTGTCGGATTAAATAGGTGACCCTGCCACTGAAGCTCTTCGAACTAGTGGACATACTCTTTCTACCATTTGAAGGCAGATGAGTCAACACCCCTGGCCAAAGGCGGATCAAAATTGAAGAAACCAAAATCCAGTTTCGACGCACTGCTTTCTTGTCAGCGTCTTATCCATAATGTGCGGCTGAAACATGATCATCCTGGCAGTAGGTAAAATGCTAACCACGGTAGGCTGGGTTTGCCTGAAGCTCTTCGAACTAGTGGCCATATTCTTTCTGTCCTTTGAAGGCAGATGAGCCAACACCCCTGGCCAACAGCGGATCAAAATTGAGGAAACCAAAGTCCAGTTTCGACACACTGCATTCTGGTCAGCGTCTGATCCATAATGGGCGGCTGAAGCATGATCATCCTAGCAGTAGGTAAAATGCTAACCACCACGTGGGCTGAGTTTGCCTCCCGCCACCGTTATAGAGGCAATGAAAATACAACGAAACTACAATAAACGAAGAAACTCCCTAACTGTTGGCGATCCTCGCAAACGTTCTAAGGACCACAATTTAAGGATATGTACCTGGAATGTACGAACACTAAACAGGACAGGTGCCACTTACCAGCTGACGGATGATCTCGAAAAATGTAAAGCTGACATCACAGCTATCCAGGAAATGCGATGGATAGGAGATGGTTGCACTGAAAGGGGAAACTGCGATATGTACTATAGCTGCCATGGGCGAAAGCACAAATTCGGGTGCGGATTTATAATTGGCAAGAGTCTGCGATACCTTCTCGACACCTTCAACCCAGTGAGTGAACGCACAGCCACTATTCGCATCAAAGCGAAATATTTCAACTAATTTAAGGTGTTCAGAGCAGGGATCGAACCCAGGATCTCAAGTACAAGAGGCGCGCACACTAACCATTGCACCACCAACGTCCTAATTAGTGAGTGCAAAGTGAGAAGCTCTTGCCAATCCCTTCATGGGATGTAATGGGAAACCATTCATTTATTTTTTATCGACATAAGCCCACATTCCTGCCATGGCAGAATACTCTGAGAACACAGAACCGCAGTGTAAGTACATCTCCTATTCTATGGAAACCGCTGCAAGGACTGAACGTCAAAAACCTCAGAAGGATAAGCCATGGTACGACGAAGAATGTCGCATTGCAATTGATGAAAAAGCCGCTGCACGTATGGCAACGAAACAGTTAGTTACAACGCGTGCTGCAAATGAGCGATACAAGAGGCTGAGCAGGGAGGAAAGCCAATGGTTTAGGAGGAAAAAATGGTAGTGGGAGCAGGAGGAGAGTGAAAGGACCGAATTTTACAGGATGAATAATGAATCCCCACAATTTTTCCAAAGGGTAAGACGGTTGAACGACCTTCTGCAGGAACGAGAATGGGAATCTGGCGCCTGATAAGCAGTATGTGCTTATAATGTGGAGAGAGTACTTCACTCAGATTCTTTCACTGAATATCAGGAGGTAATAATTGTGGAGGATAGTGTAGATTGCACCTCCTCCCCAACCGAGGCGAGATTAGAACGGCATCTCTCTGCTTAAGGATAATAAACCGCTGGTGTGGATGGGCTACTCGCTGAACTTTTTGGACAAGTGGTGAAGAACTGCTAGCCCACATTCATCAACTTATATGCGATATATGGTTGGGGGAATCAATGCCCGACGATTGGAGTCTCAGTGTGTACAAACGCTGAAAAATAACGGCCTAGCAACATATTGCAGGAACCATGTACATGTTTGCAAACATTATTTCCTTGAATTGAAGAACTGCTGCTTTTTGTTTCTTTATTGTGACAGACAGCAATGTTTTCAGCAGTTTTCAACAAACAAATCCACATTAGGGTCACAAATACATACATATATTATAACCCATTAATCATTGTTTCCCAAACATGTTACATTGAATAGTAAACACAATGTGTTTGGACACAAGTATACTATATTTGCGACAAGCTACAAATACGTTATATTTGCATCCAAACAACAACAAAAGAGCAATTTTGCAGGGTGTACTGTATTCGAAAAATGCAAAACTATAACGCGCACAGCTCACTGGTTTGTGAGAAGCTCCTCCAAATTCCTTCGTGGGATGTAACGGGAAACCATTTATTTATTTATTTTATTACTCGAAAGGGTGATCCGTGTTTCGGTTCCACCTATCGCGGTATCAGTCTTGTATGCATCTCGTATAAGTTTTTGTCGAGCGTTTTATGTGAAAGACTAAAGTCAATTGTCGAAAACCTGATTGGACCTTATCAGTGTGGTTTTAGACCAGGTAAGTCCACGACTGACCAAATATTCACGCTACACCAAATCCTTGAAAAGACCCAAGATATGAAAATCGACACATGTCATCTTTTTGTCGATTACAAAGTTGCTCTCGATAGCACTAAACGGGGAAAATTGTACGAAGACATATCTGTACTTGGAATTCCACCAAAACTGATCCGCCTCTGTAGAATGACGCTGACCAACACTAACTCAGCAGTGAAGGTGGGCAAAGACCTCCCCGAACCATTCTGTACCAAGCGAGGACTGAGACAGGGCGACATACTTTCGTGCAATCTCTTCAACATTTTATTGGAGATAATATTGAGAAAAGCTGCAGTACAGTGTCCTCCGTATCGGGCTAACTTATAATCTACAAAGAGCTGGAAGGTTTCCAGTTGTTTTTCGAGGGTTTTCTCCAGGAGTTGATGTAATGTAATTATCTGGTCGATAGTTGACTTTCTAGGCGATGGATAAAAGGCTAGTCTGACAAAGGAGTTAGAATAACATGAACTAATATTCGAACCACAAGGATTAAGGGATATACGATACTACACCAGGCAGGATATAATGTAATACGATCCAAAATAGGACTATATATTAATTGGAGTGTACAAATGTTGATTTTGAGACTGTGAATGTAGGCCAGTATCGGTCATTTATTAGTTTCTAATTTATCCGGTTCAAAGTAAACGATAAGCAGAGATTCCCTATCGGAAAGTACTACCCTGCATATCCATTTATTTTCCCATTTAGGGGACTTAGTAGGAAATTATTAGTGGGCACATAAACCAAAATGATTATAATTTTTTGCATTGATTTTTCATAAATCTGTTGTCATTTTGGAGATTTCCTTTGAACTTACCTTTCTATCCTTTCCTCATTTCATCTCAAACTTTGTGGGGGTACTTTTCGTTCGCCTGATGGTGGATGATGCATTGGGCATGATGCTTGATGCATACCTTGGCCATCATTGTTGTACAGTAATGTACTGTAAATAAACATTGATTGCCTTTTAACCATTTTTTCGATTTACTCGCCAATATTTTGATATCCCCCCATATAAATGGTTAAGATGACCAAGATGATGTTGATGATGATTTTTATATAAATTTTTTTGTTTCATCTATTTTTCGTTGTTGTTATTGCAACATACATTGATATCTCGTTATACATTTTGTTTAGCAATGTCAAAACATTGGTCTTGCTAATCGCGTAAAACATAACACCATTACCGCCATAAAATAAATTTTCTGCCATGATATCTGTCCGACTTAAGGCCAAGAATGGACATCTGTGCACAAAAACTATAAAAATATACAACAAAACGATATATTCCAATACACATATCTATATACATATATACACATACATATGTATGCATGTGGAAGAGAAACGAAAGAAGTGGGCAACAGCAAAAAAACCATAAGGACATCATGACCACCGATCGATTGGTGAAAATTACACTGAGAGGAATGTGTAAGATATTTACAAAATCTGCCAGTAATTAGCCCTGCGGAAGCTTCTCAATGCATTACCGGTTGAAGTCGGTGTAAAACAGTAGATCCTTATCAGTGAGTCTATAAATTAGAGAGTCACATGCAGCTCATTGCGAGAAACTCTCCCCTATCCCTTCATAGAATTTAATGGAAAACTAAGTTTATTTATTAAAAATAAAACAGTTAAATGAAGCATTCGGTAAGTGTGATATAAAGGGTGATTCAATTGGAGGTACTTTTGCGGTAGTGATTGTTTGGCAGATCAAACTGTTACACTGTCACGGTATTTGGATTCAGTATTGTTTGACATTTCATTAACTTGGCGTTTACATTAGAAAGTTTTACGGAGACAATGGCAATACGTTAGAGTAATGACGTATAGAGTAACCAACTCTCTCAGTAAATTGATGGCATTTGGTGTGTTGCAGATGGGCCGGTGGATGTTGGAATGTATTGCGTTATATTTGCTTTGAGGCAATGGCTCAAACCTACCAACAATAAATCAGCAACGGCATTTCGTTTTGTGCTTTAAAATTTGTGTGTAAATACACCACAAATATATTCCAACAAATATTCATTCATTCATCAAAACGACAAGAATAATTTAAGTCAACATTTTTTGTAATTCCACTTGGTGTAAATAAATGTACGTCAAATAACTGTCTATCGCACCGACCGCATCACGAAGAGTGTGAAAGGAAATGCCAGATGAGAATTATGACAGCTCTATATGACATTAGTCTATGAGCATTCCATTCACACTTGTTTATTAATACACTCACGCTTCTCTTACTGTTTTCCTCACTGTCTCTGATTTTTTGAAGACAGTAAATTCGGCAGGGGGTGTTCTGTCTCCACTATTATTTTTAACTTCTGTCAATGAACTGCTTCTTGAATTGGACAGGGCCGAATGCCAGGTCTTTGCCTATGCCGATGATATTGCTATCATCTGTACGGGTGGAAACCTCAATTTACTTAGCATTCGTACTACCAGCCTACTTAGTCTGATTTCGAACTGAACCGCTAACAACGGACTATCACTTAACCCACTTAAACCCGAGTTTATCTTGTTCTCTCGGAAATATAAAATACCCGCATTTGAAATACCGTCAGTTAATGGAGTGCAATTACAGTTGACGGAAAAGGTCAAGTATCTGGGGATAATTCTCGACAGAAAACTGTCTTGGAAACCGAATGTTGGCGAGAGGGTGAAAAAGGCGTCTGTTGCTCTTTACTGCTGTAAAGGGGCGATAGGAAAGCGCGGGGGACTGTCTCCTTAGATCACCATGTGGATGTATACGGCAATACTCAGACCAATACTTCTCTATGGCATCGTAGTTTGGTGGAGATCCCTCCAAAAGAAATATATTCTGAATTCCTTGATGAAAATTCAAACATCAGCACTGATTAGTGTTAGTGGGGCAATGGGCACGACTTCAGGTACTGCACTTAATGCTATCCTGAACATCTGTACTCCTGATATCATGGCCGAATCGGCAGCGGCTACATCCCTAGTGAGAATCAGAGATTGTGGCGTTTTGATATCGGGGCATTCCTGACACGCTGAATTACTACACCGGATTAACTCTATTCCCGTTAAAACGGACTACTGTATCCCCTACCTTCTACCAGCGGTAAACCTAAGGACTTCTATTCCGAACAGGAATACCTGGAAAAGTCACTGGAAGGGGATACCAGTAGTATCAGATTTTTCACGGATGGATCAAAGTTGGACGAGCAAGTAGGCTATGGGGTCCAATCACCGGACCTAAATCTCCTTCAAGCTGCCTGATTACTGTAGTGTATTTCAGGCGGAAATTACCGCCATACTGGAGGTTGCTGAACTACTGAAAAGTAGTGTCACAACCCTCCGGAGAATATGTTTGTATCTACACAGACAGCCAGACTGCCATAAATCCCTGGAAGCCATGTTTGCTACGTCCCTGACGGTGAAAGAATGCCACTCATCACTTAGGGTGATGGCAGAGTATTTTGGCATCAGGCTCATCTGGGTACCGGGACACAGCAACATTCCAGGCAATTGCGTAGCTGATGCGTTAGCTAGACAGGGCACTACGGCACAGGTTCTTTCGGCAAAAGAAGGTGTTAGTATGCCAATCTCTACCTGCCGTTTGCAGATCAGGAAGTGGGCCGATAATATGTTCAAGGACAAGTGGAGACTTAATTCAACTTGCAAACAAGTCAGGGTCCTCTGGCCACAGGTGGACAGGAAGAGGACTAGGCAACTACTTAACTTGCCGAGAGGCAGGTTATCCACAATGATAGGAACACTTACTAGACATTGTCTTGGAGGAAAACACGCCCTAAGATTGGGACATAGAAACTCCACTCTCTGTAGATGCTGCATGGAAAAGGACGAGGAAACGACAAAACACCTCCTCTTGGATTTCCCTGCTCTGGCAGGATAGGAACACTTACTAGACATTGTCTTGGAGGAAAACACGCCCTAAGATTGGGACATAGAAACTCCACTCTCTGTAGATGCTGCATAGAAAAGGACGAGGAAACGACAAAACACCTCCTCTTGGATTGCCCTGCTCTGGCAGGATAGGAACACTTACTAGACATTGTCTTGGAGGAAAACACGCCCTAAGATTGGGACATAGAAACTCCACTCTCTGTAAATGCTGCATGGAAAAGGACGAGGAAACGACAAAACACCTCCTCTTGGATTACCCTGCTCTGGCAGGACTGAGAAGTAGGATATTCGGAATACATCTAGTTAGCATTGGTCAGCAGGATATTCCTGTAGGTCTTATAGAAAAATTTATTGAAAGAGCAAATTGGCTGGACGACTAGTCAATAGTTGCTATGGAGGAAACTGCAGGTATCACAATGGGCTTCTTTAGCCTAAGTGTGCTAGACAGTGTGCTGTCTTGCACCCTTTTCAACCAACCAACCAACCAGCCAAATTCAAAAATATGTATCTCAATTTCCGTGTCTCGTGTAAACGGAGGGTAAGCAAATGGTTATGGGGAAAGTAATGAATAGGCACCCACAGCGATGGGGAATTACCCATTGCCCACAGTGTACGGGGAAAATAATGAGAAGTTATCCACGACAATAGGGAATCATCTATCACGATTACCCATTAGCCAGAGGGTAATGGGGAAAATATTTGGTAGTCACCCACGTCGATAGGGAATTACCCATCACGAATACCCATTACACATGGGGAATGGGTAGGCGGCCTATACTGGGTTACCCAGGGACGAATTTTTTTTTGAAAAACTCGCGAAAATAAGAAAATTGCTAAACTGAACTAAACTGTTGTTACCTCCATAGAAGGATTGTTTTAAAAAAAATCTCTCGAGAAACGAAAACCCAACTATATCACACTTCCATCCAAACCTGTCTCGCTTTATGGCGCAGAATCCCGGGTCATATCGACAACGGATGAGCCACGACCTGCATAATCGGTATCCTGACATCGATGTATTTATGCGTCGCAAAATATCCCTTTTATTCTGGTTAGGCGATGTCAGTAGACTGGATCAGAATGAAGGACATCGAAAAATAGGACGACCATGACTTCGCTGTAAAGTCCAGGTGGAACATTACCTGCGAGAGCTTGGTGTTACCAGCTGGTGGAAAAAAGCTGAAGATGGAGCCGGTTGGAGAAACATGTTTTCCTCATTTTGTAAGGCCCTTGACTCCTCTGGGTTATTTGAAGCCACCTAAGTAAGTACGTAATAAAGGGTCAGAACATTTTGATACACGAATTGGCAATTCAAGTGCCCTTTTTGGTACTCCTTAAAAGAAGGACGAAAGGGATCCTTTAGAATTTAATACAAATCATTCAAATATTCGACAAAAATAATCGAACATTTATGAATAAATATATAAACCGCTGGTCTGTACAGCTCATAGGAAAAGGAAAAATATACTTCTAAGAAATACTCTCAGATCGAACCATATATAAAAATCATATATAAAAATAATCCTTGTTGAACAATATTGAAGATTTATGTAAATAATAATAAATCTATTTGGGATAATATCTGGGAGAAAATTCACAAAATGGGAAATGTATTTGTGGCCGTCCAATCCCTGCTCTGGGCCCCTTAAATTTCTTTCGGCGGCGGTCACATCGCATAGTGACGGCGACACTATCGAGTACTTAGACATGAAAAACCTTCTCTGGGCCCCTTAAATTTCTTTCGGCGGCGGTCACATCGCATAGTGACGGCGACACTATCGAGTACTTAGACATGAAAAACCTTCTCAAAATACCGTTCGGAATCGGGGTAAAACTGTAGGTCCCAATCAGTGAGTGTAAAACTAGAAAGCGCACAGCCCACTGGTTGTGAGAAGCTCTCCCCCATTCCTTCATGAACACAGAATCAATTCAAGAGATATTGTAGTGTAGGTGTGTGTGTTTGTTTCAAAATCCCAATAAGCAGAACGCCGGACTTGGATCCGGTTTGAGTCCCATAAATCCTATTAAGATTCGATTCGGACCCAACATGTCGGATTTCGATTTCTCTGATACGATTCGGATATGGTTTGACTACGACACGCCGAATTCGCTTTCGCTGATCCGATTAGGATCCACTCTGACTCCAATCGTTCGAAATTCCCATTCGCTGATCCGATGCAGATCCGGTTTGAGTCCAACATGTTGGACTTCGCTTTGGACCATTCAAATAACCAAGAAGAAATTATTTAGTGTTTTTAATTAATTTAAACTACCAAACATTAGGTTTATTTTCTATTTCATATTATTTCCAATACTTCCAATACGCGATGGAATACGTAACGAAGAAAACGAAATATTTCCCTAAAATATAATTTAGATATGTAAACATTTGATATTCCCGACCTTGTTACGGGTCACTCTGCACCAACTAAATACTTGACATTGATTTCGTTAACGTTTTCACTATCCGATACAAATTTGAATCCAAAAAGATTGCGATGAGATCGCATCATATTTTATTTTGAGATCGGTTCGGTTCTAGTTTCGAGATCGGATCCGACCTCATTTCGGGATCGGACACAATTCTCCTTTCGAGATAGAACGAGCACGAACCCGATCGCGAAATCAAATCAGAGAAAGAAGCAATTCATGAGGATGATCACGCATAGACGCTGAAAATGTTGTTTTTTTTGTTGTTGTTTGGATGCAAATATAACGTGTTTGTAGCTTGTCGCAACTATAGTATACTTGTGTCCACACACATTGTGTTTGCTATTCAATATAACATGTTTGGACACAATGATTAATAGGTTGCAATATATGTACTTGGTGGTAACCAAATGTGACTTTGTTAATTGAAAACTGCTGAAAACAAAAACGTGACAGACAAAAAAGAAACAAAAAATCCTCACATCTTCAATTCATGAAAGCAATGCTGGCAAACATATACATAGTTCCAGTAATATGTTGCTTGAGCCGTTTTTTTTTTGCAGCGAGTTTAATAAACGGTTGTCAAGTTTGGGGTAAACGATAAAAGTTTTTTATTTGCAGGAAATGTATAAAGTTTTGTGGCCAACAATGAGACTTATTAGGAAACAAAATATTTTCTCTCTTTTCCTGTAGAGAACAACTTTTAAAATTATGAAAACATTAACAGCCAAAGTCTCGATCTCGAAAAAAAACCTAAGCGAATGAAAGCCAGTCACTCACTTTCGTTCTTATCCCAGGCTTTAAATGTTATTGTGTGTTTGTAAAATCGGAAGCCACTAACTATGTTCGCTGTCATCTATGCGAACGAAAATGTCAAAACCAGTCAATTGTCTTTTGGTTATCGCATAGCTGGAAATCAAATAAAAGCTTGAAACAAAAACAATTTATATAGAATTCAATGTAAGAAACACAATGGACAGAAAATAATGTCATTATAATAAATTTGTTATTAAAATTTATTTCGATTTCAGCACAAAAAATCCAACTTTGCGGCACCTGCAGATACTGGTTATTCGTACACTTCTCTCTCGCTCCGAAATTAAATGGCCAACGTCAAGTTTATGTTATTGCTTTGAACAACAACCACACAAACACACGTAAAACCATGCGAACGACAAGTCGAAAGATAGTGACTCGCTTTTTGAAACGAAAGTGAGTGACTGACTTCGTTCGCTTGAATTTTGTAGGAGAGAGTGTATGTGGGGTCCGATTTTGTACTGAATTGTATATGTTTTCGTTCGCTTGTTAGTGACTCTCAAACAGCTGTTTGTCGCATAGAAAGAAAGCGAACGTTAACTTTCGACATCGTGACTTTGGCTGTAAGTGTTGTAATCACCAAATACAAAACGTTAAAGGAAGATTATAATGTGGATTTTCAAAATCGTTGTTCTAACTTTATTCGAAATTAAATTTATGACAATTTTTCGAATCATGAATTAAATGAATTTAAAATCAAAAACACAACATCCAAATGGGTTTAAAAATCTTTTATTGGATTCTGCGGACTGTAAATGGTAATATAAAACCTTATACAATCTCCTGATCATTTTAAAATCCTTTTCTTGGAAAAGTCCGACAACGTCCTTGAATTTTCACTGTTATTAACAACCCACATCTAGACAAATATTGAAATTTTCTTATATAGAAATGCAATATACATTTTTATCAGTGTACTTGGACATGTTCG
The DNA here is from genome assembly GCA_963931995.1 of Phaonia tiefii. NCBI lineage: Eukaryota > Metazoa > Arthropoda > Insecta > Diptera > Muscidae > Phaonia > Phaonia tiefii. The sequence goes on along the minus strand of OZ008371.1, from coordinate 204,401,769 downwards.
AAAAACAGCTTAGCAATTTCAAGTGTTTGCGTTTGGTTACTTTTTTTTTAAATGTATTTATTTTAAATGAAACTTTTTTCTTTCATTCGCGCAAATTCATGTGTAACGATGCGCATATTGATTGTGATGTGCGATTTGATTTATTCCGGCCAACATCGTCTGAACACACAAAATACAACACAAATCAAACGCACAGTGCAACGAATGTACTCCATAACACGCCGCTCCACTGCACGCTGCCCCACTACGCTCCCAGCAAACCATTGATTGCTTAACAAAGTGTAAGGAAGAAGAGGCATGATGCGCTTGCGCAGTGACGAATATCACAGCAATGACGACAGACGACAGACAGACGGATGGGGACATCTCATAAAGATGAGCCCGTCTGTTAGCTAAGGAGCATCTTGAGGAAAAAATTTGAGATCCCAAATAAAAATTCTTAAAGACAAAGTTGGCATAAAAAGCTCACAACTGAAAAGAGAGCGAACCAGGCACATTGAGTGAGAGACACTTGAAAGTTTTTGTCTCATTTCTATAGAGAACGGAGAACCCCGCTCCTAACAACAAAAAAAAAACTCCATTGATGCTCATTGATATTTTAAGCGCGACCGTATAAAAATATTCTGTTTGAAAAATAAAAGACATTTTGTCATTCGTAATTTTTTTTTTCTCAGGTCACATTCATCGAGTGGACATTGGAACGTTGAACCAAAAGTATCACCTCGAAGTGAAATGATCTGAAACGTATCTTAAGACAAAACAACCCACAGCCTCCGTTTTATATAGATTGAGGAGAGCGAGTTGTTTTGTGGTCGATGATTGTCATTGATCGCAGATATCCCAAGGAATGGTAGACATCGGTGAAGCGATTTTTTTTGTTGCTTTGGCCTCCATAGGATTGATGGTAATATACAAAATAAGTTTGTCATGTCATTTGTAACATCTTCACTGGGGGTTTGCTTTTCCCGGGAAATTTATTGCTGCGAGAAAACGGGATTTACTTTTGTGTTTCCCGGGAATCCTGGGATTCCAGAAATTAAATAAACTACGAACGAACATGTATTTAGGGTAAGCGAAAATTCGGACAACATTTGAATTTCTAGCCATGTGTGCGGTATAGTGGTGTTGTTGAAGCAAATAAGACAGTATGACAGCTGGCAGCTTAATTGGCGTTTACACGAGACAGTTTTATGGAGACAATAGCAAAACTTTAAAACTTTTTTACTAATCCACTCACACTTCTCGCATTGCCTTCATCACTGTCTCTGATTCTTCAAAGACAGTAAATTTACACGAGACAGTTTTGTGGAGACAGTAGCAAAACATTAAAACTTTTTTACTAATCCACTCACTCACACTTCTTGCATTGCCTTCATCACTGTCTCTGATTCTTCAAAGACAGTAAATACAGCGAATGATTTGATGCAAGCGGCCAATTCGCGGAAGTTTCGTAGAAATTTGCAAAAAAAAATTGTTGCCTGTAAAGTCGGTTTTACGGGCGAAGATTTTACGTGACAACGTCTTTTTCTCGGTAGAATATTTATTGATATGAATATAATTAAATTGCACAATAGGAACAAGGAATTGAATGAAAATAAGAATTGCACAAATTTTAACTATAGAAATATATTTTGTTTAGATTGATTTGATTTTCATATTGATTAGATGTTAAAATTCTTGCTCAACACAGTTTAAATCAAGTTTTCTTATATCTGCCACTTTTTCTTAATATTTGTAATTTTAAAGAATCAATTCGAAAATCAAAACATTTATTCAGATCGAAGGTTCAAATTTTTGCTAAATAAATTTGAAATTAATTACAATTTGTAAAATAAAAAAAAAAACCAATGAGTGTTAGAACTCACGGGCGATGTTTTAACATTTATTGAAACTTATGGTTTAGGAAAATAGAAGTAATTTCAACACCATCTAGGTACCTGTGCGATTTCTATGAACACATTATCAAATGTGACATTATAAACAATAAACATATCCTTTATTATAAAATATAAACATTTCTTTTATTATAAAAAATAAACATTTCTTTTATTAAAAACAAAAGAAAATAATTTACTAACCAAAAAGTATTTCAATTCATCATATTCGCATATCGTTTTTAAAGCCGACCGCAGCTCTCTGTTTCGTTTTGGCTACCTAATTCATATGAAAATTTCTACACACAAACATACACTACACATATCATAAAGCCAAAAAACAAAAAACAAAAAATAATACCTTATCCAATGCAGACTGATCTAAATCAATATTCATACACACGCACATATATACGCACATACATACTTGCTCAGTCGTCATATATATGATGTGCCAAAAAACAAAAACACTCACACCACCGACCAACAGCCACTAGAAGCCAGCAAAGCAAATCGTTTCTGGCACACAAGTAAACACACACATCCGCACACACAGAATTATTTATTGAGTGGGAGAGAGACGCAAGGCATTCGGCGGGCCTCTCTCTCGTTCGGTGACTCATCGTAACGTTACCGGGCGTTACACTTTTTCATAAGTGACTCCCAGCCGCAACCTAATTTAAGACGTTGTCACGTCAAAAGGAGCAAAACATACTCGAAAAAGACCGCCCAATTGGAAAATTGTATTTTCATTTGTAGATTTTGGCAAATAGTATTGAACTTACACGAAACGACACTAACGGCGGCTGCTTAAGGGTGTATTGTCTTTATAATTATCTGGATGCCTAGGTTACACCTACATTTCTATATTAAGGCAGAGTTTGGGAGTTGTGCACGACTGCATAGTTTGGGAGTAATTTGCCACTAGTCGCCTTTGAAGTAATCCACGAGTAGCTAGTTTGTACACAAAGATTTGGTTTTACTACGTTTATTTTAATTATTTAAAAACAGAGTTAACAACTTAAATTACATAAATAATTCCAAAACTTAAATTTGTACACAAAAATCTTTAATTGCTTCAATTTTACAGGTTTTAAAACGTTAAGATATAAAAAAATTCAACAAAAAAAAAATTAAAATTAATTTAACAAACCAACAATTGTTGACAGCTGACAACCTAAACGTATGGAATCTGGAATCAAGGTTTATCCAGTCTACACGCCATCACTTCCGAAAAAGGACTGATATGGAACGCACGAGATTTCAACACGCTGAAAAATTTGTCTTTGTTTGTTGTTTGGGTGCAAATATAACGTATTTGTAGCTTGTCACAAATATATTATATTTGTGTCCAAACACATTGTGTTTCCTATTCAATATAACATGTTTGGAGCACAAAGATTAAAAAAAAAGAGTTCCATAACATCCCATGAAGGGATTGAGGAGAGCTTCTCACAATCAGTGAGATGTGCGCTTTCTAGTTTTACAGTCACTGATTGGGACCTACAGTTTTACATCGGTTCCGAACTGTAGTTTTGAGAAGCGTTGTCATGGCTAAGTACTTGATAGTGTCGCCATCACTATGACCATCGTCGAAAGAAATGTCAGGTGGTCTGAGCAGGGATCTAACCCACGTTCTCATATACAAGAGCCGCGCGCACTAACCATTGCACCACCGACGGGATTAATACCGAAAGGATAAATAGGCTATAATATATGTATTTGCGGCCCAAATGTGGTTGTGTTTGTTGAAAACTACTGAAAACACTCCCGTCGCAGTTCTACAATTCACGAAAGCAATGCTAGCAAACATGTTCATGGTTCCTGCAATATGTTGCTGGGGCTGGTTTTTTTCAGCATGATTATAAATAACAACATAAAGACATCCACAAGACTACTTGGATATCGCCTGAACAGCAAACGAATAACCACATTGATCACCTGGTAATTGATGGAAGGCACTCCACCAGTGTAATGGACGTACTTATGATTCGGGGGGTAATATCGCTTCGGATCACTACCTGTTTGGAGCAAAGGTTCCCACAAAGTTAAGCAGAACACAAGTCGTACGAAACCATACATAGGGAACGCTGGACATCGGAAAGCTGAAAGTACCAGAGACAGCCACAGACTATGCAGAGTAGCTCCCTCACTGAGATACTGGCGCAGAATGCACCACCGCGTCATGATCCTGAAGGGCAGTGGAAACACATTTCCCACTCTACGAAAACTGCAGCAGAGACCGTATTTGGTTATGAAAACCGCTTAAAGACAAACCATGGTACGATGAAGAGTGTCGCAGGAGAAGCGATGAAAAGAACGCTGCACGTATGGGAATGCTTCAAGCAGTTACAACGCCAGCCGGTATAAGGAGAAAAAAAATCAATGAGTGTTCGAACTTACGGGTGATGTGTTAACAGCTTCTTGTTACACGGTACCTGTTCGATTCCTATGAACGCATTAGTAAATGTTACATTGGAAAATAAAAAAAGAAAATATTTTGTGCTGAAGGCTCTTTTGCTATTGCACTTTCTTTTTTCTTACATCTGCTTTATCAGATTAAGTAGTGTCACTTCTAGTAATACGTACCGAAAGTTTTCGAAATAATTCGAAGAACAGCGAAAATATCAGGTCACATTCTTACACATTTACAAAATAGTTCAACAATTCTAACATTTTATAAATGTTTACAAATAAAAACCCATCAACAATTGTTTATATTATTTGCCATGTTTTTATTAATTTGTGTTTTATTTTATTTACATTTTTTTTAAGTTAATTATTTGTAAGAAATTTTGCGCTGCTCAAATGAATGTTGGCGACAGCTGGAAAATATTCAATTATATTTGCAGCCTCGTTTTCACTTATTTGACGAAGCGAAGCGCAACACTTATTAGATATTTTTATGCATCTGTACTTATTGTTTGAATTCATATTCACTCAAATTTTGAAAATATACGAGTAAAAATTGTAATGGGATATCTTGCCTTCTCGAAACTGTTTATAATTATGAATCAGGTGCATTTATATAGCAACTTTTAAGGCAAGCAAGAACTTTTTGGGGTTAAAACATATTCATAATTTTCCTGGGACAATGTTTATTTATTTTACCTGTAAATATAAAATATAAGGGCAAAAAAAAACCCTTGATCTTTTTGGTTTTTTTTGTTATAAAATTTTTTACAGCGTATTTTTTTAAACGTGTCATAAAGCCTGTTTAAATATCTTTTTAATGATACCAAGATCATGGAAATCGGTTCAGCCGATTCTGAGTTGTTGTAGTTTAAATGGAGCAAAATGAGTTTTCCTGGGACAATGTTTATTTAGTTTACCTGTAAATATGAAATATAAGGGCAATTACTAGAAGTGACACTACTTAAAAAATTATATAAAAAAAACTAAAAAAGAATCCATTTTTATTTTTTGATATGGTATAGGTGAAGGATAAACCTTTCTAAAAAAATAATACACTGTAAAAAAAGCCTTGATCTTTTTGGTTTTTTCGTTAGTTACAATTTTTTTTTTGTTATAAAATTTCTTACAGTGTATTTTTTTTTAAACGTGTCACAAAGCCTGTTAAAATATCTTTTTAATGATACCAAGATCATGGAAATCGGTTCAGCCGATTCTGAGTTATTGTAGTTCAAATGGTGCTCTTTTCGACCACTTTCGCGTTTTTTCGAAAACTTTCCCACTGTGCCACGCCCAAAAACTCGCAAAACAGTCATTTCTAAAAAAGAGGGTTTGTTTGTATTGATCAAATTTAGCTACAAACAAAATTTCATCGATATCTGAGGGGGTCGGGTTCAATGCATCTCGATTTTTACATGAAATTGATCTTATAGAATATTTCAATATAAATGCACCATGTCGACAATGTTATTACAAAAAACAATACAAAAAGCATAACTGTTTCAAAAGGCATCAATGTTTCACATCAAAATTATGAATGGACTAAGTTATGACAAAAAGAGAGTAATACGTTTTGAATCATTCGCCAGATGTCCGCAGTGATTTTGAGTCATACAATTCGTTCCATGAGTTCTCTATACTATTCAATACTCTTTGGCGACGACGACCTGCTTGTTTGTTCGCTGCCGCTACATCTTTCTGGGAGAGACTATTGTTGCACAACAACCACGTATGTGATGCTTACGCTGTGTGTTGTGTGCATGCGTTCACTTTGATAGATTGCCCTACCCGTACCTGTAGATGTTAACACATCAAAAACGTTTGTGGAGAGAAAGCGAGAGTGAGCAATTGCATCTTACAGAAGGAAGAAAGAGGCCCGCAAATTCTACAGAAAAGTACAAAGACAAACTAACGACAATGGATCAGGGTCTCTTTTCGTATTAGAACGCTCGCGTGCAGCTGCCGATCCAAATCCAAACTTGGATCTAGCGGTTCTCAGCTCACAAGCCCGCTCCAAAATTAGGTTAATCAAATGCATCACCAAAGGGTCATTGTTTGTATAGGTTTTTGGGTTGGGGACACAAGCGAACCATTTTGCTTCGAAAATGCGATTGATACCGCGACATGATAATCTAGATTTTTTGTTCCAAAAGTGCATAATTGCTTCAATAAGACGATGCCTCATGCCATAAAATCGGAGAAATAATTTACTCACTGGATCAGCAATTTCCTGGTTTTGTATTTTTCAGGTTTTGGTTACAGAGATGGCCGCCCAGAGTATTCGATTTAACGCCGTAGAATTTTTTCTTTCAGATTTTTTAAAGTCTAAGGTTTATCACGAAATCCACGCATTAATGGAGGAAATTCAACGCTGTATCAACGAAACTCAGCCACATCTATGTAAATCAGTCAAATAAAATTTCAACAAAAGTGTTCGTATGTCCCAGTAAGGCCGTAGGTACTATTTACTTGATGTACTATTCCATAAATAACAATACTTTATGAATTAATAAAACCCTTTATTTTCTATTAAAATTTCTTCTTCCTTGAATTTTGGGACATCCTTTATAAATAATTCTCTACTCTTTTCTACACGCTGGAAAAACGGTCCAGGAACATATTGCAGGAACCAAGTAAAGGGTGTCCCAATAAAAGCGCACGATTTTTGACAATTTTTTCATGTGCAAGTTGCAGCTCTAAAATTTCACAGCTGTTGGCTGCGAATGTTCCGATTATTAAAAATGAAGCGCTACACAAAGGACAAACGCGTTACAATTATAAAAATCCATTACAAAAATAGGGAAAATTATGCTGAAACCACTCGTAAAGCTCTCGGAATTTTCGATCGTAGAATGTATCAACAATACCAAGAGTGATCTTAAAAATTTTAAGAAACTGGGTCGATTATGAACAGTAGGTCGCCTATCCGTTGGCAAACTGACCAGTTTTTCGAAAACCTTGCTTCTGTAAACGAGGGTATCGCCCAAAATCCCGGGACCATCAATTCGACTTCGTTCCTAACATAAAATTTCGAGATGCAAAAGCCTGTGAAGACATTTGCCGGATATTTTATTCCATACTTAATCGGAAAAGGTCTACTTTACAATAGAATAAAACTATCACCACTCAGTCAAAAAGATTTTGTTTTATTTTTGAATTCAAACGTGCACATCTATTGGGACACCCATACATGTTGCAAGCACTGTTTCAGGAATTGAAAACATGATGCTATTTTGCCTCTTTGTTTTCTGGCACGTTTTTGTTTTCAGCAGTTTTCAAAAAACAAAGCAGAATTTGGGTCAAGAAAACATATATTATAACCTATTAATCATTGTGTGTCAAACATGTAATATTTACAAGCAAACACAATGTGTTTGGACACAAGTATACTATATTTGCGACAAGCTACAAACATGTTATATTTGCATGCAAACACCAAAAAAAATAGATTTTTTCACCGTGTCATCCATTTAGTTCATGTGCCTTAAAGGGTATCAATCAATTCGACCACAGCACCCAATCGTTTGCCATCCTGTTTTTTCCTTTATCTTTCTGGTTTTTGTTTAAGCGTTTTTCTGTTGGCTGTGATGGGGCAGAAGATTTAAAGCGAGAAATGTTTAATACTGTCCAGTCGTCATGGAATTTTGTTTTCGCAACGCATTGCTATACATCGTAGCATCACATCATTCCATCAATTCAACAGCCGAAGCGATCGCGCTCACCCATGGCATACATTTTAAGCGAAAAAGGATCACAACGCTGATCATGATGATGATGATGATAATGATTCGTCTGACGCTGATGCCAATGTTGATTTTGTGACTTTTTTTGAGGAGTTTTGGAGATCTTTTTTCCTGATTTCCAGTTGTTGATGTTTATGAACTGTAAAACTGCATTAAAGAAGAGATGATGAATCGTTTGAAGCGATCAACACCATTGACTGGATGGATGACCGGTTGCCGAAAGTTGAATATTGTTATTTATGTGTGTGAATGTGGTTGAGGATGGGGATGGGGTTGTGGATGGAGTGGATGCTTAGACGCTAACTAAATGTTTGGTTGCATGGTTGCACGTGATACAATTATGGCAATGTTTTTGCTAATTTCACATTTCTTAATTTTCTTCTCCCATGTCTCATTGTACTGATCATGATCGCGATCATGAGCACAACATTGTGCAAGAGGATGCTTTTCGATTTTTTTTTTAGTTGTTATTGTCATCCTAAGTTTTCGTTCAGTTTGTGTTTTTGTTTCGCTGATTTCGCTTCTGTTTAAATGTTTAAATCTGCGTAGCTGCGAAATATACGAGTTTCGAATATTTAACGCGATCACAAATATCTGAAATTTTTTATTTCACCAAATTGTCGAAATAAAATTTGATTTAACAGAAAATTGATGGTGTTTTTGTTCCATTCCTCTTTTTTTTTTTGGGATATCTCTTTTTTAAATTGATTTGAAGTTTAAAGTAAAAATGAGATTAAATAATACAATTATTCTCTTAATGATTCTAACATAAATGTTTGTTGTGCAAATATCTTGGAAAATTTCAAATAATATGGAATATATTTTTCACTAGAGCAAAACAAAAGATTTAAGATACAAACTTGAGCACTGATAGATGATTTGGTTGACAGCTTTCTGTGCTGTAATTCCGTGGTAAAAAGGATCTTATAGGACATGGAAGGATACTTAAGTTGCAACACTAATATTGATTAACAGGAATGATTGCTTTTATTATTCAATCGGATAAATCTGATAGATAAATCTGGGTCATTCCTTATCAATTTATTTTCTTTAGTATTGTCTAAAATTTGACTAGAATTTGAAATTTAAATTTTAACAAATACATTGATGGCGGGTCATTTTATTCAAACTTTATGCCGGAGGATTTTGTTGAATTGAATGTTGAAAATGCCTTTCAAAATTTTAAAACTTAACACAGGTTTTAAATCGGAGGAGTTTCTTAATCCACATTCACCTAGAGTGGATTGCAGAAAATTTAGATCGCATGGAAGTTTTCCCAAAACTTATGGATTTATGACACTAAGTACGGGTGGTGCAGCAATTGTGCTACAATAAGAAATTCAACTAACTTTGTTTTTAATCAATGTATTTCATTAATTCTTTATTTATTGTACCCGTATAGAAAATTCAATTTTATTCTATATAACTAATTGGTTTTGAAGATGATAGACCATAAATGACCTCCATGCTCATCCATGCATATGCGACAGCTGATCAGAAAATTATTAACTGCTTCAATTCAGTCAAATTCCGTGGTTTCGTTTTGAACGCCTCTTGCTTGACAAAACTCCATAAAAAAGGCTCGTGCAGTCAGGTCAGGTGATTTTGGGGGCCAGCGGAAAGTCGAGTTTCTGGATATTAATTTGTTTTGTGGCAGTCAAACCTGTAGTTTTGGGACCTACAGTTTTACACCGGTTCCGAACGGTTTTTTGAAAAGCTATTTCATGGCTTATGTCTAGATAGTTTCGCCGTCACTAAGCGAGGTGACCGCTGTCGAAATAAATTTAGGGTGGTCAGAGCAGGGATCGAACCCACGTTCTCATGCACAAGAGCCGCGCACACTACCATTGCACCACCGACGGCCACAATATTACAGTACATAGGTAAATAACAGAGTCTCGATGAACAAAGGGCCTCAACGAATTCGCTCCATCGATTTTTGTCTCGGACAAGTGATTTAATTGGGTTTCATGATAGTCGAGTTCCTTTGTGTTCATATTCCCCCCTACGGGTTCCATTCAAGTTCACCTCTGTTGTTCGGCGCCTAAGTTTATCGCCGATCCAAGTCCATTATCTTATACATGAGGGGTATATACGAACTCTGATCTTTAGGTGGTAATTGATGGAAGGCACTCATCCAGTGTAATGGACGTACGAGTGAACAGAGGAGCTAACATCGATTCTGATCACTATCTGGTAGCAGCAAAGGTTCGCACAAGATCGAGTAGAGCGAAAATCGTACCAAACCAGACGCAGAAGAAGCTGGACATCGGAAAGCTGCAATTACCAGAGGTAGCCACAGCCTACTCAAGTGAGCTCTCGCAACTTTTGGCACAGAACCCACCCCCTCCCGATGATGATCCTGATGCGCAGTGGAAACCCACTTCCGACTCTATAAAAACTGGCGCAACAACCGTACTTGGGTTTGAAAAATCGCTTCGCAGCAAACCATGGTACGAGGAAGAGTGTCGCATTGCAAATGATGAAAAGAACGCTGCACGTATGGCAATGCTTCAGTCAATTGCAACGCGAGCTGCGACTGAGCGGTATAGGGAGAAAAGAAAGGAGGCAAACCGTCTCTTTAGGCGTAAGAAACGGCAGTGGAGAAAGCGCGAGAATGAGAAAATTGAGACAAACAGAAGGAAGAACGAAGCCCGAAAATTCTGCCAAAAAGTCAAAAACGAAACTAATGGACATGGTTCAGGGCCCCCTTCTGTAAAGACAAGGACGGAAATCTCATCGCAGATGTGCAGAGCATGTTGGGAATATGGAGAGATCATTTCTCCGCGCTACTAGTACCTGAGATATCCAATGACGAGACAATCGACATAAATTTGGACGACGTCGTTGATTGCCCCCTCCTTACCAAGACGAGGTCAGAACAACTATTGCCCGGCTTAAGAACAATAAAGCCGCAGGAGCCGATGGATTACCGGCGTAGCTGTTTAAGGCTGACGGCGATGAGCTGATATGGTGCATGCATCAGCATATTAGCAAAATTTGGTTAGTCGAATGCGATTTGAGTTACAGTGTACAATGTCCCATATTTAAAAAAGATGACCCGAGTCTCTGTGCCAACAACCGTGAAATAAGCCTTTTATCCATAAATATAAGATTATATTACGTATAATGTGCGAAACACTAAAACCAATTATCGCTGACATGATTGGACGATTCCAGTGCGGCTTTAGGCCTAGAAAATCGTCAACTGACCAGATTTTCACGCTACGCCAAATCCTGGAGAAGGCACACGAAAAACAAATCGACACCTATCATCTATTTGTCGATTATAAGGCGGCCTTCAATAGCCCGGTACGGGAGAAACTCTATGAAGCAATGTCTGAGCTGATGAGGTGCCTTCAAAACTCATACTCCTTTGCAGGATGACCTTGACGAACACCAAATCCGCAGTGGAAGTTGGTAAGGATCTTACCGAACCTTTCGGAACCAAGCGAAGCCTCAGGCAAGGCGACACCCTATCGTGCGATCTCTTTAACATCTTAATGGAGATCATTATAAGAAAACCAGCAGTCAACATGAATAAAACCATCAGCAGCAAAAGTCACATGCTGCTCGCGTATGCTGATGATTTAGATATCATTGGTCGCACAGTTAGAGAAGTTACTGCTGTGTTTTCGAGAATTGAGAACGAGTCAGCAAAAGGGTCTGACGGTAAATGAGGACAAGAGAAAATTAATGGTTTCAACGAGCAGGGCCTCCACGCGACTAGACCAAAGCGTTAACGTTGATAAGCGTTATAATTTCGAGGTGGTGGACGAATTTATATACCTCGGATCTGTCGTAAACAAAAAAAAAACCTCAGCCTTGAGATCAAGTGGAGAATTCTGTTTGCGATGAGATGTTATTTTGGGATAATCCAGCATTTTAGAGATAAAGCACTCTCTCGAGTAACAAAAGTCCCATTATAACAGACTCTCACACAACCTGTCTTGCTTTAGGGCGCAGAATCCTGGGTCTTATCGCTAGCAGACGAAACAACTGTAGGAGTCTTCGAAAGCAAAATACTCCGAAAAATGTATGGCTGTATAGTGCACAACGGCGAGTATCGGCGACGCATGAACCATGAGCTATGTCCCGACATTGACATAGTTAAGTCCCTGACCCTCGGTGTTGTTCGAGACCGGATAAATAAGGAAGTAGATCTTTACTGAGGATTTCAAAGGCGTGTAAACTTACAAGAATACCTAGCTCCGACATAGCTTGACACCGTTTTCCCCATATCGAGATACAGAAGGCAGACTTGGGTTTCTCCAGCATTTGTCGTGAGGTGAATAACTGATCGATTATTGACTTTTCAGGCCTAAACCCACGCTCATACAACTAGTACCATAAACATATCTTTTCTAGGTATGGATATCAAATTTAGCGTACGATTCAGGTCACAACTTGACCATAATTATCTTGTGATACTGCATTTTGTGCCTTGAGACTATCTATCATTCACATGTCTGAGAGCATCGGTTTGAAACATGTGCTTGCATGTAGAAAGGGGTATACTAACCCAATCTCGTTCATCGAACCGAATCTCGCTCATCCGTTCTATTATGTACTGGTTGTGCGGCAGTTGTGGGCACTTATTGAAGTCAGGAATACAGATTAAAGAGATTTTATAGCAGCCTGACTATCAGAGTAGCAAACACCGATACTCAATTTCTATCCATTGAAAAGAAACCATGTTTTTAAGTTCGAGAAAAATATATCAGTATATATGGAAAGTAATCCGTGGAAAAAAATTCGGGGCCAAATTTAACATTCACCAAGTCTTGTGCATCATCTACACAAGAGTTTCATTCAAAATCATCAAAAGATAAAATCATCTTTAACAATGAAACTTCATTGAAACAACGAAACTTAAGTTCAAGCATAATTGAACATTCAACTTTTTTAGAAAATGTATCATGCCTATTAGACAATTTGTCACGCCATTAATTCATATTCTTATTCATTCACATTAATATTTAAATCTACTGTTCATCAATTCCGTATTCTCCCCAATGTTATGAACATTTTTGGTTGTCGCTGTAACGAGCTATGTCGGCCACACAGCTCCAATCATCACCTTGCCCATTCAGTCATCGCAAATGGCGAAATGTTTAAATTTTATGTAAATTTGTAATAAACATACACACACACACACTCCCATCCGCCATTTATAGGGTGCATGTTCACATTCACATTTTGCGAGCGAACACCACTCGGAACAGTGTTGCATGAAATTCCTTTAAGAAAAACTTGCCACATGAATATCTGCACATACCCGGACAAGTATGCGATACTCGAACAATGGACAAAACTTATTTCACACAATACAACCATATAGAATTTACAACTTAACTTGGAATACGGAGCTGCAGTTGCTGGTGCTGCTGCCACCTCTCCACATGTTGCAAGAGAGTGGGATATTACCACCATGTGCGTTGGTATCAGCAAGCACAGTTGGTGGTCCTCCTTACTCCGGCCAGGGCTGGCAGTAGAGTGAATCATTTGATATATGAACCACAAAAAAAAACTATCACTTGTTATTGTTGTTTGGACCAGACGGTGTAAAAAAGCAACGGACACCTATTAAACGACACCAAAATATCAGGCATAACTATAGTTTGATATATTTGTACGAGGGTCGTTCTCATACTATCAATTCACATTTGCCAGGGCGAGCAATTTAGAAATAATGAGCTCTTACGATGAGTCTGATGAGAGCATATGTTTAAAATTTTTAAATCCAACAACTCAGTTAACTTGTTCCTCATTCCACCCAAACTTTTCTTATTAAGCGCGTTTTTCCCCCAATGATAAACAAATCTTTCCGCAAGATGGTAGTAATGTGCGATTCCGCGTATTTAAGGATCCGGTTCAGTAGAGTCCGGTTCCGAGAAGAACCGGGTATTTGAACCGGTTCCGGTTCTCAGAAACTTGCTGTCCCAAAGAGGCTTAAGTGTAATATCGCATTATAAGAATATAAATTTTGCTAAAACCCCACTTGGTCATACCCACATAAGTTAAAAGTGTTGGTTCCTTTGGAACCGAACCCTATTATTGTGGAACCGTTTTACTTTTCTTTTCAACTTGGTTTTCAGTTCTTTTAGAATCGTTTTCGGGTCTTTTTGTACCCGTGTACGGTTCCTTTGAACCCGTATTTCGGTCCTTTAAGAACCGTTTTCGATTCTTTAAGAACGGTTTTCGCTTAATTTGGACCCGTCTTTCGGTTCATTTGAAACTGATTCGATTCTTTTGGGACCGTTATTCGGTTCTTGTAAGCATTGGTCCAGTCGGTTCTTGTGAAGAACCGGTGCTGCAGAACCGGATCGTCGATTCTGTGCATCACTACAAAATGGCGGTGGTATTCTGTACGCATTGGCGGCTTGCAGATGATGACAAATCGGGAAGAGTGTTACCGGTAGCGGAGCTCGTTGACCGGTCGTACCGACTGTGACAGTGACGTGCCGTCGATGGGTCGTTGCAGTTGTCATCGTCGACGGTTCGCGGCAGATGTCTGGACTTCTGCTGATGTGCCTCTTTGATAGCAAGGGTATACTGACCGTTGGGAAAACTTTCTACGTTGGAGTTTGCTAACAGATAGTGACCCTATGCCTATACTACGGTCGCTACCTCTCAGGCAGGAAACCTCTGGTTGAGGGCGGGGGATACTGAAGGGGCCAAGGTCAAGGCCCCACAGGTAGGAAATCCCAGACCTTGACAAGGGAGGAAGGTATGCACCCAACATGATCAAACCCCCGCAGGCAGGGTATCTATGGCTGGAACCAGGGGGAACAAATACCAACCTGGGAACAGGTGGGTGCCAAGTTCAAGACCCCATAATTAGGGAATCTCTGGCTTCAACCAGAGCGGGAGAGATAGGCTATAAGATCGACGCCCTACAGGCAGGGATTATCTGGCTTAAACTAGACAAAATGTAGTTAGTGGGAGGGAGACAAGCCAGGGATTACTACAATGTCAACGTTTAAACTAGATCCCACAGGTGGGGTGTCTAATTCACTACTACGGCTATGTCGAGTCTTCGATTTTAATACACGAACGAACCAGTGTTGCAGAATATACCACAAGCAATCTGCGGACTCTAGCTTGTCATCCATTTTTATGGGTGTTATGAAAATTGAGGAATCGGAAGCTCTTGATGTTCTGGGCTTGCAAATATAGCGTGGCATTCGCTGGAACAAGCACGTTTTTAACGTGTCGAAAAAAGCTTCAAGTGTTCAGGCAAAAAAGTATTCACTCCATTCGATGTCCTCAATATCTACGTAACATATATTCGGCCAAAAATGTAAATTAACTTTCATATTTGGGCCGGGGCTCCTAGAACCACCTTGAAGCTTCTGGGCCGCATGCAGAAGAGTTCATTGATACTGATAGGCGATAGTAGTGTGGTCAACCATGTTGTCTCCTTGGAGCATCACATGGTGTCTCACATGGCCTCATTCCAAAGAATATAATATTTAACCGTACGAGGCGGTTATCCAGAGAATCACATCCGTTTATTGCCACTTGGCAAGTAGATAGAACTACGCATTACAGAGAATTTCGTTCTTCAGTCGAACAGTCCATATGTGGAACAAGTAACCGGAGGGTGTATTTCATATTACTTACTCTATCTGCAAGTTAACGGCGAACATTAAGAAATACTATTCACTCTTCCATCCCACTCCTATCACCAGTTCCACGAGAACGAGAGAAAAAAAAAACAAATAAAAAAAGTAAGTGATAAACACGGTCTCCACCTTTGGCTGACTGTGGGTTGTATGGACTCCTGTGTTCTATAGTATATTGGTAAACGAACGGACAGACTAGATCTGGGCAACGCAAAACATTTTCAAGCAACAAACGAACTTCAACAATGGAGTGTAGTGACCCACAATATAATATGAGACACTTAAAAAGGTGAGAAAAAACTAAAAGATATTGTGGGGCACAAACGGATTCAGGGCGTAAGAGAAGGACATTACATTTAAAGAACACTTTCGCTTTCATTGATCAGCGCTCAGTTTGGAGCACCTCTGGAAAATTAATTGAAGAACACTAAGAAAATGTATACGCTGCACGAAGTTCCATTGAAAAAATACAAGGTAGCACCTATGACTACGAAGAGCGCAGAACAAGTCTACCAACTGGCTTAGGTGAAAGCCCAGAAATGGATCATGACATGAATCAATAATCTGACCTGTGTTCAAGTAGTGACGACCACCTCTACTTTACCTGATATGGGGCACATAATATGCCCTTGCTAAACTAACTTTTCGATCATTTTGGATGTAGAGCCTGTGATAGCGGAAGTCGCCCGCTCGTTTTCGCCACACTTATACATTCTCTATCTGTTGACTAAATAAGCACGCCATGTGTTGGATTCAACGGAAACATTAGTGCAACAACGCCATCTGGAGGGCAATAGCAACCACTTGAAGTTATCAACAGCTGTCCATCAGCTAATAGGAAAACTGACAATCACAGCTGTGACGACTAACAACAGCTACCAGCGCAGAATGTATAAAAGGCGGATCAACTTAGTACTTGGGGCTGGCACCTCTTACCGTAGGTAGGGCTTGTAAATATGTATATAGTTGCAAATATGTGTAGATAGTAGTTTTAATATATTAGTTTTTAAGTTTAGTAGTAAGTTGTCGATGAATTATCCCCTTTTCTTAGTCCATTTTTGGGGAAGTCTCTAGTAGGCAGTAGAATGTTTTGATTTTTTGTTATGATTGTTTTTTTATATGTAGTTGCAACAACTTAAGTTAGTGTGAAGTATATACATAGTTCTGTAAATAGTTATTATTAAATGTAGGAAAATCCGTAGTCATAGATTTAAGTTATCTTTAAGAAACTTTGTTAAAATGAATTTTAGGGACCCAATTAATATGAATATGAAAATATGAGTACTTGGTGCTATTCTGTCTGTAGACGCTGAAGAGCCGACATAGCCGTAGTAGTGAATTGGACACCCAGTAGCCAAGTGCAAATCATGATTAAGCTAATAATTCATTGCACGTCTCTTTCTTTTCTGAGATATATAACGACGTACCAGAGGATCAAATATTTAATTGTCTGTTTTCCCGGTGGATCGACGGATAGCGGGCAGAATTCGTATTCCAGTCGGAAAGTCTTAACGAAAACACATCCCTTCAAAAACTTCCAATTATATCTTATGAACATGAAAAGCTGTCCACGATCAGTATCATGTGTGTTTTCATATTTGCAAACTCACTGATAAGGACCTACAGTTTTGCACCGAATCCGAAAAGTTATCCATTAACAGGTTTTCGTGGATAATTTCTCGATAGTGCCGCCGTCACTAAGCGAGGTGACCACCGCCATAAACACTACAAGGTGATCAGAGCGGGGATTAAAACCCCGCGAACTCTAACCATCGCTTCAACGGAATCCAACATCTAGTCTGTTCAATAACCTTCCGATGAGTGTTTCCTTGAAAGATAAGATATTACAAAATTTAAATTAAACGTCAACATCCTTTTATTTCAATTCGTATTTGCTAAGTCTAATTATATGCACTGCATTTATTGGGGACAGTGAAACTTCAAGTGTGCAATTGAAATTATTTCTGCATTTCGCCTTTTTGTTCGATAAATATTCGTTCGTATATACGTATATACATTGATGTTTAAATATGTCTTCGTAGATAAGATTTTTATTTTTTCTGGTTGTATCTATATCGTCGAAAACTATGCACTGCATTTATTGGGGACACTGAAACAACATGTGCGAAACTGAAATTATTGCTACATTTCACTGTGAATATGCCTTCGTATATAAGTACGTAGATGGTTAAATATGTATGTAGGTTTGTGGATGTGTCTATGTTGTCCAAAACTATGCACTGCATTTATTGGGGACAGTGAAACTTAATGTGTGAAATTGAAATTATTTCTGCATTTCGCTTTTTGACCGATGACTGTGAATATTCGTTCGTATAAAATTATATGTATGTTTATACATGTGCGTAGATTCATTTTAAGATCTTCGTAGATAAGGGTTTAGTTTTCTGGTTGCGTGTATCTCTCGATTTTTCGCACATTTCTTAATGAAATGTAACTGCCGCTGCTGCACTCGTATATGTCTACTTTGGTATACAATATATTTGACTTTAGATTGATGGTTGGTTACCTTGCTTGCGTAGTCTTTAATTAACTCGCGCACCAATGAAGTGTCAACAAGTCTTAAGGCAAGACTATATAACAAACTTCTAGGCAAAAAGCGTCATCATACATTACCAACACTTGCCACTTACCGCCAGCCACTTGCCACTTGTTCATTACGAGCCTCGAGATGATGATGACTGGCTGTTGCTGGCAACTCCGATGACGATGATGATGATGAATTTCATGAAAAATGGTGTGAGTTTTATGTTTATAAAACAAATGTCCGTCCCACCTCAAGTCCGTCCGCTCTGTGCGGTGCGTCTGCGCTGTTATTCTCTTGTTATTTGGTATTGTTGTTGTCGTTCGTGGTGTTGATGGTGTTGCTGGCGCAGCGTGCAACAATCGTGTATAGAATTCATAATCGATCATGTTGTTGAAATTTGCAGTGGTAGCTGTGGCATCCATCCATCCATTGTTGCCACAGCTACTTCGGTGCCAACACTTCTTACACCACCATATAGTATTGTTGCTTATTGTCGTCGTTGTTGTTGCTGTTGGTCCAAGCCATTTAGGGAACATTTTTGCACTTGTGAGGTGCGAAATACTTTACTTACAACATTCATACTCGTAGTACCAAATGTAGTACAAAACGCTTAAGAATCAATACAATTTTTCCCATGTTCTTGATGGCTAAGGTGAGCGAGCAAGCAAGCAAGTGCTAACACTAATTTGGTCAAAATCATTGCCTACTTGTGTAACTATGATAATGTCATCTCACCGCATCTCATCTCATGTCAATATGCGTTGTGTTGCCATTCAAGAAGTGCAAGTAAGTGCGAGTCTGAGTTAAGAACTCAAATTGATGAAGTCAATTTGATGCTGCCTCCTATTGCAACAGCAACTGCTGCTGCTTCTGTTGCTGCTGCTGCTGCTGCTACTAGTGGTGTTCGCAATGATGCTGACAGTATAGTATTCCATCAGCCGAGCAGCGCAGCACTTAAATGGCGTTCAATCTCATGGGAACTCTTGTTCTAATTGGCGAAAACGATGGTAATGCTGATTAAGAATACACTATGTGAAAATAGTTTGTTGTTCCATAAGGTGCGATAGACGATTATAACAGTTCGTTGTAAATGTTGGTAATTTTCAGAGCGAAATTGCCAGGAAGACAAAGATGGCGGGTTGTTGTGTCCTTACCAGATGACAAATGCAAAATATAGACATAAGCGTACTGCAAAGGCACCGACACATAGAAATTTATTTCCCATCACGACACCAGACAAAATTTATCCACAACTCACTAATTTTGGCAATAAATACTGTTACTTAACACTGACAGCTAAACTGGGGGGCACCTTTGAAATTGATTTGATTTTGAAAGGATTTGAACGCTCAAAAATAGTCGGATTACATTGTAATAACTTGTCAACAAGCCGCCTCGGTTGGTTGGTTGGTTGAAAAGGCTGCCAGACAGCACGCTGTCTAGCACACTTAGGCTAAAGAAGCCCATTGTGATACCTGCAGTTTCCTCTGTAGCAACTATTGACTTGTCGTCCAACCAATTTGCCCTTTCAATGAATTTGCCTATAAGACCTACAGGAATATCCCGTAGGGCTACGGTGCTAACTAAATGTGTTCCGAATATCCTACTTCTCAGCCCTGCCAGAGCAAGGCAATCCAAGAGAAGGTGTTTTGTCGTTTCCTCGTCCTTTTCCATGCAGCATCTACAGAGAGTGGAGTTTCTATGTCCCAATCTTAGGGCGTGTTTTCCTCCAAGACAATGTCTAGTAAGTGTTCCTATCGTTGTGGATAACCTGCCTCTCGGCAAGTTAAGTAGTTGCCTAGTCCTCTTCCTGTCCACCTGTGGCCAGAGGACCCTGGCTTGTTTGCAAGTTGAATTAAGTCTCCACTTGTCCTTGAACATATTATCGGCCCACTTCCTGATCTGCAAACGGCAGGTAGAGATTGGCATACTAACACCTACTTTTGCCGAAAGAACCTGTGCCGTAGTGCCCTGTCTAGCTAACGCATCCGCTACGCAATTGCCTGGAATGTCGTTGTGTCCCGGTACCCAGATGTCAAAATATTCTGCCAACACCCTAAGTGATGAGTGGCATTCTTTCACCATCATGGACGTAGTAAACATGGCTTCCAGGGATTTTATGGCAGCCTGGCTGTCTGTGTAGATACATATTCTCCGGAGGGTTGTGACACAACTTTTCAGTAGTTCAGCAACCTTGCTTACTTGCAAGGTCAGCAACCTTGCTTACCTTACTTGCTTAATTTCCCACTACATTCCACGAAGAGATGTGAGAGACGTCACACAACTCAGTGAGCTCCTTTGGATTCACTTATTTGGACGTACAATTCTACATCGATTCCATAAGGGATTTTGACTAACTATTCGATAGAATTATAATAATTACCAACACTAAGCGACGTGACTGTCGTCCAAATAAATGAAAGGTACTCAATTCGAAGACATTGGAGAGGATGATTGAGTCATATATGTGAACGACATGCCAGCACGTCTGCATCATGGACAAATCTACGTAAACCGCTTTGCACGCACTAGTAAGCTTTGTAGAAAAATCTATTTACGTAAAGGAATACACTCTTGTCGCATTTCTCGATAGTCACGCTGAAAAATCGGTTTACTTCTCGTGCTTGGATGCAAATATACCGTGAGTTTGAGTTATACTTGTGTCCAAACACATTGTTATATTACATGTTTTAGGCAAGATCCGAATAGCCAGGCATCATTGGAACACTTTTTGTGCTCGACGTTTTTGAAAATAATGTATAGCTTAATATTAAAAAGTTCTTCGGCTTAAAAAAATTAAAAAAATTTATGTTTAAAAAACGGACCGACTAAAAAAACCTCACGCAACGAAAATGATGATCACAATGAGTAATATGTTATAATATAGTTGTTTGTGATCCAAATACAGCTTTGATTGTGATACAAATACAGCTGTGTTTGATGAACCGTTTACTTCATTTTCTTGTCGCTAATCTCTGTCGAGAGCAAACAAACAAAGGAGGGACAGAGAGAGATTGTTGTCACTGTTTCATAAATATTCCTGAATGAATGTGTAAATGAATTGAGTGTTTCTTATGTTGTCCGATCTTTTGCGTTTTAGTTGCATGCATTCAGTCTTCAATCGTTCGTTAGGGAGGAAACACACGAATGCTTCGACGTAAGTATATTGATGTTTGGTATAAAAAACGCATATGACTCCATGTTCAAGAATTCATCTTTGCAAGTAAACATGATAATGTTTGTATTTAAATAGAAGAGAGTTTAGGACTTGCAAATATATGAATATTTGAAGTGTGTTCCAAACATATACATGGTTCCTGTAGAAAGTGATTAAATGCGCTCTATCGGCACTTTGTGTTGGCCAGGATATTATTAATTTGATCCACAAATAATTTACGAGAAGGCGTATAAGGTCAACCGTGGGACACATGATCTTAACTCGAAATGTGAATAGAGGAACGCCCCAAGTGGAAGTCTTATCTCCACTCCTCTGGAATTTAGCCTTGAATAGTGTTCTGCTAGAGTTGAAAGGATCAGGCTGAACAGTGGTAGCATATACTGGCGACCTGACATTTCCAGTGCATGGTAAATACCCTTGCACGTGCAGAGACGTTCTCCAGAATCAGAAGGCTGTCTAAGTGGGCCACGAAGAACGCACTGGATGTAAATCCAGAGAAAACCGAGCTTGTTCTTGTTACCAGCAAAGGGTTCCATATAATCAACACTTGTCACTATGAGGAGAGAAATTTGTTCAAAGGACAATGCAAGATATCTAGGTGGGATTCTCCACAATAAGCTTAATTTTAATTCAAACAGTATGGATACACTATGGATTCGTGTAAAAGAGCCATCGGACGACGATGGGGCCTATCCCCGAAAATAGTTTACTGGATACATATATACAGCTGTTGTCCGACCGATATTGCTTTACGGCATTGTGATTTGGTGGCCAGTACTGTCAAAATCCACTTGTCTAAGTGTGTTGACAGAAGTCCAGAGAATGGCAATGGTGTGTATTAGTGATGTGCAGTTCCGCATATTTGAAGACCAGTTACTGTCGAGTTCGGTTCCAAGAAGAAGCGGGTATTTTGACCCGTTCCGGTTCTCAGTAAATTGATGTCCCAGAGGGGCTTGAGTGTAATATCTTATTATAAGAATATACAATTTTATCAAAATACACATTTTCATACCGTCAAAGGTTAACACTTTTGGTTCCTTTGGGACCGAGTCCAGTTATTATGGAACCGATTTACGGTTCTTTTCAAACGGTTTTCAATTCTTTAAGAATTGGTTTTCGGCCTTTTTGGATTCTTTTTCGGTTCCTTTGAACCCATTTTTCTGTCGATTAAGAACCGTTATCAGTTCATTTGGACCCACATGTCGCTTCATTTGAAACCGTTTCTTCTGAAACCATTATTCGGTTGATGTAAAGAACAGGTTCTGCAGAACCGGTTCCTCGATTCTGAGCATCACTAGTGTTTATCACGGGTGCCCTACACACAACCCCAGGTTATAACTTGTTCATACTTGCCTTGTGTCTCCGGACCATCTATCATTCGCATATCTGCGAGCTTCGGTTATATTTTGAGCTTGCATGAGGAAGGGATATACCCACATGCTCCAAATCCAGTGGAAAAGGTAGTGTCCTAATGTCATCCTCTGTATAATACACTGGAATGATCCTATGCTCCGCTACCCATATATGGTGGATATCGAACTCCTTAGCCATCTCGTTGAGAGATGTGTGGGTGTTGTGGCCTTATCTTGAAGTTAGAATTATAGATTGCACACGATTCATAACAGCCCGACTGTCAGATTAGATGTTGATACACTGAAAGGAAAAGCTTCGTCACAGCAATGAAAATGTTCGTCACCCCAACAACTTTTGTCATCAAAAGTGAGCTAACATACAGTTTGTCTTTCGTTATCGATGTGTCATATTATTTTCTGTTGTGTGGTTCCTTTCACTGTTTGTCTGTCAATTTTCTTTATACTCCATTTACAAATACACAAACGACTTCATCACACATATCTAGTGGAACAAGTAATGTAGTCCATAATCTTGCCAGCTCATCCCTAATCTATCTGCTCGATGGTTTGCTGTAAACGTTCCTCTGCTGTGGCAGCCATATAAGGTAAATATCGAGCTGCTCGGCCTTCTAATTTAGAGATGAGCGGCAGTTATGGACAGTTCTTGAAGTTAGGAATGCAGATTGCAGAGATTTTATAGCAGCCTGACTGTCAGATTAGATGTTAATACACTGAACGGAATATCTACGTCGCACGAATGAAAATGTTAGCAGTCTGACTGTCAGAGTAGATGTTGATACACTGAACAGAAAATCTTCGTCACAGAAATGAAAATGTTCGTCGCCCCAACAACTTTTATCATGAGCGGCTGTTGTGGACAGTTCTTGAAGTCAGGAATGCAGATTGCAGAGATTTTATAGCAGCCTGACTGTCAGATTAGATGTTAATACACTGAACGGAAAAGTTTCGTCGCACGAATGAAAATGTTCGTCGCCCCAACAAAGTACAGTTTGAATTTCGCTATCGATGCGTCACATTCGTTGCTATTGTGTGGTTCCTTGCTCTGTTTGTCTGTCTATTACAAATACACAAACGACCTCAACACACATTAACTTATTCCCAATGACCATGTTTTTTAAAATTTTAATTTTTTTTAATTTAATTAAACCATTCCGACGGAGAATTACATCTACCAGTGTCGGTTGTTGGAAGGGAACTGATATAGAATGTTTACGTGACCCACCACTCATGCTGACCAATTTGCCGTGCTGAGCTCTGTTTTAAATTCGCTCATTTTCCCTCTTCCATCCACTTCTCTCTTGATCTTCACAAAAATTGATTTTGTGCCATTAACAACTCATTCGTTGCAGCGACGAAATTGTTTCGTCAACAGCCAATATAAATAAATAGTAGTAATAAGCTTGGGAAAATGGAAGATATGAAGCAAATAACAATAGTCTAAATTTCATACACTTACTTTTATTTCGATATTTTGTGCATTTTCCTCCAGTGTTAAAATTAATTATAATTGTTGCAGGAACGAAAAATTAATTGTTGCAACAACGAAACGTGAAATTGTCAAAGAAATCATGTATGAAATTTTTCGATGCAGCAACAACCAAATTGTCGGATGTATGACATTTTTCATTACAGAAACTTAAAACATTAACGAATATGTTTCATCCTTGCAACGAAGCGTTGTTCTTTCAGTGTACCCCAGGCGGTGATGACGTTCGGACCAGCCGAAGGGCAACATCTCCGATTGCCATGACTTCTTCCTGGTCTGGTAACCTTTCTGCATAGTTTGGACCCACCTCTTTAAAATGGTCTCCAAAAGCTTCTTTGCCCTTTTGACTCTTGGTACTTGGTAAGCATCTCTTCCAATCTTGCCTGTCCGTGATATGAGTGGAGAAGTTTCTTTCATAGGCAGAAGTCGGTGTTACGTAATCCACTCCTATCGTTGATTGCTGCAGGATTTTATCCACCTCACTTCTTTTAGCCACATCCGAGGAAACCAGGATGATGAAACACTTAACTTACATGCTTGTGAACTACAACTTTAAAGTCTTTCACAATGGGATGTGGTATCACGACGGGTTTCATTGCATTAACTGAGCCAATAATCACAACCACTTCTACCTATAGTTGTTGAAAGCATGAATGCAAATGTTTTAAGGAATTGAAAAAAGGCTGATTCCTTGATGATTGAAAAATAATGTAGTACACATTTTTAAGAACTAGGAAATTTTTAGTACCAGGACATTTGTTTTAATATTGGCCAACACTCAGGGGAAGCTCCTTATAAATTCAGTCCATTTATATTTCGTTCTTCATAAATTTGAAAAATTTCCAATTTCTGTCGGCGACGGTCATGAATAATCTTCTCAAAAACCAGTTTCGAATTGGTGTAAAACTGAAGTCCCCAAAATAATGAGTATAAAACTAGATAGCGCATAGCTCACTGTTTGTGAGAGCTCTTCCCAGTCCCTTCAGGGGATGTAAAGGAATTTAGTTTTTTTGTGCAGAACCACAAGGGTAACAAAATAATATTTGACGATAAATAAAAACAGTGGGCGTGGAGGAAGAGAGAAAAGTAGAACCTAATACGCAAACCTAATTTGAAATAAAGCACGAATTATCGAATTGCCTTAAGAAATTTACGAAAGGAGTATGAAAAAACCCAAATTCCCTGATCTCCCTCGTATCTAAGTGCAATAAATTTATAACTCTCATTGTGTTTCAATTTGGATTTAAGCATTTATTATTACAGGATGCTGGACACAACATGCATCGTCATCTGGAACTAAAAGCTATCATTCATTTCTCATTCTATGATACCTACACTAATACATAAATAGTACATACAAACATACATTTTACATCTAAGCTACATGCGACAATTGCCAATTTGGGATCTAATCTTAGTCTTAACTAAAATAAAATACAATACTTGTTTAAACTTAAGTCAATTAGTTGTCTTAGCCATCTAAATAAATCTAATAACAAATAACACACATTCGCTTGATTCGCAAATAAATTCGGATTTTTGTAATCCTTTCTTCTTCTGCTTCATGTTTAATTGACCACCTCGACGGGATCGTCGGCCTCTGTGGTGGCGGGAGCCAGACTTAAGGGCGATCTATGACCACCCTCATCACAACTGTCTTCACCCACACAGCTAATGTGACTGCTATTGGAACTGCTGTGATTGCTACTGCTACTGGCCGAGCAGACGCTGACATTACAATCGTCCTTTTTGGGACTTAGACCCAAGATTGCGGATGAGTTGCCGGTGTGGGCAGAACTTAGGCGCAAGCGTTTTTCCGGTTTCTTTAGCAGCTCCTCGATGGAATAGGGATTGCGTTTGCGGGAATTGGTGGTAGCGGCCTTAAACGAAGTTGCCGAGGTGGAACTTAAGTTAATGGTGGCCGGCGATGATTTGCCACTGTCACAATCACTCAAAGCATCGGCGGCCGAGGGAGTAGTTAAGTCAATGGAACTTTCGGATTTGGTATAACCGCCTCCATGCAATGAAGAGGGAAAGTAGGCGGCGGAACCAGGCGTTTGAGCATGAGCAGCGTAGGGCAGGAATTGGCTAGCTGCCTGCACATGCTGGGTGTAGTACAGTAGAGAAGGATTCCAGAACCAATGCTTTTGCAAGGCAGCCGAATAGTTCAGTTCTTGGGGTGTAAGCTGGGGAGTTAAAGATGCTGCGGGGCTGGAAGATGAACCTCCTAAACCCAGCATAGCATGTTTGGGTGAAGGTTTAATGGGATGATCGCCCACCGTAGTGGGAAGGCGGGATGTCGCCGAACCCGTTGGCACAGCAACATCGGCATATCGATAAGATTGTGCCAATGCCATGGCAGTTTGGCTGTGCATACTACGGCCTTGGGGAAAACCCGCCGCATCGACGGTTACTGTCTGATGTAGAGCCGAAGGATTTGAGTTGGTGTATAACTGATTTGGCATTGTGTATGCTCCGGTTGCAGTGGAGGCAGCTACCGCATGACCTCCCGAAGCTGCTGCTGCTGCAGCTGCCGCAGCATTTTGTTGATTCGAAGTCATTTCATCAGTCCATAGGCCACTGTTGCGCAATATCCTATTGATGGAGCTTATCGACGGCACCGAACTGGAATCACAGATACGTTGCTGTTGCAGCTGCTCACGTATCTCCCAGGCAAAGAGGCCGCTATTCTCCTCCTTCAAGCGTATAATTTTCTTCACAACTGTGGGTGTAGCAACTTGCTGTAATGAAAAGGGGGAACAACAAAAAAAGTACAGAGATTAATATCAGTGTATGTGTCAGCTGGCGAAAGAGTTAAATGCGGTTTTAAACTTCCGCTAGATGTCGTGTCAAAATTAATGTTACAATTAAATACCGTGAAATTTCAATTGTTGTTCACTAACTTGGCAAAACTGGTGAAAAAGGCAAACGCTTGAATGACAAAAGACAGAAACACGCAATCATTTTTTAAAATTTTCATTGTGTTAACCCTTTTGAATGAACAGTCGCAATTACATGGTGTTTGAAATGATAAGAGGGCCACTCGACAAGAACAGAAACTGAGACTTCAAATTTCAGTTTCAGTTATTTGAAACAAATTTAACAAAAAATTTATAAAATTTGTGAATTGTATTACTCATTATAAGTATATGCAACCCAAACAAACAATAACAATTCTTGACAATATGAGATACCTACACTGAAAGAGAAAAAGCTTCATCAAATTTATGAATTCCTTCATACATTTGAGTAATCATTTGCTCATCTTCCAACCTACGAAACATTTCTTTGAATTGATAAGGACATTTCATCAGTCTTTCATTCATATTTAATCAATAGATTACTTAGGTTCAACGACAACGTTACATTAAGTTTGTCATAAAGTTGAAGTAAATTGTTCACCATTTTGATACAAATTGTTTAATCAATTTGCTGTACATTTTCGCCAATTAGATGTTTGGTTGTCTTCAATTTGATGTAAGTTTGTCATAAATTTGATGTAAATTAGTTATCATTTTAATGTAAATTGTTTATTAATGTTTAGCCAAACTCTTTGGACTATTGTTCATTGTAAAAACTTTAAAATAACAGGGTATAAGACCACATAGAAAATGCTCATAGTGTGGATGTTGTTTTCTGTCCATTGCCCTAATTTCTATTATGTATTTAGTTTCAATTATCTACTATTTTTTTCTTTTCTCTTTATTTTTACAATACTACGTCCATATTTTGAATCGAGTCCACTAAATATTTCTAAAGTCGTATGATGAAGGTTGATGTAAAAAATTTCATCAATTCAATGAATCTGAAAAAGGTGATGAACGCACAATCTTGAAACTGAAGAACTTTTTATTGAGTTAATGAAATTTGTCATCAATTCATTGAAGATCATCGATTTGATGTAAAGATTTGTTTTCAGTTGACACCAAATAGTGAATAAGAGGGAAACGCGTCAATGGATTTTTATGATCCATATCTCAATTTGTTCATAGGATATGTGGCTTTAGGATAAACTAATAAAACTTTACACTTTTTGCCTTTTGTTATGGTTCTTGTTGTTTTAATAATACAAAATTTGAGTTTTTTAAGCAAAGAAATAATTTTATTCCACCAGTAATTTGTTTGTAACTGCGAAACTGCCGATTACATTGAGAAATTGTATAGAAGTAGATTAAAGGCATTGTAATTTAAAATTTTTCTAAATTTATTCATTCACATTCTCGAGTAATGATGGCATAGACATGGAGATTACCATTTCTAATATTTAAAGGGGCTTTTATGTGCTCTTTAGTGTGACTAAACACGTTCAGATTGTATTAATATATCCACAAAAGTTCTTCAGCTTTACCATGGCTACATTTTTGCCAAATATTTTGAGTGCAAAATTTTGAGTCCCTTGAAGTTATGCAGGAAAAATTAAAAAAAAAATTTTTTTTCAAAACAAGTGCAGGAGAATCTGAGAATTGGTAAAAATTGACTTTTTTTAAAAAATTTCACTTGATACAGACACTTCAGGAGTACCTATCAACTCAGTAGACTTGTCTCTAACCGATACAATTTTCTCGAACGTTGATACAAAACTTTCTTGCCAAAAACTACGGTGTTATCCTTGTGCGTACCTTTGCTGCAACCAGGTGATGATTCGAACGAATTCTAGTATCGATTCGGAGTATCGATTCGTATCATTACCTTCTTGAGACTGTAATCACACTTACGTTCATTGGGATGATATTACCAATTTGTCAGTCTGGTTCTATATTTTTTGATCAGAAGAAATCGAACCAGTTTCTTATAAAGGGTGACAATTTTTCTTACATACAAACAAATGTCTGTAGCATATTCTCTTAAACACATTCTGCAGGAACCATATATATGTTTGAAACACACTTCAAATATTCATATATTTGCAAGTCCTTAACTCATTTACATATATTTAAATGCAAGCTTTAGCATGTTTACTTGCAAAGATGCAAACCTTTACGTGGAACAATATGCATGTGTCATCCCAAACATGCATATACTTACGTCGAAGCATTCGTGTGTTTCCTCCCAAACGAAAGATTGGTGACTGAATGCATGAAACTAAAACGCAACAAATCAGTCACCATAAGAAACAGTCAATTCATTTACACATGCATTCAGGAATATTTATAAAGTACTAACTACAAGAATAATGGAAAAATACAGATATACACTTGCAATAACAATAACGATGTACTAAAGTAGACAGTCAAAATTGCTCTTCACTCGAATGCTAACAAACAAAACGAGTGCAACGTTAATCATCCCCTGTTCTCTCTCTCTTACTCTCTACAGTGAATATTTCAATACACGAACAGATTTTTGATAGTGCTATTATAGACAACTTCACAAATTCCAACCATGTTGAAGTAAAGTTGCATAAACTATGCAAAAAGTATGAAATAATCAAGATATGACGCGAGAGAGAAATTCGTTTGACTGAATTGTAACCACTTTTTGATTCTCTTTTACGAGAGTTGTCAAAAACCGCACACCTTCTGATCATATACTCTTGATCGTATTTTGTAATAAATTTAACTTAGGCTGAAAACAATCTCTCCTGGTACTTCTTTTATTATTTTGCTCTCGACAAAGCATAGCGACAAAAAAACTAAGTGAACAGTGTACCACACACATCTGTGTTTGTTTCACAAATGTAGCTATATTTCGAACACAAACACATATATTATAAAATATTTATCATTGTGTCTCAAAAATTCAATATTGAATAGCAAACACAATATGTTTGGACACAAGTATACTATATTTGCGATAAGCTCCAAACACACGTTGTATTTGCATCCAAACAATAAAAAAACACAGATTTTTTACCGGGTTCTCAAATGAATAAATAAATATTTTCCCTTTACATACCATGCTGGAGAGGGGCAGCCCCTCACAAATGGTGGGCTGTGCACTTTCTAATTTTGAACTGACTGATTGTGACCTAGAGTTTCATGTAGGTATACTTGCAGCTATGCATACTTTTACGTGGAGCCATATGCCCATCCCAAACATGTCATCCCAAACATCCATATTTATACGCCGAAGCATTCCTGTGAAACTAAAACACAAGAGACCAGTCAACATTAGAAACACTCAATTCATTTATACACGCATTCAGGAATTTAATACTCTTGGAATAACATTAACTTAGGCTGAGAACAATCTCTCATTGTCGCTCTTTTAGTATTTTGCTCTCGACAGAGCATAGCGACAAAAACTGGAGTGAACAGTGCAATAAACACAGCTTTATTTGTATCAGAAACAAAACTGTATTTGGATCACAAGCACATATATCATTACATATTAGTCATTGTGTGTCCAACATGTAATATTTAATAGCAAACACAAAGTGTTTGCATACAAGAATGCAATATTTGCCACAAGCTCCAACCACACGTTATAAATATATGCATGAAAACAAGAAAAAATCAAGATTTTTCAGGACGTGTAGTAATTGTTATCGAAATGACATTAAGTTCCCCGATTGGGCTTTGAAAGGCCCATTGAATTAATTTTGTAGGATATGGTTTACATTCCTCCTGTCTACGTATACATCTAGTTTGGAATTTCACTTAAATGTATGACACACCGCTCCCATTTTTTTAACTGGGTCTTAAAGTTGTTTCGCACCTGCGATATAGTCGGCCATCCTAGGGCTTGGAAGAATTTTTTTTTTTAACGAAAATTCAAAGCTGAATTGTTAAATCCTGTAAAATCAAAAAACTCATTTCGGGACTTCATTGGAACTAAGAGAGCCACATTGAACAAACTGATTTAATCTGCACGCTGAAAAATGCGGCATTGTAACATTACGCAGGAACCATATATATGTTTGGAATATCCATATATGTACAATAGGGTGGCAATGAAATGTCAACTTCGAATTGAAAAGGATTAACAGTTTTACACAAACTGATTTTTGATTGCGAGTGTTTACCCGGGTTTTTAATTGCTTATTGTAACCAATTGTAATATCCGATTTTATAGAATCGGTTTGAGTACATAACTTATGTTTTGGAACGAAGTTCCTTATCGCACGTTGCGGGATGGGGGCTAAATGAAAACATTTTAAACAACTTTCTTTTAACCTTATTATGCTATAACCCAGTATACAACCCAGTATTATTCTGCATACTTTTAGGATTCGGTAATTATTACTAGATTTGTACAGTCAGGGACGTATTGGAGGATTGTGTTCTTTCATGCTGGCTTTGTGATAGTCATGCCATTGTGAAGTGTGCTGGCTTCAATAGGAGGCATTATGACATAATTACGGCTAAGGAAAGCGGGCTTCGCTGAACGTGTTGGAGGTGCAAGGAATTCGATGTTGATTTTTTTAGGTTATTGCCTTTTACAGTATTAACAGTATTACCCCATTCTGTGTGCTTGTAGTTCAAGTCTCCCGCTAGTAAAGGGTTTTTCAACAGAGACGCTACAAAAATAAATCGATAGGGACAGCAAACGACGTCATATTTTTTCCCGCTCTTTTGAAATTTGTCTTCAGTAAGGTTTGCAATTTCATCATGGAAAGATATACGAGCCAACAACGAGTCGAAATTATTAAAATTTACTACCGAAATTTGGAGTCAGTGGCCTCAACTTTAAGAGGCCAACTTCAAGAGGCCTCAACAATCAGCGATGAGGCTCATTTCTGGCTGAATGGCTTCGTCAATAAGCAAGCGTTATTGGTCATCATTGCATCCCGAAAAAATTACGGTTTGGTGCGGTTTATGGGCCGGCGGCGTCATTGGGCCGTACTTCTTCCGTGATGATCAAGACCGGCACATTACTGTGAATGCGAATCGCTACCGTTCAATGATAACCGAATATTTTTGGCCCCAATTGGATAATATGGACTTGGAGGACATTTGGTTCCAACAGGACGGCGCCACAAGCCACACAGCGAATGCCACTATCAATTTATTAGAAACCAAGTTTGGTGAACGTGTTATCTCACGAAATGCCCTGTCGATTGGCCGCCTCGGTCGTGCGATTTGACGCCGTTAGATTATTTCCTGTGAGGCTACGTCAAGTCTATGGTCTATGCCAACAAGCCAGCGACGATTGATGAACTTCGTACGAATATCGAACGTGAAATTGCAGCAGTATCGTCCGATTTATGCTTGAAAACCGTCGAAAATTGGGTTCAGCGTCTGGACTTCTGCAAGCGTGCCCGTGGTGGCCATGGAAAAGAAATCGAGTTCCATACATAATGGCATCGAACGTACTTTCACAGGAATAAAGAATTTCATTGGTATCTGAAACCGGGTTTGTTTTATTAAAAAAAAACTTATGTAGCGCTCTTATTGAAAAACCCGTTACATAGTAGTTATTTGAATTTTGAAGATTCATAAACTCAAATAGTTTTTGCAAGTCTGCTCGTATTGAATTTAGATTGCCGGCCGGATAGTACGCACATGTAACAACTAAAAAGTTGTCGCAGTCAACGGGTATCTTTATGGCGCATGTCTCTAAAGCATCTAGCGAACATCTAATTTTGTTATCGTGACTGTACTATTGTATGTTATTCTTGATTAAGGTAGCAGTTCCTTTACCCCTTGTTGCTTCAATTCGATATTTCCTTATGATTTTATAATTTTTAAGTATTACATTGTGTGTATGGTTTAATTTTGTCTCATTTAATAGGACAATATCTACTATCTACCTACTCTTAAAAATTTACCTATTCTTGAAAGGAGGACCTTCCCTAAAAAAAATACCATTTCTTAAAAAAATGAGAAATTAATACTACAAGCTTACAAGTCACCAACATTTTTCGAATTGAAAAATGGTTGGTTTTTGTTGGAAATAAAAGATAATTCAGTTTCAACACAAACTCACTGGCATGACTAGTTTCGAACTCCGCGACAAGTTCATCATCAGATGCCTAACTACTGTGCCTGAATTGATACCATAGGCTGATCATCAATTAGTATCGAGCGAAGATCCCTAAGTATCAACATCACTGGAAGGCCTATAATTCCAACAACAAGAACAGACAGAATTTTTCCACCATGTTCTTCTTTTCCTCATGCATTCTCGCTGACTGTAACGGTCGATCGCCTTTGACTGTAACGGCCACTCCTTGCTCATTTTCGAAGAAAAGAGGCCCAATTATGTCTCTGGACCAAAATCCGCACCAAACAGTGATTCGTTGTGGGTGCATCGGCTTTTCAATGTATGCGTTTTCTTTGCCCCAAATGCGACAATTTTGCTTGTTTACATACCCGCCAAGATCAAAATGAGCTTCATCTGAAAAGATGATTTTTTTTGGCAAAATCGGCATCTTCTGTAAGTCGATCGCAGGCCCATTTTTCCCATATTTCCCAGCGTTGTTCAAGCGTATACACAACCATATTCGTTCAGCGGAAGGATAAAACTAATTATCTGTCAAATCAGACATGAGCTAAGTGTTACCATTCACGAAATAAGCACTAGTTGAAAAAAAAAACGTTATTTTCAATTTCAATTCTCGTTTATTGATCCATATTCTCTTACATTTAATTCTATGGTATTATCTAAATATATTTAAAAAATACATTTTCTCCATCCAGCATCCGTAGACAGTTCTGGATATACTAATTTCATACTTAACTTAAATAAACTTCGTTCCAACCGGGTGTCCCATGACACCGCATGTGATTTTTAGCTTAACTTTTGCCATTTTTATGATTTGGCACCCATATAAGGCCATCCTGGCGATTTCTCCCCGAGGTAGACTTCTAGAAGAAGGAGTTGGTATCCGAGTTGAATACTTTTTTCATTTAGATACAACTAGTTGGAAAACCCCGAAAACTCCAAATTTAAATTTTTTATAAAAAATTTTAAATATTTTCAAATTAAGAGTTTGGAACGCCTAGAGTGCTGGGATGGATTTTAGCCAATTATTTATCACTTTATATTCCGGTATAATTTTTATTCAAATGAACTGCAAAATGAAAATTGTCTAGTGTATAAAATTTACACCCAAAATGCCAGAACCCGAAAGCTTTGACCACAAGTCGAACCGGCTTAAAGTTATCCGATTGGCCTCAAATTTTCACCACGTTATTTTTAGACCAACTGACATATGAATCCTCTTGGTATTGCTTAAAACTGGAGAAAAATAATTGCTCCATACATTTCATTGCACTGCATACAACATGTAATATTGAATAGCAAACACAATGTGTTTGGACACAAGTGTACTATATTTGCAACAAGCTCCAAACACACTTTATATTTGCATCCAAACAACAAAAAGGAAAGATTTTACAGATTGTGGGAAGTAACCCAGTAAATAGAATTGGTAAAATTTTCATCTGATTTCGCACTCACTAAAACAATAACGGTATTTTGTTTGACCACATTGTGTCTGATATAATGTAACTCTAGTGCTTTTCTTTACGAGTAGTTTAAAGAACTCTTTCTTTCCAATGTCCATAAATGAAAATATTCTGACCTTAAACTGAACCCTCGTATAGTGGTAATATTTGCATACTACTTGTATTTGAACCTTATTGCAACAATTTACATTTCTTTCATATACTTTTCAACAGTTTCAACATTGTAGCAGCTTTTGTCCGCCTTTGTCCGCCTGATTGCGATAATTGCAATTTTAAAATCATTATTCCACATCAGATTGAAGAGTTACATATTTTTAACCTAACGCCCTTTTGATGTAATAATCATAAACCTAGGAAACTTGCTATCACACCACACACATATCAAAGCACAATCGAGCCTCTCTCCCACATCATGAAAAGAAAACTCTAAATAAAAAAAGGACAAATGTCCTTATGACGTTGGTATCCTTTGTATCCTTGTGACGTGTGACTTGGCAATTTATTAAAAATTCATAAAACGAAATTAAAGAAGAATAAAAATGTTTATGAGCCCAAGGAAATTACACTAACCCGGCACAACCTACTAAAGACATACGAGTTTCCACTGCAGTACTTACACTTGTCCCCGATGCTTATCGTAAAACAACAACATAAACAACACGCTACCACCACTACAATTACAACAACAACAACAACAACAACAACAATAGCATATGAGCATTATTTAAACAAAAAGGTGTTAAATGCACGTTTTGTTACTCATTCACACTTGATCCAATGAAGTAGTTGGCCGTATACGAGTACATACGTGTGTAAACGAAAGGGTGTTTAGTAGATGATTGATTTTGATTATGGCCTCATGTGGTTGTTTGTTTTTGTGTGTGTGTGTGAGTGCATCCCCACTTTGTATAAAACCTTCCATTTTTTTATTAATTATCCACAAATGATTGATTAACCATTAAATGACAACACAATTTGTTTAACAATATTAGTTTATGGGTTAATTAAAGGTTTAACCGTAGTTTCTTTTTGTTATTGGGTCACAGTCGATAGAGTGGTTTACTACTAGATAATATTTTGGGAAAATAATAGGGCTAATTATAGTTGTATTACACTATGTAACAAAATAATGAAAACATTGTATGTGATCCAGTAGACACTATAACTTTTTTATGTCTTATGGTCTCCTAAACACATAAATATTTGATATTTCAAATTCTATGAATGAGATTTTTCTGAGGAGTTTTTAATTAAATTTTTTATAAAGGTGAACCTTCATATTTTAGCATAACTCAAAAATAACTCGTCCGATGTATCTGATACATATTTTCGTAGATCTGAAAAAAAATTACCTACAAATTATGTAAACATAGCTTTTCATTTTATCGCGACGTTTAGGAACTATCTTAAAAGGAATGACGAAGAAATTATTTTTCCCACAAAATTTTTTGTAAGTTTTGTAAAGTAGAAAAAATTTTCGAAAATCGAAAACTGCACAGATATCTACTTTAATTAAAAAAATAAATAAATGGTTTCCCGTTACATCCCATGGACGGATTAGGGAGAGGAGCTTCTCACAACCAGTGATCTGTGCGCGTTCAAGTTTGAAACTCCTTTTTTTACACCTGTTCCGAACGGTTTTTGAGAAGCTTTTTCATGGCTAAATACTCGATAGTGTGGCCATCACTAAGCGAGGTGGCCGCCGTCGAAAGAAAATTAAGATGGACGTCCTCACATTTACATTTACCGGACGACATTACCGCTATCCAGGAAATGCGATGGACAGGACATGGCTGCACAAGAAAAAGAAACTGCGATATATACTACAGTTGCCATGAAAAAAAACATGAATTTGGTTGTGGATTTGTAGTTGGCAAAAGACTGCGACATCTAGTCTCTAGGTTCAATCCTGTGAGTGAACGAATAGCCACAATCCGCATAAAAGCGAAATATTTTTATATTTCCCTAATTTGTGTGCATGCCCCGACAGAAGAGAAAGATGATGATGCCAAAGACATATTCTATGAGCTCCTAGAGGAAACGTATGACCGCTGCCCTGGCCATAACATTAAGATTGTACTAGGAGATTTTAATGCCAAAGTAGGAAGGGAGAATGTGTTTAATCCAACTATTGGCAATTTCAGTCTTCATGCTGACAGTTCCGACAACGGTATGAGACTGATTGACTTTGCCGAGGCAAAAAACATGGTCATCAGTGGCACAAGATTCCAGCATAAAGACATCCACAAGGCTACTTGGGTATCCCCTGATCAAAGAACTAGGAACCAAATTGATCACGTGGTAATTGATGGAAGGCACTCATCCAGTGTAATGGACGTACGAGTGATCAGAGGAGCTAACATCGATTCTGATCACTACCTGGTAGCAGCAAAGGTTCGCACAAGATTAAGTAGAGCGAAAATCGTACGAAACCAGACGCAGAGGAAGCTGGACATCGGAAAGCTGCAATTACCAGAGGTAGCCACAGCCTACTCAAGGAAGCTCTCGCAACTTTTGGCACAGAACCCACCCCCTCCCGATGACGATCCTGATGCGCAGTGGAAACCCATTTCCGACTCTATAAAAACTGCCGCAACAACCGTACTTGGTTTCGAAAAACCGCTTCGCAATAAACCGTGGTACGATGAAGAGTGTCGCATAGCAAATGACGAAAAGAATGCTGCACGTATGGTAATGCTTCAGTCAATTGCAACGCGAGCTGCAACTGAGCGGTATAGGGAGAAGAGAAAGGAGGTAAACCGTCTCTTTAGGCGTAAGAAACGGCAGTGGAGAAAACGCGAGAGTGAGAAAATTGAGACATACAGAAGGAAGAACGAAGCCCGAAAATTCTACCAAAAAGTTAAAAACGGAACTAATGGACATGGTTCAGGGCCCCCCTTCTGTAAAGACAAAGACGGAAATCTCGTCGCAGATGTGCAGAGCATGTTGGGAATATGGAGAGAGCATTTCTCCGCGCTACTAGTACCTGAGATATCCGATGACGATGGGACAATCGATCACAATATGGACGACGACGTCGATTGCCCCCCTCCTAACCAAGACGAGGTCAGAACAGCTATTGCCCGGCTTAAGAACAACAAAGCCGCAGGAGCCGATGGATTACCGGCGGAGCTGTTTAAGGCTGGCGGCGATGAGCTGATAAGGTGCATGCATCAGCTCATTAGCAAAATTTGGTTAGCTGAATGCATGCCCGGCGATTAGAGTGTCAATGTATTATGTCCCCATATTTGTGAAGGGTGACTCGAGTGTCTGTGCCAACTGCCGTGTTATATGCCTTTTATCCATAGCATATAAGGTTCTATCAAGTATAATGTGCGAAAGACTAAAACCAATTATCGCTGACCTGATTGGTCCATACCAGTGTGGCTTTAGGCCTGGAAAATCGACAACTGACCAGATTTTCACGCTACGCCAAATCCTGGAGAAGACACACGAAAAACAAATCGACACCTATCATCTATTTATCGATTATAAAGCAGCCTTCGATAGTCCGATACGGGAGAAACTCTATGAAGCAATGTCTGAGCTTGGTATTCCTGCAAAACTCATACGCCTTTGCAGGATGACCTTGACGAACACCAAATCCGCAGTGAAAGTTGGTAAGGATCTTACCGAACCTTTCGAAACTAAGCGAGGCCTCAGGCAAGGCGACACCCTATCGTGCGATCTCTTTAACATCTTAATGGAGATCATTATGAGAAAAGCTGCAGTCAATATGAATAAAACCATCAGCAGCAAAAGTCACATGCTGCTCGCGTATGCTGATGATATAGATATCATTGGGCGCACAATTAGAGAAGTTACTGCGGTTTTTTCGAGAATTGAGAAGGAGTCAGCAAAAGTGGGTCTGGCGGTGAATGAGGACAAGACAAAATTAATGGTTTCAACGAACAGGGCCTCCACGCGATTAGACCAAAGCGTGAACGTTGATAACCGTTATAACTTCGAGGTAGTGGACGAATTTATATACCTCGGATCTGCCGTGAACAAAAACAACAACGTCAGCCTTGAGATCAAACGGAGAATTGTGCTTGCGAATAGATGTTATTTTGGGCTAAGCAAGCACTTTAGAGATAAAGCCCTCTCTCGAGTAACAAAAGTCCAGCTGTACCAGACTCTCATTCAACCTGTCTTGCTTTATGGCGCAGAATCCTGGGTCCTATCGCAAGCAGACGAAACATCTGTAGGAGTCTTCGAGAGAAAAATACTCCGAAAAATGTATGGCCCTATAGTGCACAACGGCGAGTATCGGCGACGCATGAATCATGAGCTGTATGAGCTTTATCCTGACATTGACATAGTTAAGCGGATCAAGATAACGCGATTGCGCTGGCTAGGCCATGTCAGTAGAATGGATGAAGATGAACCAGCGCGAAGGCTTTTCGAAACCGAACTCGAAGGAAGACGAAAAATAGTAAGACCAAGACTCCGCTGGAGGGATCAGGTTGACGAATCCCTGCGTACACTTGGTATTGCCAACTGGAGAGATAAAGCAAAAGATCGAACTGGTTGGCGAAATATGTTATCTTCGTTTTGTAAGGTCCCTGACCCCCCGGGGTTGTCCGAGACCGGATAAGTAAGTAAGTAAGTCCTCACGCACAAGAGCCGCGCACACTACCTTTGCACCACCGGCGGCCACATAATTATCTTGGTCATAAAGATAGATTTGGTCATAAAGATAGATTTATTATGAACAAGATGAGTTCTATTAAAGTAAAGTGATCAATTTTGATTTTATTGGAAATTAAGTGAGTGACCCTTTAGTATTATTAAGCCAAGGTCAAGAAAACTTTACTGAAATGGGCAGACCGTGTGTCAAATTTTTATACAAAAACATTGTTGAAAACATTTCATAAAGCTTTTACAAGACAATAAATCTACTTCGTACGTCCTTCTTCTTAAATTGTCGAACGTCCTTTTAATCTTTAAAAAAAAACCAATAAAATGCATTGATGTGGGAAAATTTCGAATTTAAATGATTTAGTATATTGCGTCAGACATTTCATATTCAATTTTTAGACGGTTTATATACTAGAAGATTTCTAAACAATTTCCGTATATCAACATCCTGTCACTCACAAAACGAATTGTTTGAAAACAGATTGTAGCAACCGTAACTTCGGCCGACTTGTGGCCCACAAATT
Organism: Phaonia tiefii; assembly: GCA_963931995.1. NCBI lineage: Eukaryota > Metazoa > Arthropoda > Insecta > Diptera > Muscidae > Phaonia > Phaonia tiefii. The sequence goes on along the minus strand of OZ008371.1, from coordinate 204,362,013 downwards.
TAATGGCATCGATGACAAGTTAAAGAGGCTCTCCGAAAATGCGAAATGTAGGATTGAGAATAAATATAAGGAAGACAGAGCAAATGCGTTATCGAATAGCAGTTGATGGTTCGTTAATTGAAGACGTGAATTCAATTAACTATCTAGGATTCAAGATTACCAAGGATAGTGGCTATGAAGCGGATATAGATGATTGAATAAATAAGCCCCGTGTTGGCGCAATGGAGTCTAAACATAATCAAACACGCTACAGACGACGACGTTTTTTCTACATACTGTTCTTATGGCAGTGGAAAATCGTCACGAAAATCCTCTGCGGCTGACGACTCGCCGCCAGAATAGATTCTTTTCTAATTTCTTGGCGGCGCTCTCATGAAATCTCTCAATTGAGAGAATGAAGGTTGCCACATTTTCATGAAATTCATAAGAGGAACCAGCACATACATACGGTGATACATGTGAATACGTAGGAAAATTAAATAAAGGGTTTCAAAATGATTTAGTTTTAAACACAATACAATAAAAGCGAATACAACAATTTTTAAAAGCAGTAGACAATTTAATTCGTGAACATCTATAATATTATTTTTCCAGACTTCCAAAAAAATTCCAGAAGAGCCGCAACCATACGACGCAGAGAGAAAAAAATCAACCGAAGTCGCCAGACGATCTCTCTCTCTCTCTCTCTCATTTCGTTTAGACGCTGGAGATTTTTTTCCGTCGTCGTCTGAAGCGTATCTGATTCTGTTTGTACTCATAAGAGGCTATAGGTAAAGGCGAAATTGCGAATATTGAATTGCAGTGTGAAGTGTGTACACTAAACGGAAAAGCTTCGTAACAGGGATGAAAACGTCAATCACCCCAACAACTTTTGTCATCAAAAGTGAGTTAACGCACAGTTTTATACCAGCTACAAAAATGTGTTCAACAACTACAAATTGTTCGTTACTGCGATGAAAGCTTGGTTGTTGCTGCAAAGAATTTGATTCATTATTCCAACGAATTTGTTTCGTTGCTGCAATGAATTGTTTTATTGTTGCAATGAATAAGTAACATTTTGCAATGAATATATTTTACTGCTGCAATAAATTTGTTTCATTACATCAATGAAGTTTCTTTAGATAAATCAAATATCAGTAGTTTAAATTTCATGCTCTTAAGTTGTTTTTAATGTTTAACCCAGTATTCTACAAAATTTAAATTAAATAAAATTGTTGCAGGAACGAAAATTAAGTTGTTGCAGCAACGAAATGAGAAAAAAGAAATCACGTATGAAATGTTTCGTTACAGCGACTTCCAAATTGTCGGATATACGAGACTTTTCATTGTAACAACGTAAAAACATTAACGAAAATGTTTCATCCATGCGACGAATCGTTATTCTTCCAGTGTTCTGTTGTACAACTTTGAGTTTGGCGAAGCTGATAATGAAGAAGGTCCAATCGTTTGTCAATCAGTGTCTGCGACAAATATCCTGGCCCTAGATAATTTCTACTGACGTACTTTGGCAACGTACATGTAACAGTCCTGTTGAATTGGATATACATAGGAGAAAATGAACTTGGATCGGCCATATACTTAGGCACCCAACACCAAATACTTCCAGACCGGCACTTGAATGCAACCCGGAATACATTAAATACATGGAAGCGATGTCTGAAAAAGGAATACAAACAAACACCACTATCATTGAACCAAATTAAATCACTTGCTAGAGACAGAGATCGACAGAGAGAATTCGAATTCGAGAATATTGTTTTATATTTTTGTATTATAAATTCATACGAAATTCCTTAGAAACCTTCAAAAATTTTGTTTTTTTTCTATTCGACGTCCGTTTCGGAGATAAAGACTTTTTTTTCCAATTTTTTCATATCTTCGATTTAAAATTGGGATGGGTTACCCAGGGAAACCCAATACACACGAAATATGAACACTGGTTACAAATAATAACAATTTTGTTTATATTTAAATATGTATAAAATACACAATTTTAATAAAAAGTCAGTTCTTTATTTTTTTTCTTCTACAAAACCCATAATGGGTTAAAGCATCAACAAATGGTTGTGACAGCCATCATATTCAGGTAATTAGTGCTCATACCAATATAATATTTGGTATAACCGGCTTAGTTTTTAAATTTTTCGTTCATCCAACTAATAGAATATTCACCCCTACAGGATAATTTGATTGCTAGAACTAAAAGTCGATTGACAGATCACATTTATTTCTTGTTGCTGTGGCTTCAACTAAATATTTCAGTTGTTGCAATCAAAACTGAATTACAAATCAATTGAGGTGCACAACATCTGATGATACGGAACACAATTATTGGTAACCACCACTTAATAATGTGATAGTCCAAGGAATCACCAAATTTTAGTTGGCTGTAAATTTAGTTGTGAAAACGAATCTCTTCTCTGTGTGCACCCTTGCTAGTAACGATGAGAGGCATATAGGCCCAACAACGTCTTTACGAGCTGCGTATTACCAATACCTTCCCTGCAGTTCTGGAGGTGTCGATTAGCCATGCTTGACCTACATACCTAACTACTCCGTACATGACTGACCCTATCGCAAGCGAACGCCGAACCACCGAGTAAAAAAATTTGTGCGCACATGTTCTCACTGACCCTATGGTAAGCGAACGCCGAACCACCGAGTAAAAAAAATGTATGCGCACATGCTCTCATTTTGTGATGCTCTCAGCTTATATTACGCTCTATTATTCTCTCGTTGTTTGTTCGCTCTGCCAGTGCTCTAACAGAAGACTTTTGTGTCTAGCAGTGTGCCACTTTCTGGATAATTATTCAAAAGTGGGACAATTTCCAACTTTTTGAATAATTTTTGGATAATGATATTTTTGTGCAATTTTTGTGTAAATTCACTTGTCAGAACATGTCATGTGTTGAAACTTTAAATTTCCATATCCATTACCCTTTTGATAACTCCGTTATAAGCCTGGTATTCAGTTTTTATGCCATTTTTGTTGCCATAAGAAGTACGTGTATAACGTAAATTTCATGAACCGCAAACTTCGCTCACGTTTCATTTGCTTGGAACTCAGCTCTGCGAACGTTTCGCAGGCAAAATCAATTACAAGGTTGTTACACCAAAGTTATTTCGTACGAAAATACTTGAATAAGAATTGTTTGGTTTCGAACAAAAAGTACCACCACATGCGTAAAAATGAGTGTAAAACTAGAATATGCGGTAAAAACAATATGGAGTGCGTAGAGAAAATATAAAGGAAATATTTGCAAGGTAAATCAAAGATAGATGGTAACTCTCCACGACAAAATTTTCCGTTTAGAGATAAACAAAAAAAAATTGCTTACGAAAACTTCGTAAGAACTGAATACGGGGCTATAATATCTCCTTTTGCAGGTAAACATCCACAGATCCACTGGAATAGTGATGGTATTTCTAAGTGTTTTCTGGTGGGAATTTTTAATAATAATATAAATAATATCGTGGGCAAAAATTGGAACCAAGGTGATTATTTTTGTATTTAGTTAATTTTTAATTAATATTCAACAAAAAATCGGTTAACAAACAACCGAAAAAGAACATATATAAGCCTAAAAATGAAATCACGCGTCGTCGTTTTGACGAAAGATGACGGATATTATGCAGCAAGAGAGGTGCAATCGATAAATCGAAAATTGTTTTCTTAATTGGAAAAACAAATAAAAAAAATTGTGTAATTTCAAGTGCTTTTGAATAATTTGTGAACATCCCCTGTGTAACTGTGGCCTACACTGGTGGCAACACTGGTGTCTAGTGTGCTTTATGCGATGCGATTAATTGCCGTTGCGGAGGTACCCCTGCTCTTAACCAAATGTTTTCATTCCATACTTATGTATAAATGTGTGTGTCCACTAAGGTGGACCTTGAAATGACATTTTTGCGATATTTTGGTAGATGAGGGCTCTATTCCGTGCCTTTTTGAAAAAAAAATGACAATGCCGAAAAAAAAAATTAAAAAAAAAAACATTAGGGGTTGCGCACGAGCCGAGAAAAAGGTCCACTTTGCCAAAATTAGGGGGGAAATTGCCATAGGTCATCAGAGGTCACCCGTAGGGGGGAAGAATGTATGGCCGACCCCCATTAACTTTTTACCGCCAACATTTTCCCCCAAGATACCCACCCCCTATCTCCTCCCCTTAGGGGGGTCACCATACAAAAATGGAGGTTGCTCAGAATTTTCGAAAAACACCATAGGTCATCAGGGGTCACCCCATGGTGGGCAAAATATATGACCGACCCCCATTAACTTTTCATCCCCAACATCTTTTCCGAACAAACTTACCCTCTATCTCCACTCCTTGAGGGACTCCCCATACAAAAATACTGAAAATCTATGTATTTACAGTTGCACAATATCGAGATTTTTTTGATTTTTTTTGATTTTTTTACAGAAATTCCACCAATATTCAAGAGTGGTCATTGTTTGGAAAGTCTTGAAAAATTTGAAACGCACACGTGCTGAATCAGGTACATAGGCACCCTTAGCAGATGCCCCCATTCATCAGTACCTGGCAGTAAAATATTGAAAAATACGTAGTATTTATAAATAGCAGTTCATTCATCGATTGTTGTCATTCAACAAGTGCCGACGACCGCGAAAAGTAAATTGATTTTTCTCCCGTTTTTTAAAAGTTAAGATGACAACACGACTTAGATCGCGCGACGATATTTTTTTGATTGGTTATCCAAGCATGAATATTACGGGGAACAAATTACCGTCGAAGAAGCAAGTGCTAAGAATGCATTTCTTCAACATTCGCAAACGAAACATGTCGAAGAAAAATAGTGCGGTTATAGTCGCGGACGCAGTGATGATTTTTTGGCGCCAAGCAGCTATTCCGACGAAAGCCAGAGGAGATGTTACAAGAAAAATAGCTGCGCTGCACGATGAGTGGGATGCTTTAAGAAAGTCATCTCACAGAAAGACTGAGTCCACTAGAGAAAAAGAGAATACGTTTTCTGATAGCTTGGATAATCTTTTCGACATCGCACACGCCAACGCCCTTGAGAAAATGAAAAATACCGAAGACATTGAGTTTCTGCTAAAGCAAAGAGAAGATGGCCGGCCAGGAACTATGGGAGGTGTGGACGCTACTGATACTCGAACGAGGAAAAGAAAAGCTGAGCGCGAAGAACAAGAAGAGTTGCGACGCAAACGTGCAACGGAATCTAGTAGAGATCGGTTCGCTAAAGGCGGTAAGCTATTTCGCGCTTTGTGTGTTCGTCCAATGTTTATATTCAAATGAAATTCGTTCAATTGCAGTGGTTAAATTTTCAAGCAGTGATTCAAGCGATGATAATGGGAGACAGGACGAAAACTTCCCGGCAGAAGCTGGCCCGTCAAATGTTGGTGACAGAAGAGGTTACAAACAATGTTTTACTGAACGAGTCCTATCAGCTTTGGACAAGTGCAAAGTGACTGACCGAGACGCGGTCGGCATTATGATAGCGGCGGCAGAAGCATTTGGACGCGATCCTCAACAATACACAATAAACCGTACGTCGCTTCGGAGATGTCGGCGTTCAAATCGAGAGAACATGCTGAGTTATGTGAAAGACAATCCAGAAGTAAGATCGCATAGATTTATTTGCTCTCATTCAGAATTCTTATTCTTCAACGCGTTTCATTCATCTCCAGCTTGTCGCAGCTAAATCCTTCGTAGTCCATTGGGATGGCAAAATGCTTTTGGATTTTGTGGGTACAAAGAAGGTGGACCGTCTACCGGTAATTGTCTCGTACGGAGAAAAAGAACAACTTCTTGGAGTTCCCAAAGTAGAAGATGGGAAAGGAAAAGGCCGGAGAATAGCACATGCCGTTTATCAACTGTTGGCATCTTGGCATATGACACATCGAATACAAGGACTTTCTTTCGACACGACATCAACGAACAGTGGCCCATTCTCCGGAGCCGCAGTTGCTCTTGAGCATGCATTTTTTTTTGGTTTTTTTCGCCTATGAATTTTTTCGTTTTCAGGCTGTGTATGAGTGTTTGAAAGTGTAATTGTGTGCTAGTACCGTTTGTTTTCGTTTTGCTTGCTGCTCTTTCGCAATGATCGTAAACAAATTTGCCAGTTGAGCTAATTTGTTTAATCAGTACAGTTTAGAGGAGTCAAGTGCAAATATAAAGTGGAGTATTTCTTGGTAGGTATTATTCAATTCATTGTAATGGGAGTCAATTAATGAATTACTTTTGTTTTTTACAGATGCAATCAGTTTGGTCGATGGGACTGGGGCAGCTGAGGAACAACTCCGAAAGGCTTTGCAACTTCAGAAGAAGCTATACTTGAAAAACTCCAGCTGCAACAAAACCAAAAATGAAAATGAAGACAGCAACAACATCAATTGTGAATTTTAAAAATGAATAAATAAATGAAAACTAACTAATAATAACTAATATAATATAAAAATTGGACTTCACATCAACATTTTAAAATTATTTTAAATAATTTATTAAAGTAATTTTCATTATATAATTTTTAGACTTTAAGATGCTAGTCTGTAAGGATAAAATTGTATCCATAGACGAAATAAATAAATAAATAAGTAAATTATATTAAAGCTATTACCTGTGTACCCCCCTTTTCATGGGGACCCATATTCACTAGTTCTTCTGGGTACTCATATCACCACCCCTAGTATGGGTACCTGTGTACCCCCCTTATCATGGGGCCACATATTCACTAGTTCGCGGTAAAGGATGTGGTGGCGATTGACCCTTTTTGCGGACATTTCATACAAAAAACGAAATGATGAAATGCATTGCTTAGGGTTGGCAAAGTAAGTAGAGGTGGTTCCCTAGTAAGTACTTATTTCAACAGGTACGAACTAGTACCCAGTACTAGAGGGTTACTTTACTGCCTGTTAGTACGCGAGAGAGGAAGCTATAGCAAAGTTCAGCCGTTCTGTAACAAAGGCGACATATTTGTTCTTCCAACTTTTTACAGTTTTTGAAGTGGCATTGTCATAGATCCTAGATATCTTCTATTTAATCATAATTTCAAAACTGATTCCAAACTATGTTGGGAATTATCAAACTAGATATTAATCTTAACCGGTATTCCATGCAACATTCTGTCAAGCGTACCATTGGCATTTATCGTACATGCCATAACGCACCACCAGTGAGACCTGGCGAGAGGCCTTAACAAATTGTGAGTCTACTCCCCCATGTCACAGGTGAAACGACAACGAAAAAAAACAACCATCTACCAAAAAAGACCAGTAGCCCCTAACAATTTGCTACAACCATAAAGTCGACATTATGTGGAGATTATTTTCATAGTCATAAATTAATGGTTCCTGACTGCAGTTGGGCCAAAGTGTAAAAAGAATATCCACAACGGTTACACTTTATCACTGGGCCACAGATTCTACGTACACGAGCCTGAGAATTTCCATGCTAGGCAACACATGACGCCCTACGATATCTGGTAACGCTACCACCACATAACACTTTTGGTCTTTAACACCCCAGCGTTATCTCTGCTTAATATTAATAGTAGCACTAAAGTCTGTTGTTGATTTTCATATTTGTCGGTTAGAGATTGATTTGTAATGGTTGTATTAACTAACAGCCCCAACCAGTGGAAAGACTTGATTGACACACTCCCTAGGGCAGGGAGGGTCAAGAGGAAAACACTGCACTGGCTTTGGTCTAAACAAATAACACAGTTTATTAATGTTATGGGGAGTGATTTGTGTTTTTCCCATGTTAACATTTACGACAACAGTTTAACGCACATCCACTATACAATTTACATTTCTCCCAATACCAATAAGCTACATGAATTTATTGACGTTATTGTAAATATTGAGTTAAGCACAAAATGTCAAGTGTTAATGTCTTTTTTTAGCCTTTGTCTGGCAGTTGATAAGAGAACACGCCAGGAAGAATGATTGTAGAATATTAGGAAACCCGAAAAACAAACACGTTTCTGCACCTCCTAAACAAGCAGCCTGTGTGTAAGCCTTAGGAAAGTGGATATTATTTGGATTTTGTATAAAGCGATCTTACCTTAGTCTTACTGCCACCTATAGATCCGGGCCTTATGGAGCCAGTTTCATAGAAACGTGTTAGGATTTTGGAAACGCAGCCTGAAAACGAGAACACGAAATGCAAATATATGTTAAATTGAGCTAAAAACTCATATTTACTACCATAAATTCGTAATTTCATTAGGGAGTGTTGTAATTTTCTACATTTAAACACGAAATTTTTATTAAACTTTTAACTTACCATGTGATACCAGAAGTTGCCGCGATATATCACAGGGACGAACCCCGCATAATGCCAACTCTACAATTCTCCGTCGAACACAATCCGGTAAAGGCCGACCATTAACGAACACCCCACCTAATTGGTTGACACCCGCTTGACCTGGAAGGAAACCAAAATACAATGTGATACATTAGTTCAGACTCAGCAACCCAGGCAACAAGTTTGCGAATTAAATGATTTTCAAATTTGGGAATATCGGAGTAATTATAATTTCTAATTCTTTGATAAGTTTTTCAAAATCAATGCACTATTTCAAATTTTTTCTATCAAATTCATTAACATTCAGAGGTGTAATCAGGGAGCTTCTATGGCACAGCTGATCGAAAAGGTACTAGGGAAATGATGTAGAATGAGAGACCAAAGAAGACATAGCGATTACACAGAAAAAAAATAATTTTTCAATTCAATTGAAATAATTTTTCAATATATTAATTGAAAATCCCGAATTAAAAAAAATCTCATATCAGCTACCACATTTGTAGGTTGTTTATTGGAAAAATATTAGTGTTGGAAAAATAAAAGTTAGCCCGTTATACCACCGACTGCCTGTACAAACTTATGTCCAACTGAAGTTATGTGGTTGTTCGTATCGTATTTACTTCGTTAAATAATGGAGTATTTCTTATGAATTTTTTTGTTGGTACCATTTATCAATTTTCATTTCAATATTTGAGTAATTTGTCGGTATATCAATGGAAAATGTAATTTAGGTATATCAATGGAAAATTTAATTTTTCACGTACCAATTTTTTTGTTAAAATTGTTCAGCCGTCTTTTTTTCTGTGTATCTACCATGCAGCAAACTAAGTTTAAATAGTGTTTGATTGATATTAATGACAGCTAAATTATGTTTTATGTTGTTTGCATCGAACAAAAATACGCATTCCCTTTTATTTCGGTCCGTATTGGTCCAACCAAAAAGTAAATTACAAAAGCAACTCGAACTCAATGAAATGGCCTACTACCTCGTTGTCATTAAGAGAATACGAAGAGAGGCATAGCGGCTCTTTTCTAATTCTCGATGATGTAATGATGTAATACATGTTTCCCTAGTTTTTGGTTAATGTAGGAGAAATTCAAGCTTACAAGTAATGAAAATGTTTCTAATTAAAAAATGGTTGGGGTTTGTTGGAAATAATAGACAATTCAGTTTCAACACACACTCACTGGCATGACTAGTTTCGAACTCCGTGACAAGTTCATCATCAGATGCCTAACTACTGTGCCTGAATTGATACCACCGGTTGATCATCAATCGTATATATACAAACTCAATTCTGCAATTCACATATGCGAATTAGTATCGAACGAAGATCCCTAAGTATCAACATCACTGAAAGGCCTATAATTCCAACAACAAGAACAGACAGAATTTTTCCACCATGTTCTTCTTTTTCCTCATGCATTCTCGCATTGTTGCAGTACTTTGAGGTGAGTGTTAATCTATCATAAAGCAACTATGGTATAGAGAAGAAAATATACTCATGGAGTGGAAAACGAGTGATGCGTGTCGTTTCTCTGCTCGCTCTCTTACTCTCTTCGTTGAGTATTTCAATACACGAACAGTTTTCTGATGATGTTATTCTATCTAACCATATTCAAATAAAATTACATAAAGTATGTAAAAAGTATGAAATAATCAAGTTAAGATGCGGTAAAGAAATGCGCTTGAGTGAATCGTGTCGACTTGTTTGGTTCTCTTCTACTAGGGTTGCCAAATTGCGGAATTTTTTTCTTCTCCACCTGTACATCCTATTTTAATCTATCACAAAGCAACTATTGTATAGAGAAGAAAATTTACTCATGGAGTGGAATGCCAACAAAGAAAACGAGTGAAGCGTGTCGTTTCACTGCTCGCTCTCTTCGTTGATTATTTAAATACACGTGCAGTTTTTTGATGAGGTTATTCTATCTAACTATAAAAATTCCAACCATATTTAAATAAAATTACATAAAGTATGTAAAAAGTAAGAAATAATCAAGTTATGACGCGGGAAAGAAATGCGTTTGAGTGAATCGCGTCGACTTTTTTGGTTCTCTTCTACTAGGGTTGCCAAATTGCGGTGTGTTTTTCTTCTCTACCTGTACATCCTTTTTTAATCTATATCACAGAGTTGTATTTTTCCGTGGTATAGCATTTTTGAAGACCGTGCTAGTGTCAGTTACGTTTATTTGAATTTTTATGACCGATTTTTGTTAGTATTTGATTAATTTATGAAAAATTCATACTACAAGCTTACAAGTCATGAAAATTTTTTTTATTGAATGTCTCCCTTTATTTATATTCCACTAAGCGTTTGAGGAGAACTCAAACAAACAAAGAGCTGTGCTCTTCCATTTTTACAACTCACGAAAAGCTTGAAGAGAGCGTTTCTCACCATTCCAGTTCTGCACCCTTTCAGTTGTTAGGCCCACTAATGGCACAAATATACGGTAGTAGCATAATCGGTCACAATTGAATGGGTCACAATGTCACTCATGCAAGTAAAGCTCTGAATATAAGCCGAGCATATACATATATATTCTGAATATATGCCTCCTAGCAGGTCTATTAAGGCAGTCAAAAGCCCCACCCTGCAAATGCAATCATCATTTCAAATTTACATAGCGGAAGAGGAGGCCTGCATATTTCCCTTCTCTTGACAGGCCTGCTCGCTGACCTGCAGAGATAAGGCGTCGTTGAAGACCTTCTGGTAGGCCTACTAGTGGAAGGCTTCCTAAGAGACCTGCAAAGGAAGGCCTGCTAGCAGACCTGCAAAATAGCATTATTAGAAGGGCTCAGGAAAAAATAAAAAATGTTTTCGAATTATTTCCATATTTATACATTTCAGACATATTTAGTATGATTGTAAGCTAAATTATAATAAAAATAAATAAATAAAAATATTGTTGAACATTATAATTGGAACGAAGTTCCTTGTTGCACGTTGAGGAATGGGGACTAAATGAAAAAAATTAAACAGCTTTTGTTTTAACACTATTACCCCACTATTATCAACTACATATATTGTTTACTTTTGCTTTGGTTTGTGTCTAGACTAATTTCTTGTTTAATGGGAAGTTTTCTAGGTGGAGCCTGTTACCAAGATTTAGTATATATTGTAGTTTTGAACCCTATAAAAAGTAAATTTACAAGAGCCAAAGTGAAAGAAGTTTAAAAAAGATAATTTTCTTAAACAAAAGCCTTTTCTTAAAAAAAGGAAATTTTCCCAAAAAAAACACCTATTCATATTCTTACACAAAGAACCTTTTCTTTAAAAGAAACGTTATCTCCAAGATGTACCATTGCTTAAAAAAAGTAAATTTTCTTACAAAAAGTACCTTTTCTTAAAAAAAGTAATTGTTTTAAAAATAAGTACCTTTTATTAAAAAAGTAAATTTTACACAACTGTATAATCTTAAGATTATACTTAAATTAAAACTAAAATGTTTTTTACCAAAACGAATTGTATTAAATCAAACATGAATTGTATTTGAATTTTATGAAATTGAATTACCTAATGAACTTTTATCTAATGAACTTATTTAAACTTTGTTACCCCTTTTTATACTTTAATAGTACTGTGTACTAAATGACATTCGAACAAAACTATTGTGAATTGTTATTCTCGTAAGATAAATGGATAAGCCAAGATAGATAAATGAAGAAGTTTCCTGTAACGAAAATATGTAATTGAAAAAAACTTTCACATCAGCAGTCTCAACGTGAGCATCCGTCTCTCTCAAAATAAAAACTACCAACTTAACATCTTGGATCTGTTCCATTTGGTTTTATTCTTTTATTTCTTTCCCCTAATCCTTCTAATACTTACATAAATTCTCAATCTCTGAGATTTTATGCAAGCAATAAAGAACTCCTCCAATCTCCTCAGAATTCTTGCGCCATACCCAGCGATTTTAAATACAGTCCAGATCATCCACAACTCCAAGAGACTATCGTACATTGTCTCTCGCCTACTCATTTCTTTTCTTACAACAAATTGTATTTTCTTAAAAAATTACCTTTTCTTTAAAGAGTACCTTTTTTGTGAAACTAACATAACTTTTCTTGCGATAAGTACCTACTCTTAAAAATGTACCTAGTCTTGACAAAGAACCAATTCTAAAATAAATTCCCATTTCTTAAAAAGACCTTTTCTACAGAGAAAAAAAACCTTCTCTTGAAAAGAATACATTTTCATACAAAAATTCCTTTTCTTAAAAGTACATTTTCTTAAAAATAAAATAATACATTTTCTTTATTTCTCTGAGATAATTAGCCTGTCTGAAAATAAGTAAATTTTCTTAAAAAAATAACTTTTTCCTAAAAAGAGTACCACTTCTTTAAAAAGTACTTCTTTGTAAAAAAAATGCATACTCTTATGGCTTTTTCTTCCAGAAAGTACTTCTTCTTAAAAATAGTACCTATTCTTAAAAAACATTAGCTTTTCCTTTTCGGGAAAGCATAATATATATTCGTACAAGTAGGACCTAAAAATATACGTTTTCAAAAAAAAACTACATTCTATAAAAAAAGGAACTTCGTTCCAAAAATTTTTCTTAAAAAAAGTGTAGGATTTTACAAAAAGTATATTTTCTTTAGGATCCATTTAAAAAGACCAATTCCAATCAAAATTCCAATTTCTTAAAAAAACCTTTTCGCCACAAAAATACCGTCTCTTGAAAAAATACATTTTCTTACAAAAAATCCGTTTATTAAAAGTACCTTTCCTTAAAAATAAAATAATACCTTTTATTTCCTTTCCTTGGGATAAGTACCCTTTCTGAAAATAAGTACATTTTCTTTAAAAAAAAAACCTTTTCCTAAATAGAGTACCACTTCTTTAAACAGTACCTGTTCTTAAAAAAGTACTTCTTCCTAAAAATAGTAAATTTTCTTAAAAAAACATTAGCTTACAAAACAAATTCCTACAAAAGGGACCTAAAAATATGCTTAAAAAAATTTAAATACATTCTACGAAAAAAAAATTGTTCTTAAAAAAAGTTTAGCATTTTACAAACAGTATCTTTTCTTAAAGATCCATGTAAATTATTGTATTTTTTAATGGGCGCCTTATGAGTGTTGGAACTAATTAGCACATAACACAGTGCAACAGGAAAACTATAACCATATACAGACAATACTGCGTGATAAAAGACCCAAAAAAAAAAGACCCGTGTCTCCCAGTTTTGCCCAAAGTCATGCACTTTTTTCTATGGGCCCCCAAAGGTTTGGGGCCTCCACGTCATTTTTGCAAAAAAGTGATCATTTTGTCAGGCTCATATACATATCTTGCAAACTGTTCGGAATTTTGATATACTCTCTGAGGAAGGTGTTAAGAATCATTCCTAGGAAGTTCATATGTTCTACAAAGTTGTATATTGAGATCTTAGGTACATTTTGTAGTTGATTGTTTCCTTGAATTTTGTTCGGTTTGCTACCTATAGATCTGATCAGGAGGAAAAAGGTAAAAAAATCGAATTTTTTTAAAGTGTTTGTTTTCGATTTTGACCTTGAAGATAAGGGTTTTTTGATTTTATATGTTCTTTATGACAAGAGCTACAACTTTTCCTCAGAGAGTAAATCAAAATTCCGAACGGTTTGCAAGATATGAGCCTGACAAAATGATCACTTTTTTGAACAAATTAAATCTTTGTTGGCCCATAAAAAAAGTGCATGACTTTGGGCAAAACTCGGGAGACACGGGACTTTTTCTTTTGGTCTTTTATCACGTAGTGGTGTCCGTATATGGTTATATTTCCATGACTTAAAAAATTACACACAATGTAATATATAGTGAAAGGGACTTCGTTCCAACCGGGTGTCCCCTGACACCTCATGTATTTGTTTTTACCTCCTCTACCAGAATCCGTAGTCAGAACCCGGTTATTTTTTTTTTTGTGTTCCGCAGTGTAATTTATTCTTGTTACTTGAATGGAATCAGCGAATGCGGATCTGTACTGGATCCGAATCGCATCAGTAAAAGCGAAATCGAACATGTCGGACTCAAACCGGATCTGAATCGGAGCAACGAATTCGAAATACTATGTATTGGGCTCAAAGACGGGTCCGAATCGGAACAGTGAAAGCGACAACGGACGTGTCATAATCAACTCGTATCCGAATCGGATCTCAGAAAGCGAAATCCGACATATCGGGAGCGAAACGAATCCGAATCGGATCAGCGAAAGTGTGATGACTCAAACCGGACCCAAGTCCGACTTTAATGGGTATTTGTTATTATTGTTTTGTAAAGGGTTTTCCAATAGGTACTTGGCAACTTTGAATTTAATTTGTGAACGCACTATTTCACTGAGCATCTTACTGTTACTTTCCTTTTTTTCAGTCAACTCAACATTTTCCTCATGGTAAAGTACACGAACGAAAAACGTATGCAAATTATAAAAATGTACTACCGAAATTCGGAGTCTGTGACCGCAAGTTTAAGAGCGTTAACTCCAATTTTCGATCGTAATTTTTCGACCTAGTATACAAGCAATAACAAGTTTAGGGCACAAATTTGGGTGTACATATTCATTGTGTGATGCTGCTGTGCCAGTGAGACAACAGGTTGGTCGAAGTGACGAATATATCGCTGCCGTTCAGGCGTCTGTAGCAAACGATCCAAATCAGACGATTCAGCGGCGTTCTCAAGAACTGGGCATCGCCAAGACCACTTTACACCCATACAAGATCAAGGTGACTCAAGAATTGAAGCCGATGGACCATTTGACGCGACGTACGTTCTCCGATTGGGGTCTGGAGAAGATGCGTCAAGATGCTGAATTTCATCGCAAAATCATTTTCAGTGACGAAGCTCATTTTTGGCTTAATGGGTTCGTCAATAAACAAAATATGCGTTATTGGTTCGGTGAAAATCCACATGTGCTTCATGAATCACCACTTCATCCACAAAAAATCACTGCTTAGTGCGGTTTGCATGCCGGCGGCGTCATTGGGCCATATTTTTTCGTCAACAATAACGATCGTCACGTTACTGTGAATGGCGATCGTTATCGCGCCATGATTACCGATTATTTTTTGCCCCAAATGGAAAACATGGACTTGGACGACATGTGGTTTCAACAGGACGATGCCACACAGCACACGTTACAATTGATTTATTGAAGAGTAAGTTTGGTGAGCGTGATATCTCAAGAAATGGACAAGTCAATTGGCCGCCTTGTTCGTTCGATTTAACGCCTCTAGTCTTTTTTCTTTGGGGCTACGTCAAATCATTGGTCTATGCCATTGGACGACGTTGGAGGAACTCAGAGCCAACATTGAACGCGAAATAGGATTGAACGCGAAATAGGATTGAAAAATGTGTGACCGAGTCATCGAAAATTGGATCAAACGAATCGACCGCTGCGGTGGCCATATGAACGAAGTGGCCATATCTCAAATGGTTTGCGTTTTATTTAAAAAGAAATTTGTCAAGTCCTTATTGGAAAACCCTATATATGTAAACACATCAGTGGAATCAAGTTTTTATTTATCTTATCGGTGCATAGCTGGTGATAATAAAGGATATTTAAAGGATATAATTTTGATCATTTGAATGGGGACAATTATAAATGATCTCTTGTGATCTCTCTCTCTCTTCAAACTGTGTTTGCAAATTTATTAACATTTTCCTTGAGTGTACGATTTTAAATCTTAAAGTTTAACACAAAATCCCACAACATCTTCTTCCACAGATTCACTAAAACAATGAAAATCACTTGGAAATTGAACAAACTTTTGAAAAAAAAAAAATAAAATAAAAAATTCCTTGCTCCGGTACACGGCCGTAATGATCGTAAAATATAATAACCGTGAAAGTATATGGGCTTTGGTGTTGTTCTCATGAGTACTTAAGTATGAAGCTGCCATAAAACTGGTCTGACTTGGAAGTTTATGAAGAGGACGACGACAAGAGTATTACCATTATCAGTTGAGGAAACGAGGGGCCTTAAAGTGCTAACGAATGGTTGGTGTTTCTGTTTCTTCTCCCCCTTTTTTTTTGGCAATTAAAGTATTACATGGCCTTTTTAATACAATGATGGGTTATATATCTCCATTGCTGACCTGGGAGTCAGGAGATTTTATGATTTCACTCACAGTTATGTATTATGGACCGGGATTTTGTGTATGACTTCTTACGATGGTGGGTATTAAAGGCCACGGACAAGGAGTTGATGGAGCTGTAAATCTCTTTTATAAAACTGAGAATAACTCGAGTTTATTTGTTGTAATAAAATTAAATTAAAACGGTCACAATGGCGTCATTATTTTATATTATTTGTTTCTTGGAGGAGACTGTGTGTTGTTACTCACCTGTATGGGGCATAGTTTAATCTTTGGGAGGGAGGCTGCTGGTGCCGCTGCTGCTGCGTTACGTTACGTTTTAATGAGACGACAACAGTCTAATCGCTGTGGTGAGATGTGGTGTATATGAGATCTCCAGAGTGTAGCTGGCTATTAAAAACGCTGAAAAAATCAACTGTAGTTTTTTGTTTTATGAGCGTTTACGCTGACGGTCAGTCACTCGCTTGTTCTGTTATGCCATAAACTGTTAAGATCCAATCAAATCTGAAGCGCATACCATGGTTGGAAAACTAAGTGCTGCTGCTGCTGGTGACTGACTCGGAGTGAGTGGGTTGTTATAAAAGTATTTATTTACGTTGGATTTAATGCCGTTGAATTTCCACGAATCGTTGGTGTTAATGACTGAAATGAAAATAATAATAATAAAAATTAAAACACCGAGATTAGAAATCCATCAAATAAAACAAAAACGTAAACAAAACGTTTCCCAAAATATCCTTCTCCCCCCCTTAACAAGGGGTTATAAAAATCGATCTCGAAAAAAACACAACTACCTAGTTGTTAGATCTTTAAGTTATGGGCTAAAGCAATTGTTTCACCTTAAACCCAATCTCTGCTTATTGCATGTCTTGGACGTGTAATAAAATCCAAAAACCTAAAATGCCAAATTATGCAAATGTCTACTGGTCTTGTTGCCTCCTTGCCAAGTCATAAAACTCATGTTTTCGTTTTGGTTTAAGATTTTCGGTTTTTGTTTTTCCTTTTTTTGTTTTGCTTTTGTATTTTTTGGCGACATCCAACACGAGTCCTGCAGGAGATATGCAAATTATTTTGGTTACATTTTGAATGACCACCGCCGAATTACTTCCGTTTCCGTTCCATTTCGAATGGTTTTATAGTGCAACGCCTGTCAACATGCATGAAAATCCTATAAATCGTATTTCATTCATTACAGTTTAAAGGCATTCAAGTTATTCATAGTATAACGTCCTCCTCGTAAAAGGTCAGCGTAGAAAAACTCCGTTAAGATTTCGTTTTTCAGGTTATAAATAGTTAATAAAAACACAATGACCAATTCGGTGTAGCCAACCCCCGCTCTGTGCAGATATCGTCTTAGTACAAGAAAAAGCTTATTAATAAACACAACAACAAAAGTCTATTTAAATACAACAATAACCAGCAATTAAGTTGTACAACCCCGCGATTAAACACTCGCCCAAAAAAACAAACCAAAAATACAACATAAAGGACTATGACAAGGTCCTGTGTTGTTAGAGTATGAGTTCAGGTTAGCCACTTGTGGTTAAGCATGTAAATTAAGTCCTATTAGAATGTTGATAACATTTAATTAAATGTATTTGGAATACCAGAAAAGTTTTGGGGAGAGCCGCAAGGAAAGGACAAAACTCGAAAAAGGACTTAAACATTTTATAATAAAATGAAAAGGGGAATTTCTATTAGACTCTCATCATGACCAAAAACACAGAAAAAGTTTTCTTTATACTATCTATCAAACATTCTTCATCAATCCTGTACAATTTTTCCTAAAGTCCATGGATATTATGAAAGGCTTTCCTAAACCGTTTCCGAATTTCAAAAACCTTTACAAATTGCAAAAACCTTTACGAATTTATGAATTTACTCAGTGCTAGAATGTATACTGTGCGCGACTCTTGTTCATGAGAATATGGGTTCGATAGCAGCTTTCCACGATAACTACCTCTCTTAGCTAAGGCGACACTACAGAGTATATACACGCTGAAAATTATGTCTTTGTTGTTTGGATGCAAATATAACATGTTTGTAGCTTGTTGGAAATATTCTATACTTGTGACCAAACACATTGTGTTTGCTATTCAATATAACATGTTTGAGACACAATGATTAATATGCTATAATATATGTTTTTGATACCCAAATGGTGCCATGTTTGTTGAAAAACGCTAAAAACAAAAACGAGACAGACAACAAAGACACAAAATGGAAGCAGATCTTTAATTCATGAAAACAATGCTTGCAAACATTTACATGTTCCCTGCAATATGTTGCTGGGGCCGTTATTTTTCAGCGTGTTGTAGATATTTGCACAATACGTATTGAATGGTCATTCAAGACAATTGAATTTTGTTCAAGACATATACTGTAGCGAACCAAATACTTCAGTGTTTTGAAGCAAAACGTTCGTGGATGTGTGTGAAGCTGCAGAGCACAAAAATACAATACTGCAACTTCTACTTAGCTTCACATCGTGTTGTGTTATTGTTTGTTCTGTGAACAGTATCCACGACCTACTTGGTTGTCGCAACTTCGCTACAGTACATGCCTTGAAAAAATGCAAATGTCTTGAATGACCATTCAAGATGTCTTGTGCAGATGGCTAGTACAAAGCCATGAAAAATTTTCTCAAAACACCTTTCGGAATCGGTGTAAAACTGTACGTCCCAAACAATGAGTATACAACTAGAAAGGGCACACCTCACTGACTGTGCGAAGCTATGGCCAGTCTAATAGAGTAATATGTTTAAAGAGTGTTCATGAGGGTTTCAATTCCATCAATTTTTTGTCACAGTATCTGGGCTAATTTGAGTTTAGATACAGTTTGAATCTACATATATCAGAATTTCGATGAATAAAATAAAAAAATCCAATGAGTGTTCGAACTCACGGGCGATGTGTTAACAACTTTTTGTTACACGGTACCTGTTCGATTTATATGAACACATTAGTAAATGTTATATTGGAAAATAAAATGATGACGTTACATTTAAATAATATTAAGACTTAAAATTATTTAGAGACCAGTGCAAGCACATGTGTCATTATTTTCTTGCTTAATACTTTCTGATATATTCCCACAAAAAACAAAGAGAGAGCAAAACAACAGACACATGAACATACATACATTATTATGTTCGTACATACACTTCACAAGTTCACACAATTTCGTTGCTCTCTTGCTATCTCATTTTTATATACGTACAACCACGTCATTATTCTCTTTGCTCTGAGAGTGCTCCGCACCCACACTAGACAACTATTCGCTGCCGCTACATCAGTGTGTGTTTTTCGCTGTTTGACAATCTGTGTTTCGCAGTCGGACAAATCTGTGTTCTATATAGGCGTGATCATTTAGGGGTACGAAAAATAGATGTTGGCCGATTCTGAGACCTACTTGATATGCACACAAAATTTCATACAAATCGGTCCAGCCGTTTCGGAGGAGTTTAACGCCAAACAATCTGAGTGATCGCAATCGGACAATCTGTGCGATCGCAGTCGGACAAACTGCGTTTGGATGTATTCACTTTGTGAATTTTGGTCGTACCCGCGCCTATAGTTGTTAACACATCAAACACTCAATGAATTCCAAGCGTTGTTCGTTTCTAAGTGTATTCATGATGAACTGGCAAGGTAAACTGAAAATTTTTGACTTTGACACATGTCACGAATCAATCGTAACAACTTAAGACTGAAAACCCAAATAGCAAAAAAATCACCCGTTACATTTTATGAAATATATTATCATATCAAACATAACGTGTTCGGAGCTTGTCGTAAATATAGAATAGTTGTTTCCAAACACATTGTGTTTGCTATTCAATATAACATGTTGGAGACACAATGACTAACAGGTTATAAACGCAAATATAGAATAGTTGTTTCCGAACACATTGTGTTTGCTATTCAATATAACATGTTGGAGACATAATGACTAACAGGTTATAATATATGTTTTTGTGACCCAAATGTGGCTTTGTTTGTTGAAAACTGCTGAAAACTAAAAAGTTGCAGACAACAAACAACCAAAAAAGCAACAGCTCTTCAATTCATGAAAACAATGTATGCAAACATATACGAGTCCCCTCCTACACAAAATACCGTTCAGAACCGGTGTAAAACTGTAGGTCCCAATCAGTGAGGGAAAAATTAGAAAGCGCGCAGCTCACTGGTTGTGAGAAGCTCTCTCCAATCCCTTCATGGGATGTAATGGGAAACATTTTTTTTAGACGTAGACAACATCTTTAACTCATGGAGCACACTAAATGATTCAAGGGTGGGACTAACGCTTAATCTCGTTAGCCCGTGATATCACAGTGGCTAATAAGTCTAAGTGAGTCGTGCATCAACTGCCACTAACACCTAACCTAACCTGACGTTCAGATTCATGCTTGCAGCAAAAGTGGGGTTCCAAAATCGACCCTGTTGCCATTGCAATGCACATGTTTCATTGCTGCGATGAACATATTTCACTGACCCAATGAATGCGTTGCATTTCCAGGGGTGTGGACACTGTGAAGTTGGAGTTGGTGTTTAGGAGTCGGAGTTCAGGAAAAGTTCGCTATTAACATCAAGCACTGTTTGCGACTTACCAACAATCAATTTCTGATATTACTGGAATTGTACATCCATAGCAGTAAACTGTTCGCAGATTTGATGCAGTACAATTGAAAATGACTTGCTGAACAACAAATAAACCTTTGTTGTTTTAGCAAACGTGTTTATTTTAGCTCCTGCAACAACCTTTTTCGGGGAGGTTGAAAAATGGCACTACAGTCAAAAAACAACCCCCTCCCTCTCTGCGTACGAGGCTACTATGGGCCCACGGGTAAATACACGCTGAAAAATAACGGCTCCAGCTACATATTGCAGGAACCATGTACTTGTTAGCAAGCATTGTTTTCGTGAATCTGCTACTTTTGTTCTTTTATTGTCTGTCACGTTTTTGTTTCCAGAAGTTTTCAACTGACAAAGCCACATTTGAGTCACAAGTATTTATAACGTATTAATCATTGTGTCCCAAACATTTTATATTGCATTGCAAACGCAATGTGTTTGGGCACAAGTATACTACATTTGCGTCAAGCTACAACCACGTTATATTTGCATCCAAACAACAAAATAAGACAACGTTTTTATGAATGAAAATAAATATGAAATAAAATATATATATGAAAATAATATGATATCTGCTGAAATTTAATGATGTTTATTAAATTTCAATTGTTATCTTTTTTTTATGTTACCTCAAAAGAGAGAAACAGATATTTTCATAAGATTGGCGATACCTAGTATCATCCGTGCGTTAACTCCTTTTCAGATCATTAACATTCTGACCCGAGATTACATTATCCACTGAAATATCTTCGACAATCTCCAAATAATTAATATTAGAAAGTGAAATGTTTCAAATTTCACGGCTATAAAAATTTCGTTTTGAAATCGCTTCCAACCATAAAAATTTTATAGAGAGTAATATGATACTTTTTCTTCTAAGCGATTGATTTAAAACAGCTATAAAATAATCAGATTGGATATAAAGAAATCTATTAATGCACACAAAAGATTTTCTTTGTAATATTTATGAAACGTTCTTCGTTAAAATTATTGTGTAAAGATCTGGCTAATCCTTTGGTGGAATATAATTGGAAAACAATAACAATTAGAACATTTTTGGAAAAATGGGTGCCACGATTGAGCTAACAATGAAAGCAAAAAATGTGGTTGCTAATTGGATTGCCAATGTTTGTCGATTAATCATAATTTAATATACTTTTTGCATCGATTTCGAATTGCGGCCGCAACTTGAAGCGGAGACCAACAAATTAGAGACGAAGAAAACGAGAGTGCACGCGGGAAAAAACGGCCGCGGCAACCTAATGCAGGAACCATGTATATGTTTGCAAGCATTGTTTTCATGAATTGAAGATCAACTGCTTGTTTGTTTCTTTGGTGCTTTCTCGTTTCAACAGTAATCAACAAATAAAGCAACATTCAAAAACATACATTATAGCCTATTAATCATTGTGTCTCAAACACGTAATATTGAATAGCAAACACAATGTGTTTCGACACAAGTATACTATATTTACAACACGCTACAATCATGTTACATTTGCACCCAAACAACAAAAAAGACTGATTTTTCAGTGTGAGAGTGAATAAGACAGCAAGACCTTCGACATCGCTTAAGGGCGGTTTGAAAGCTCAGTAACTTTTTTCTTCTCCTATTTTTTGGGCTGACAGCCATTGAAAGCAGACAACCTCGTGGATTTCGCTGAAATGCGAAAAGTAAATTCCGTGTTTTCATCAAGCATTAATACCATCACCGAACCCAGGGAAAGGCTTGATAAATACTATTCAGGCTCGGTAGCATCAATTTCATTGGCTAAAAAGTGGGTTACTGAATTCCGTTGTAGGCCTACCTGCACAAGTGGCGCCGAACGTTCGGCTAGCCCAGCAGAAGTCGTGACGCCAGAAATCGCCGATAACATCCAAGGAATAATATTGGATACTGTCTACCGGCAACTAGTATAAGATTATATTCAGTGCATCAGATAGAGTGGTGCACAGATCACCCGTGATGCACATCGTTGCCATTCTCTAAACCCTACACGCTGAAAAATCCTTATTTTGTTGTTGTTTGCATATAGCTTTTCGCAAATATAGTATACTTGTGTCCAAACATAATGTATTCTTACATGTTGGAGACACAATGAGTAATATTTTATACATATATTTTTGTGATTCAAATGTGGCTTTGTTTGTGGAAAACTGCTGAAAACAAAAATGTGTCAGACAACTAAGAAACAAATAAACCACCAGATCTTCATTATGTTGCAAAGGGCTGTTTTTGAATCGTGTAGTCCGTACACGCTGAAAAATCTTTATTTTTTGTTGTTTGGATGCAAATATGAAGTGTGTTTGGAGCTTGTCGCAAATATAATATACTTGTGTCAAAACATATTGTGTTTGCCATTCAATGTTACATGTTTGAGACACAATGATTAATATTTTAGAATATATGTGTTTGCGACCCACACATATTAATGTTTGTGATACAAATACAGCTGTGTTTGTTGCACTGTCTCTCGAGAGCATGAGAATAAAAGAGGGACAGCGAGAGAGTTTATCTTGTAAGTGTGGATCTGTATTTTTGCATTATTCTCTCAGTGAGGGAGTCATAAACATTCCTGAATGCGCTGCAAATTGCAGATTTAGTCAGTGTTTCTTATTTTAGGTGATAAAATGCCTTTTAGTTTAATGCATTCAGTCGTCAATGCTTCATCGGACAGAGGATATCAAAGCGCTTGATCAGTGAAAAAAGAATAAACGAAGGCTCGGACGCTTAAATGGTTTGTGATGTTACTTTAGTTTTTGTGTATGTGTTTCGAATATATGAATGTGTGCTACCAAAGTAGGAATCGATTTTGATGAAAGAAACTGGAAAGGGAATGTTTGCCAGTAAACATGATGCTGTTTACATTTAAACACAAGTGAGTTTGGGACTTGCAAACATATTAATGTTTGAAGTGTGTTCCAAACATATACATTGTTCCTGCAGAATATGTTTGGGAGAATATGTTAGAGAGGCCGTTATTATTCAGCGTGTAGTGCACAATAGGTGGATTACTCAAGCACCTGCCACCACACGATAACCCTATAGAGCATTATCGGTCTCACCACCTCTGTATAAATCCATTGAACAATTTCCGGAGAAAGCCCCCATTTACAACCTATAATCCTAATGCAAGTGTGTAGGGCTATCGTCGTTTTTTCGGCCTTTCCACTATATTCGGTCTGAAACTAAGCTTGCTGTCTAAAAAAATACCCAGGTATTGGGCACACTCTGCAAACTTAATTTCAGAACCATTAACAGTAATTGGTTCCGGGATAGGTATTTTATACCCTCGGCTAAAAACAAGCAGCGCGGTCTTGTCTGGATTTACACATAGCACATTTTCACCTTGGAGAATATCCGTTAAGGTACAGGGATACTTGTGCCTTATAAAAAATGGATTCCTGTTACATCCCATGAAGAGACAAGGGAGAGCATATCACAACCAGTGAACTGTGCGCGTTCTAGTTTTACACTGACTGATTGGGACCTTCAGTTTCACACCGGTTGTGAACGGTATTTTGAGAAGCTTTGTCATGGCTACATAGTCGATAGTGTCGCCGTCACTAAGCGAGGTTACTGCCGTCGAAGAAAATGTAAGCTGAGCAGAGCAGGGCTGCCGTGCTTATCAAGAAGGTCTCAAGTCTACTTTCATAAATTTTTCAGGAGAAGCAGATTTCTGAATTCTGCTTGGAGATCCAGTTGTAATAAGAAACCCGTTGTTTTTTATAATGAAATTAATAGCATTTCTGTAGTTTTGCCGCAATTTCCAACCAAAACGGAAGGTACAAAATGTTGCTAACTTGAGCTTAAAAAAAATATTAATTTTAATATTTTAGAGTTGAGGCTTTCTTAGTAAGCGGGGCTGAGGGATCGAACCCACGTTCTCTGGCACAAGAGCAGCGCACAATACCATTGCACCACCGACGGCCAATTGCCCAAGTTAGCTAACTATTGATGAAAATATTCCACGTGCGACAGAAACGTTTCTTTGAGTGCAACTTAAAAATCGTAGTTTTCCATTACATCTTATGAGGGATAGAAGAGAGCTTTTCACATTCATTGAGTTGCAAGCTTTCAACGCTGTAGACTAAGTGATCAGGTGCTAAGTTTGTACATTGAATCTGAACTGTATTGGATTGAGAAGCTTTTCAAAACAATGTATCCAAAGAACCAAAAAATCACCTAGTTATTCCAGGTAGATGCACTGAAATAGTGTGTAAAAGCTGGTGACATTAATATGGGTTGTGGTGGAAAAGAATCACTTTTATGTTGCTTACTCGCCACATTTTCTTACAGAAGTAAAACGAAACGAAAAATATATATATATTTACTTGTATTGCATCTTAGGCCGGGGCCACACTGGCGTTTTCTTGTCGCGCGTTTTCAAAAGCTTTCGTAGAAGTTTACACAATCAACGTATACAACTCAACGTTGAGCTTTTGTTTTGCGTTAGAGCTTTTGAAAATGCGCGACAAGAAAACGTCAGTGTGGTCCCGGCCTTAAGGGTAGTTACACGCTGAAAAATCGGCATTTGTTGTTTTTGGATGCAAATATAACATGTTTGCAGCCTGTCGGAAATATAGTATACTTATGTCCAAACACATGGACACATATTACACCCCGACCCAGAAATTATTTCATACATAAGGGATTTTTGAATGTAGTGCTATTTTTCAACCTAAATTTCAAGTTGGGCACACCGCGAACGAAAATCCTGCATACACGCTTAAAACTTTGCTTTTTTTTATTGTTTGGATGCAAATATAATGTGTTTGTAGCTTGCCACAAATATAGTATACTTGTGTTCAAACACATTATATTTGCTATTCAATATAACACGTTTAGGACACAATGATTAATAGGTTATAATAAATGTATTTGAGACCCAAATATGAATTTTTTGTGATGAAAACTGCTGAAAACACTGGTGTCTGTCACAATGAAGACACAAAAAGCAGCAAAAGACAGACGCAAAAGAAATAAAAACGCATCAGATCTTTAATTCACGAAAACAATGATTGCAAATAAATACATGGTTCCGGCAATATGTTGCTGGGGCCGTTTTTTTCTGCATCAATAATTCATTCCACTTGAATATATGCAATGAACTACGAATTGCTTCTATGGAAGTAGTTAATACGCACATTCTAAGTCATTTGGAATTGCTGAAAAAGCGATTTCCTTAGAAACTTTTCGATTATTGGGTAATAACTCAATAGTGTAGCTGTCACTCAGCGAGGTGAGAGTCGCCGAAAGAAATGAATGGTGGTTAGAGCGAGGGTTGAACCCACGTTCTCATGTATAAGAGTCGCGACGCTCGTCATTTTATTGGACATATTTTCTGTTCACAGTTGCAACCAAAACTTAATCCAAATTTAAGCTTAAATGCAGTTTAGCTTAAAGTTTGCACATCGATTTTATATCAAACCTGTTGATTTTTTTAAATTTTCAATTAAATTCTTCAAAATTCCCACGACATTTTTAAAAACGTTGATTTTTATTCAACTTTTGTTTTGAGCGCTATCGAAAAACAGTAAAAACATTTTATGATTTATGTAAATTTTGTTTGAATTTTGTCTACTCTCCTCGCACTAAGAAAGCAGTGGTGGGATTCATTTTCACCATAAACAAACTACCTAAAATCAATTTCAACATTTAATTTCTCATTTTATGATAACCAACTAATTTTTCATAAAAGAAAAGAGAAGAGAAAACAAACTTCACAACAATACGAAATCAGTTCCACTATTTTTATTGTTAATTAAGTTGTTCCACAAAGATTATCAAAGCGATATCCATACTAGTCTGACTAACAACAACTCCAGCTTAGAGATCTGACAGCCCAAAGCCCCAACAAATCCTCAAGCACCATCAACACTCTGGACGACCACATGTGACAGAGTCAATGTTATTGGGTTATTCAAATTAGTTAATCAATCTAATGAATAATTATACGAAAAATTGATTTTAATAACTAATTTTTTAATTTTTATTTCTCGCTCTGTCTCTCTTTTGCTCCCTACAATTTGAAACTTCAATCAAAATAATCGATGCTGTTTGATCACAGCCGTCGGCTTTTGGAAACAGAAGCAAACATCTTTCAAGTTTGTAGCACAAATGGCTCGAATTGAATGCATTTGTTGGACAATATTATGATATTTCCATGGTAATATCTTATGGTTAAATTTTTGATTTTCAAGCGACCCCTGCCTTTCCCTCGCTCTTTCAATTCTATACTAATTGATATGTCATCTATCTAATTTACATATCCCGACTCTATGCACGACGACTGGAACTGGACACCGTTCGCGACCAGCAGCGCGTTTTGTGACGTCTACTGGCAGTTATTCCTCGCTCCATCGTGGTGGTACAGGTGCGTTATAAATGAATTTCAATTTCCAAAATGACAAATTCTGTGTCTTTAGTGTTCCACATAATTGGATCGATTTGTCTTTGAAGTTTAACCGTTTAAATGATTATTTGAAATATTTTTTTTGTTTCCAAGTTTTTTTGTGAATGAACCTGTTGAATTTTAACTGAAAACCAGAACAGTGGCTGAGTTAAATGATTAATCGAATCGAATATGAATATTTATAATTTACAAATGTGTTATTGGAGATTGAACGTATTAATAGAAAATGCATAATATTGCTGGGAGCTTAATATCTACCTTAGGGAGAAATAGTTGGGAAGTCTCTGAAATCGGCGACCTCCGTGGAAATTAATGCGGGCATCACATTTGTCACTCATGACCACAACCATCGATTATAGCAGGAAATTAGCGCCGTTTTCACGTGTATTCCCGATACCTAGTAAGATTCAAATCGCTTGTTGTTGCCATCACTATCTGGTCCCACAAAATACTTGGAAAAAAAAGGTTCGAAAAAAAGTTATCGATCATGATCACACGCTGAAAAACACGGCTCCAGCAACATATTTCATGTTTGCAAGCATTGTTGTCATGAATTGAAGATCTGATGCGTATTTGTTCCTTTGTTGTCTGTCACGTTTTTGTTTTCAGCATTTGTTAACAAACAGACGAACATTTGGGTCACAAAAACATATATTATGACTCAGTATTCTACTCAGGATTTTATTTCGGAGGGTGCTCAACTTGAAATTTAGGTTGAACAATAGCACTAAATTCCAAATTCACCACTTAGGGAAATAATTTCGAGAGGCCCGAGCCCCCTTGCGTACGTCCCTTTTGTAACCTATTAATAATGGTGTCTCCAGCATGAATATTGAATACCAAACACAATTTGTTTGAACACAAGTATACTATATTTGCGACAACTTACAAGCACATTATATTTGCATCCAAAGAACAACCAGAGACAGATTTTTCAGCGGGCAGCAATTGAAGTTTCAATTAATATTTTAATTGAAACGAAATCGAATGACCCTCAACCGCGAAGGTCAACATTTTAGAAATCACGTTCAAAACCCTTTGAGTATCAATTTATTACACGCTGAAAAATTTGTCTTTTTTTTGTTGTTTGGGTGCAAATATAACCTGTTTGTAGCTTGTTGCAAATATATTATACTTGTACCCAAAGACATTGTGCTTGCTATTCAATATATCATGTTTGGGATACAATGACTAATACACGCTGAAAATTAACGGCGTCTCTAACATATTCTCCCAAACATATTCTGCAGGAACCATGTAAATGTTTGGAACACACTTCAAACATTAATATGTTTGCAAGTCCCAAACTCATTTGTGTTTAAATGTAAACAGCATCATGTTTACAGGCAAACATGCCCTTTCCAGTGTCTTTCCTCAAAATCGATTCTCACTTTGGTAGCACACTTACATACATGTATACGAAACACATACACAAAAACCAAAGTAACATCACAAACCATTTAAGCGTCCAAGACTTCGTTTCTTCTTTTTTCACTGATTAAGCGCTTTTGATATCCTCTGTCCGATGAACCATTGACGACTGAATACATGAAACTAAAACGCAATACATCAGCCAAAATAAGAAGCACTGACTTCTTCTGCAATTTGCACGCACATTCAGGAATATTTATGACTCACTGACTCAGAGAATAATGAATAAATACAGAGACACACTTACAAGATAGCCTCTCTCGTTGTCCCTCTTTTACTCTCTTGCTCTCAAGAGACAGTGCAACAAACACAGCTGTATTTGTATCACAAACATAAATATATGTGGGTCGCAAACACATATATCCTAACATATTAATCATTGTGTCTCAAAGATGTAATATTGAATAGCAAACACAATTTTTTTGGACACAAGTATATTGTATTTGTGACAAGTTCCAAACACACTTTATATTTGCATCCAAACAACAAAAAAATAAAGATTTTTCAGCGTGTAGGTTATAACATATGTATTTCTGACCCAAATGTTAGTTTTTTTTTTTTGTTGAAAACTGCTGACAATAAAAGCGCGACTGACACTAAAGAAAGAAAAGGCAGCAAATCTTCAATTCACGAAAACAATTATTGCAAACATGAACATGGTTCCTGCAATATTTTGCTGGTGCTGTTATTTTTCAGCATGTATTTATTTAAAGACCTTACAGACAGAAATGAATCGTTCAATATTAATTTATTTATTGGATTCAGTCAATGGACAGACAAAATTCTTACAGATCACTAATGAACCCTCCCAGCTTGACCAAAAATTTTCCACAAAACATTAATTACATTTATAGAGACCCATGACTACAAGCTGAAAAACGGCCCCAGAAACATATGCAGGAAACATGTATATATTTGCAAGCATTGTTTTCATAAATTGAAGATTGATAGACTTCGCAGCTGCAAAGAACATGGTAGTTAGTAGCACACGATTCCTACATAAAATTTTACATAAGGCGACCTGGTTATCTCGTTATCAGAGAACGAAGAACCAGACTGAACACTTGATAATAGATGGCAGGCACTCTTCTAGTGTAATGGATGTACATGTGATTCGAGGCGCCAATATCGACTCGGATCATTACCTGGTGGCTGCGGAAGTTCGCACGAGACAGAACAGAGCGAAAACAGTACGAAGCAGAATACGGGAAAAGCTACACGCTGAAAACTAACGGCCCCAGCAACTCATTGTAGGAGCCATGTACATGTTTGCAAGCATTGTTTTCGTGAATTGAAGATCTGCAGTTTTTTGGTTCTTTATTGTGACAGACAACAGTGATTTCAGCAGTTTTCAACACACAAATCCACACTTGGGTCACAAATACATGTATTACAAGCTATTAATCATTGTGTCCCAAACATGTTATATTAAATAGCAAACACAATGTGTTTGTACACAAGTATACTATATTTAAGGCAAGCTAAGCAAATGTTATGTTTGCGTCCAAACAGTAACAAAAGACAAATTTTTCAGCGTGTAGATCTCGACAAGCTGCAAATACGACGAAGAATGTAGCATTGCAACAGAATAGAAATAGACGCTGCAAATATGGCAACGAAACAGTCACTTACAACCCGTGCTGGGAATGAGCACTGCAAGAGGAAGGAGTACCAACTATTTGGGCGGAAAAAATGGCAGTGGGAGCAGAAAGAGAGTGAAAAGAACGAAATGTGTAGGATGAATAATGAATCCCGGAAATTTTCCCAGAGGGTAAGAAGATCGAATAACGGGCCGAACAATGGGCTGCCCTCGAGTATGGGAATCTGGTGACAGATAAGCATTGTGTGCTGAAAATGTGAAGAGACCACTACTCCACTCAGATTCTTCCACTGAAGATCAGGAGGTAATGACTGTAGAAGACAGTGTAGATTGTACAAATCCCCCCCCCCCCCAAACAAAGACGAGATTAGAACAGCAATCTCCCGGCTTAAGAATAATAACGCCGCTGGTGTGAATGGGCTACCCACTGAGCTCTTTAAGGTCGGTGGCGAAGGACTGCTAGCCCACATGCACGTACTTATATGTGGTATATGGTTGGGGGTATCTATGCCTGATCATGAGGACGATCCGTGTGTATGTTCCTACTATCGCGGTATTAGTCTTTTATCCATTTTGTAATGGGCGTTTTATGTGAAAGACTGAAGCCCTTGATGGAAACCCTGATTGGACCTTATCAGTGTGGGTTTAGACCAGGGAAATTCACGACTGACCAAATATTCTTTCTACACCAAATCCTGGAAAAGATCCACGAAAAGCAAATCGATATATACCGCCTTGTTGTCGATTATAGAGCTGCTTTCGACAGCCCCATGCTGGGAAAATTGTACGTAAAAATGTCTGAGCTTGGGATTCCGGTTAAACTGATCCGTCTCTTTAGAATGACGCTGGCCAACACTAAACCAGCAGTGAAGGTGGGGAAAGACCTCACAGAACCATTCCGTACCAAGCGAGGACTGGGATAAGGCGACACACTTTCATGCAATCTCTTCAACATCTTAATGGAGATAATAATGAGAAAAGCTGCAGTAAATACGAACAGGACCATTAACACGACAAGCCATAGACATCATTGGGCGAAATTTGCGAGAGAATCGAAGAAGAATCATCGAAGGTGGGTCTTGCTGTTAATGAGGGCAAGACAAAATTGATGGTGTCAACGACTAGACAAACCTCTCGGCTTGGTCCGCACTTCAACGTCGACAACCTATTAATTTTGAAGTGGTATATGAATTTGTCTACCTTGGATCCGCCGTGAACAAGGACAACAACGTCAGCCTGGAGATAGATAGGAGAGTTGTGCTTGCAAATAGATGCCATTTTGGGCTCAGCAAGCGGTTTAGGAACAAAGCCCTCTCTCGACGGAGAAAAGTCCAGCTAGACCAGACTCTCATTTTGCCTGTCCTGGCATATGGCTCCGAAACTTGGGTTATATCGCAAGCGTATGAAAATCGCCTGGGAGTATTCGAGAGAGAAATTCTCCGTAAAATATATGGTCCTGTTAAAGACAATGGCGAGTCGTTGGAATCAAGAGCTATATCATTTGTATTTCGAAGTGGACGTAGCTAGGCCAATCAGATTAAGCCAACTGCGTTGGCTAGGACATGTTATCAGAATGGATGAAGATGAACCAGCTCGAAAGGTTTTTGATAACGTATCCAATGGAAGCAGAAAAAGAGGACGACCAAGGCTCCGCTGAAAAGACCAGTCCGAAAAAACACTCTGTATCCTTGACGTTACCAATTGGCGAGAAGAGTCGAAAAATAGAACCAGTTGGAGGAATATGTTAAAACTTATTTATTTGGTTGTTTAATTAATACGTGTAAGGTATCTAAGGTTGTAAAATAACCAATAAAAGAAAGAAAGAAGAAAAAACCTGCAGCTTTTGGACCGAAGTTCCTTATCGCACGTTGCGGGATGGGGGCTAAATGAAAAAATGTTAAACAACTTTTTTTTTAACTACTTTATTACAACCCATTATTATCAACTATATTGGGTATTTTTGCTTTGGTTTGGTTTAAAGGGAAGCTTTATAGGTGGAGCCTGTGTATTACATATTGTAGTGTTGAATGAAAAGTAAGTTCAGAAAAGCCAAAGTGCAAGACTGGCAAATCCATGAAATACAACCCTGAGCATGGAATTACATTTGGTAGCACACATACTCTTACACTCGTACTTTTCGTTTGGTTTCTGTCTAGACTAACATATTCTTGTTTACTGGGAAATTTTCTAGGTGGAGCCTGTTTATTACATTTTGTAGTTTTGAACCGAATAAAAGGTAAATTTAGAAAAGCCAAAGTGAAAGAAGTTTTAAAAGAGAGCATTTTCTTAAATAAGTGCCTTTTCTTTAAAAAAGTAAAATTTCTCAAAAATAATACCTATTCATATTCTTAAACGAAGTACCTTTTCTTAAAAAAACACCTTATCTTAAAGAAATACCTTTGCTTAAAAAAGTAAATTTTCTTACAAAAAGTACATTTTCTTAAAAACAGTAATGTTTTAAATAAATACCTTCTCTTAAAAAAGTACATTATCTTACAACAAATTGCCTTTTCTTAAAAAACTACGTTTTCTTTAAAGAGTACCTATTATGTAAAACAAAATAACTTTTCTTGAGATAAGTACCTACTCTTAAAATTGTACCTGTTTTTGAAAAAGGAACAATTCTAAAAAAAGTTCCTATTTTTAAAAATAAAAATTTGTTAAAAAAATACCTTCTCTTAACAAAACTGCATTTTCTTACAAAAATTCCTTTTCTTAAAAAAAAGTTCCTCTTCTTAATAATAAAATAAAATCCTTTTCTTTTCTTTGAGAAGTAGCCTTTCTGAAAATTAGTACATTTTCTTAAAAAATAACCTTTACCTAAAAAGAGTACCACTTCTTTAAAAAGTACTTGTTCTTAAAAAATTACTTCCTTGTAAAGAAAATCATACTCTTAGGCTTTTTATTACAGACAGTACTTCTTATTAAAAATGGTACCTTTTCTTAAAAAAACATTAGCTTTTAAGAAAAGAAGTACCTCTTTTTAAAAAATTACCTTTTCGGGAAAATATAATACATATTCTTACAAAAAGGACCTAAAAATACATATTTTACAAACAGTATCTTTTCTTAAAGGTCCATTTAAACTATAGTAGTTTTCAACGGGCGCCTTAGGCATGTTAGAACTAACTAGTACATAATATATAGCGAAAGGAACTTCGTTCCAACCGTGTGTCCCCTACGCCTCATGTAATTTTTTTTGTTTCGTTGTTGTCTGTCACATTTTTGATTACAGCAGTTTTCACCAAAACAAATCCACATTTGGGTCACAAAAAAATATATTATAACCTATTAATTATTGCGTCTCTAACATGTAATATTGAATATCAAACACAATATGTTTGAACTCAATTATACTATATTTGAGACAAGCTACAAATTTGGATCCAAACAACGAAAAAAAAATTGTCTGGTATTTCATCAAGACTGCAAACAGTTTATTGTTATGCCAGTGAATTTTCTGTAATACCAGACAAATTCAAATATCAAACACTGCAGAAGGATGAGCCATGGTACGACAAAGAATGTTGCATTGCAACTGATGAAAAAGACGCTGCACGTATGGCAACAAAACAGTCAGTTTCAACAATGAATAATGGATTTCCAGAGGGTAAGAAGAGGCTCAGACAAATTATCTGCTGGTAAGTTGCAAACATTGTTTGCCCTTAACAGCTTGTTTTATTTTTTAAGTGAACCCCATTCCTACACGCTGAAGAATCTGTCTTTTTTTCTTGTTTGCATGCAAATATAAAGTGTTTGTAGCTTGTCGAAAATATACTTTGCAAACACATTGTGTTTACTATTCAATATTACATGTTTGAGACACAATGATCAATGTTTTTGGGACCCAAATGTGGCTTTGTTTGTTGAAAACTGCTGAAAATAAAAACGAGACAGACAACAAAGAAGATAAAAGCAGCAGATCTTCAATTCATGAAAACAATGCTTGCAAACACATATATGTTTACTGCAATATGTTTCTGGGTCCGTTTTTTCAGCATATTTGGGTTAGGGTTTGAGATAAAATAATTTGTTAAGTTAAAGCAAATGTTATGCATAAATCGTTCCTTATCTACCGTCACACTCCGCCACCCTATCGCAATCATTGAAATTGAACAATTTAAATTTCTTGTCATTCAGAAGAAGTTTGAAAGGAAAGTTATGTTGTTCATATTCATTCATATCAAATAGTAGTCAGACATATATGAATATGCATGAAAATACAAAAATATTTCTGCATTATCTCAACATTTGCATATATATATCATTCATAAACTTTGAATGACATCTTTTGAATAGACAAACCCAGTTAATCGAAAAAGTGTTAACTGTGATAAAGAAAAAATATGAATTTCAATTTTATCTCATAATTAATTAGTTTCGTTTCTGAAACATCAACATTTTCCAAGCAGGATTTGAAATTGCTAAATTATTTTAATACCTATCGTGCATTATTGACTGTGACTAATAAAATGATTGCACCAAATTGAAATGAAACAGACTGCACAGAAAATAGTTTTGTTGTCGGTTGCTACGTCTATGACTGCGGCAAACACACACACACATCTTAATCGACAGCAACAATCATTTGGGTGAGATTGACTAATTACTACGATAGCCGAAGCTAATTTTTTGACAGCAAAAGCAACAGTCAATGCGATGACTGCAATGACCACTGAAAGCATAATTTGACTATCAAGGACCAGAAATAACACTGGTAATCGAATTAACTCCTAAGTATGGAGCAGAATGGTTTCGTAGATGATTCTTATAGAAGTTGTTTTTTTGAAAATTACTAAAATCTGATATGGTCTACGGAAAGGTGGCTATGGTCAGAAAACAACTTTTCTTTTTAACAGTTGTTAAAAATTGCGAGTCGGGTTCGCAAGTTGCGTTCATGTTTCCGCTTCCACCTCTTGCTTTCTCTTGTTGCCTTGGGCTCTCTACCTCTCAGCAAACTTCAACTATGTACAGCTTTGCTTCAAGTATTTGAGTGAAATTCTTCTACAAAGGTAATTTTTTAGCCCCAAAATTTCTTTCAAACTTCAAATGTAATTTGATGCAAAAGAAGTGAACTTAGGAGTCTGAGCTGTGTTTCATTGAAAAGAGCGTTCAATGTTCTATAAAATCAATTCAAAAATAAAATATTAATTTTTCTGACCATAGATACCTCTCCGTAGACCAGGTCACATATGCAATTTGAGTTGTTCCTTCACTTTACAGTTTTGAAAAAAAAACAATTACAAAATTGGAAAAAGAATTGAGTTTTCCTCGTTTTATTAACGTATTTTAACGAATTTCTGTACATTTGTCTTGTATGGTAGCCTAAGCCTTAATATCTATCAAACTAAACCAGAGAATCTTTCGCAGTTAATGTGCACGTATTCAATTCATGAAGAAAAATAAAAACTAGTTTCTTTATATAAAATTGAACATGCAAAATAAACAGGGTTTTTATCAATTCTTTGATCTGATGGAAAAGTGTTAATAAAATATTCGAACTTTGCGTAAAAAATTCTATAAGAATCATTTATACAAATTTCTGGAAACGTTATGGTTAACATGGTTACTATTACTAACCAACTGTCACAGCAAATGCAATGCATTTCGTATTGCTTAAACAATAAATACAATTGCTTTGACTACCGCAGTCATTAGTAATTTTCTTCCGAATAACTGTTGCTGTCGGCTACGACTTGTGATTTATCGCAATCGTAGACGTAAATGTTTTCTGTGTATGATGTTGCATTTCATTTTGTTCCAATCATTTTCATGTGTGCAACAATATCAGTAGTCCTATGACAGAAATTTTGTATATTTCAGGCCAGGGGGATTCTATGGCACAGCTGATAGAAAAGGTACACTAATTAAAAGGTACACTAGTACACTAATTTTAAATATTGTTTTTTGATACTAATGACAGCTAAATTACATATGTTTTATGTTGTTTGCATTCAACGAAAATACGTATTCCCTTTGATTTCTCTCCGTTTCATGTCCAACGAAAGTGTAAAATTGGTAAAATACAGCACCAAATAAAACTCTATGAAATGGCCTACTGTCTCGTCGTCCTGAAGAGGTATCGAAGAGAGTAATGGAAACGCTTAAGTATTACTCTATGTTCAGGCGTAAGAAAAGGCAGTGGAGAAAGCGCGAGAGTGAGAAAATTGAGACATACAGAAGGAAGAACGAATCCCGAAAATTCTACTAAAACGGAACTAATGGACATGGTTCAGGGCCCACCTTCTGTAAAGACACGGACGGAAACCTCATGTGCAGAGCATGTTGGGAATATGAAGAGATAATTTCTCCGCGCTACTGGTGCCTGAGATATTCAATGACAATGACAGGCGAGGTCAGAACAGCTATTGCCCGTCTTCAGGACAACAAAGCCGCTGGAGCCGATGCATTACCGGCGGAGCTATTTAAGGCTGTCGGCGATGAGCTGATAAGTTGCATGCATCAGCTCATTAGCTATAGTATGAGCTATATCCCGACATTGATATAGTTAAGCGGATCAAAATAACGCGATTGCGCTGGCTAGCCCATGTCAGTAAAATAGGCGAAGACCAACCAGCACGAAGGGTTTTCGAAACCGAACTCGAAGGAAGACGAAAAATATGAAGACCAAGACTCCGCTGGAGGGATCAGGTTGACGAATCCCTGCGTACATTTGGTATTGTCAACTGGAGAAATAAAGCAAAAGATCGCACTGGTTGGCGAAATATGTTATATTCATTTTGTAAGGTCGCTAACTCCCCGGGGATGTTCGAGACCGGATAAGTAAGAAAGTAGGAGTTAAAACCAATAATAATAGTTAAAATCTCAAAACACCACTTTATTATTATTAATATTATTTCAACTTTTTTACTCCAGCAATGAATTTTATTTGTTGTCACATCACAAGTAGAATTGCACCGAATAACTGTCAACAAAATCTTCTAATGGGCGTCCGCAAATTAAAGCAGTATTTGAATTTTGTGCCATGTGTGAGGTAAAGTGTTGCTGTTGAAGAAAAATTACGGCGTGACAGAAGACAGTTGGGGGTTATGATAAATTTAACTCTAAATTAAAGGACAACGTGTTTTCATATTTGGAAAGTAGTCAAGGGGTTTCGAACAAACTTGAGGCTCATTTTCACATTTGGGGTTCAGAAAATACACAGTGATTGTTGAGAAACAAATGAATCAATAGCGTGTCACTGTTTGGCGTAGATTTTAGGCAAGGGACATAATCGGACCATTCTTCACCGAAAATGCGGCAGGTCAGGCAATAACAGTTAATGGTGTTCTGTTGCGATATGATAACACAGTCTAAAAAAAATGGTGTCCCGTAACATCCCATGAAGGGATTGGGGAGAGCTTCTCACAATCAGTGAGAGGTGCGCCTTCTAGTTTTACACTCACTGATTGGGACCTACAGTTTGACACCGGTTCTGAACGTTATTTTGAGAAGCATTTTCATGGCTCGATAGTGTCGCCATCACTAAGCGAGGTGACCGCCGTCTTGCACCACAGTATGGTTGCTCCTAAATTGCATGATATAGATGTGGAGGACATGAGCTTTCATGAAGACGGTCCCCCATGCCATATTTTCCGAAAAAGATACAATTACAATTCAATCTTGCGTGAATTTTGGGACAGCTTTTGAAATATGGCATGTGTAATGGCCGTCGGTGGTGCAATGGTAGTGTGCGTGGCTCTTCTGCATGAGAACGTGGGTTCGATCCCTTTTATGACCACCGTAAATTTCTTTCGACGGCGGTCACCTCGCTTAGGGACGGCGACACTATCGAGTATTTAGCCATGAAAAAAGCTCCTCAAAATACCGTTCGGAAACGGTGTAAAACTGCGGGCCCCAACCAGTGAGTGTAAAACTTGAACGTGCACAGCTCACTGGATTGTGAGAAGTTTTCCCTAATTCCTTCATGGGATGTAACGGGAAACCCTTTTTTTCTTTGAAACATGTTTCGTTGTAGCAACGAACAAATCATCGGTTACACATAAATTGTCATTGCAGCAATGTAAACATATTCGTTAGCATGTTGCGTCCCTGCGACGATGAGGGTGCATACAGTGCTTGTTCGTTTATTGTAGCTAATAAAAGAGTAGAGCGTTTGTTTTAAACGAAATAACTTTTTGGGTAGAAAGCAGAGTTGGAATGATTTTAGGGCTTAGACTTTTTATTACTGCTAAAAATTTGTATTTTCTAATAGTCAGTCAGTTAGTTAAATACGCTTGAACTTTGTTCTTTTGTATGAATTCAAAAATACTTACATTGTTTGCTTAAAGTATCCTTTGGCTGTTGAAGATGATCGCGGAATCCATTTAGCTTCACTTTTAAGTATTTAGCTTCACTTGTTTTTATAAAAAATTATATATATTTTCATGATATGAATTTGTTGTTATTATACACATAAAATATTGTATATGTATGTATATAATTGAATAATTATTTTTTAAAACTTTAATGACATTACTAGGTTTTATTTAGTTTAAGCTTTCCAATTACTAAATCTGTAACCGCCGATTTTAAATCCCTAATCCATCATGATGTGGATTTTTATTCGAAAATTGTTACTATCGAAGATATGACACTATTATTTATCACTTGTCATCGGTTAACTGTTTTCAAAACAAATCGCGTAATGGATTCAAAACTCTGGCAATAAGAAAACGCGCTAATCTAAATCTCCGTCGTTCGATATTGGGTGCACTTTACATTATACTTCGGTTTTTGTTTCCGTGTCTTGACTTCACTTCTTCGATTCGTTGTATAGATTTTTGTTTGTTTTGTTTTTGGAACGGTACGCTTTGGTCGCACTACGAGCAGCAACTGTAACCACCGACCGTTGCAAGAGTCGCGAGTGAGCTGAATTCAAGGTAGAAATTGAAAAATGCCGTAACGCCACCGAACGTAACAGAAATATCCAAAGAAACACACACACGCACAAATGCCAGGCAAACAGTCACCCAAGCGAAAAGCAGTTAAGAACGTTTCATATGGCCAATAACACCACCACCACCACCAACAGCACCGCTATCACTATGAGTAGCAGCAGTGGGACCACCACCAGTAGCACCACCATCACCATTTATTCACGCACTCATACCCGCACACACTAGTGACAGTTTGTATGGATCATCATCGTGGCCGTGGTCGTTGTCGTCGTTGTCTCCGTTGATGGATGGATCGCTTCTCTTTTTCTCGAACGAAGGTGGAACAATAGCGCAACAAACAGGCTACGGCTTTTTCTTGTGAACGGTCTCGTCTGTGCGTTGTTGTTCTGCTGTGCGTTGCCTTGAATAGGGCGGAAGCGGAAAACCAGTTCCATCACTACCACCACTTAAAAAGCGTTTTATGTTCACGGCACAAACCAGTTTTCTACCAACCACATTGAAGTGCCCCTTAGTGTTGAAAGAGTGAGCGACCATCGCCATCTACAATCTACGGCCGTATTCTGATTGGCTACTGCAGTCACTGTGTGTCTCGCTCACTCGTATGCGCCAAAGTAGTGAAATGGGCTAAAGTGTATGGTAGATAGAGAGGGAGATAAATGGATTAATGTGAAATGTGATACAGTGGGCTACAAGGTAGCACAGGTAGGGGTTATGTATGTATTTGCAAACATAAACTTAAAAGCCAGAAGGGGAATTTATGATGCACGCAAAGACAAATTCGATACGCCCAATCGAAATCTCAGGTAAATAAAGTTTGTTTTGGTAACGTAACGTTTGAGTCCAACATATCATTTCGTTTACGACAACCGGAAAACGCTTCCAGAACCGGAATTCTGTAACTTTTTAACGATAAAAATCCGTAGTTAAAATTCTGAATCTGAAGTTTAAGCCGGCGAAGATTAGTACACTCCACTTCAACAGGGGCCAACGTCAATTAGATATCGTGATCGGTTGCATCGCCATCAAACATTTACATATTGCAGTGGCGTCGAATAACAACGCCGGGGAGCATGCGAAAAAGGCTATCGACGGGGTTCACAGGACATGTAATTTCCTGAAGATATCCAGTGGGTGCAATTTTGGAGTCATTCGGTAGACTGGAATACGGTACTTCGGCACTGTCACGTGACAATCACTTGTCGTGTTATGTGTAAGTAACATTACATTAAATTCAGGCACGTGATTCCAAACTTCAATCGCGTGCGTCACTGCAGGTGACTGAATATTTTGCTATTTAGCTCACAAATTATACTCACGAAACACAGTCACGAATCGCAAATGATTACCGAAACCAGAACAACTTATAACCAAATTATCAGCTTGATGACGACCTTTAACTTCAAGAAATTGACACGATTTGGAATTGGAATATGTGAACGCTCCTTGATACGACGCGATAGGCGCAGGTCTCCAATGAATTCTTGAGAAACAACCTGCTCTTCTTGGGACTGTGCTAAACACGACTGCCGGAAAATGTAGAGCTCACAAAATATACTGATACTACTATACAACTATACTGTACTCCGGAATACAACTATAACTATACTGTATTCAACTATACTGTACTCCGGAAAACCCAGCGGACATCCAAGAATGGGTGGTGTGGGGATTCTATTTTCCAAAACCGCCAAAAATTCTCTCATAGAGTAGAAGCCATGCTCGGATAGGATAATTACAACTCGCTTCAGAACACGTGCCAGAAATTTATCGTTTTTTCAGTACTATGCCCCTACAGAAACGGCAGATATCTCCATCAACGAGGACTTCTACAGCCACCTGGCCCATATCGTCGCATCGGCAAACCGCGTGGAAAACCTGGGTAAGTGACTTGAGAATGATCCAGAACGGTGGACCTTAACAAAGTAACGTGTATGTCCCCGGTGAATATTACGGAGGATCTAATTGAATACTTCTCTATGGCATCGTAGTTTGGTGGAGGTCCCTCCAAAAGAAATATATTCTGAATTCCTTGATGAAAATTCAAAGATCAGCACTGATTAGCGTTAATGGAGCAATGGGCACGTCGTCAGGTACTGCACTTAATGCTATCCTGAACATCTGTACTCCTGATATCATGGCCGAATCGGCAGCCGCTATATCCCTGATGAGAATCAGAGATTGTGGCGTTTTAATATCGGGGCATTCCTGACACGCTGAATTACTACACCGGATCAACTCTATTTCCGTAAAAATGGACTACTGTATCCCCTACCTTCTACCAGCGACAAATCTAAGGACTTTTATTCCAAAAAGGAATACCTGGGAAAAGTCACTGAAAGGGGACACCAGTAGTATCAGATTTTTCACGGATGGATCAAAGTTGGACAAGCAAGTAGGCTATGGGGTCCAATCACCGGACCTAAATATAAATATCTCCTTCAAGCTACCTGATCACTGTAGTGTATTTCAGGCGGAAATTACCGCCATACTGGAGGTTGCTGAACTACTGAAAAGTAGTGTCACAACCCTCCGGAGAATATGTATCTACACAGGCAGCCAGGCTGCCATAAAATCCCTGGAAGCCATGATTGCTACGTCCCTGACGGTGAAAGAATGCCACTCATCACTTAGGGTGATGGCAGAGTATTTTGACATCAGGCTCATCTGGGTACCGGGACACAGCGACATTCCAGGCAATTGCGTAGTGGATGCGTTAGCTAGACAGGGCACTACGGCACAGGTTCTTCTTGCAAAAGAAGGTGTTTGTATGCCAAACCTGCCGTTTGCAGATCAGGCAGTGCGTCGATAATATGTTCAAGGACAAGGGGAGACTTACTTCAACTTGCAAACAAGCCAGGGTCCTCTGGCCACAGGTGGACAGGAAGATGACTAGGCAACTATTTAACTTGCCGGGAGGCAGGTTATCCACAATGATAGGAACACTTAAGGGACATTGTCTTGTAGGAAAACACGCCCTAAGATTGGGACATAGAAACTCCACTCTCTGTAGATGCTGCATGGATGAGGACAATGAAACGCCGAAACACCTCTTAGATTGCCCTGCTGTGGCAGGGCTAAGAAGAAGGATATTCGGAGCACATCTAGTTAGGACCGTAGCCCTACAGGATATTCCTGTAGGTCTTATAGACAAATTTATTAAAAGGGAAAATTGGCTGGACGACTAGTCAATAGTTGCTATGGAGGAAACTGCAGGTATCACAATGGGCTGCTTTAGCCTAAGCTTGCTGTCTTGCAGCCTTGTCAACCAACCAATTGTCCACATAGCCATAAGTAGAAAATGGCGTGGATCTTTACTGGATGCGAGCAACAAAGGTCGAGCTGATTGTGTAAGTGACCACCTACCACTCATTGGCACTATCCGTTTGAAAGTTGCGGCTATTATGAAGGAAAATCCAATCCAGAGCAGATTTTTTGTTGGAGAAACTTCAGATTCCGACCACTAAGTCCGCATACATTGGCGCTTTACAGTCATCACTGCAGACACTAGCCAGTAAGCATTCTCCCCAGTCCTAGGATACGGTCGTTCGTGACCGTGCGTGATTTCGTTTTCTTGTCTCGAGAGCGTGCATGATCGTGAAAGTTTGAAAAATTATCGGCATTCTCCCTAGACCTGAAAATTAACTCACGCTCACGCCTGTGGTTTGAACTGGCAACGGCTAAGGAGCTTTCGAGAGTTTTTGAGGCGCGTCTCCCGGCGTACGAAACTCTTTTGACTTTGAACGCGGACCTCAACACCAGCTTCTGCAAATATTTCGTCAAATTCAGAAGTATCTTCACCAGCATTGGGTATATATCGACTACTTCTCGTAGGACATGCAAGGTCACGGTGCATGGTGATTTCTTCAAAGGAAAGGGGCTGCGCACTGTAAAGCTTAAGCTGGAGCGAAATTGGGTACAATATCTATGCGGCGAACGTGAATTTGATCAGGGAGAATAATTTTGAGATATTCCATTTCGACGGGTCGGTAAAAGAAGATATGTCGGGAGCGACTTTTGTGCATGGAAAGCCCATAATTCCACCACTGGAAAACCCACACAAAAATGTCGCTCTCTCTTGATGCATTCGCTTTTCGACAATCGGGTTTTAAATACCCAAATGCGGCAATTTTGGTTGTTAACATAGACACCGAATTGAAAATGTTCTTCGTCATGTTGAGTGTCGACCACTGTCAAGCACTGTCAAGTTTTTGCACAAACTTGCCTGTAGCACGCTCTATGGGTGCTTCATTTCAGCCAAAACTTCTGTTCATCAAACGCACAATTTGGCGTGTCTGTTTTACTTGGCCGTAATGTCAATAAAATATGGGCCATACGACATTCTGAGACACGACTTAGGCATAGTCGATGACATGTAGGTGTTCATATATAATCCACTGAATTAGGAACGGTGCTTCTGTATTGGTTGCTGCCATTACACCGCTTATAAGTGGGATAAATAACGAGGAAGAAAAGTCACATCCTCATCTAACGTTTGCAGACGTGGTGGTGTTTACTTGGAACCATTTGCGTGTTTCATCCCAAATGTCTATATACTTACGTGATAGCATTCGTG
This sequence comes from Phaonia tiefii, assembly GCA_963931995.1. NCBI lineage: Eukaryota > Metazoa > Arthropoda > Insecta > Diptera > Muscidae > Phaonia > Phaonia tiefii. The sequence continues at coordinate 204,318,099 of OZ008371.1, read as the reverse complement.
TGTTTCCTCCCAACCCTCCATATACTTACGTGGAAAACATGTGTACATTTCCTCCCAAACATGCGGTTACTTACGTGGAAGCCTATGCGTGTTTCCTCCCAAAAATATTAATATTTAGAAGAAATTATTTTCCGATTTTAGTATTATGATTCGATTTATTATAATTCAATTTACCAATACAAATGTAAATCTGTTATCATTGAATGCATTATTTCAATTTTTCATGAAATGAGCATCTAAATGAGAAACTTCGTCACCAAACCCTACAACACTTTTACCACACGATTATCACTATGCGTTGGTACTAGATTGTTCAAATCCGAAACCGAAAAACTGGCGAAACCGGTTAACCGTCCTTTTGCAATTAACCGTGTGCCAGATTTTAAAAAAAAACTTAATATTCGAATAAACCGATTTCACATCGGTTAACCGGTTTTTACTCAATTTGTATTAAATATCCGTACAAAAATTTTAAAATTAAACACAACGAACATGATTTTCAAATATTAATACATTTTAAAATTAAGTAACACGATAACAATTTTCAAATATAATTGTATAGCTTGAATAAGTTATACATAAGATTTTAAAAATTTTATTTTATTTCAAAAAGATTTTATAATTTCAAACAGAACTAAATAACTTAAACTAGTACATAACTTAATTATTGCACTTTGAAAGATTTTCAAGCGTAAAAATTTCTATCAAATTTGAATATGATTTCCAAGCTTAAATGAGTTTAATGTAAACTTGAAACTACCATTTTTATATTAAACACGCAGTCCGAATTGGAATATGATATACATTTTAATTTAAAAATTAAACCTGGTTGTCCAATTTACAATACAAAATAATTCAATTCAATTCAACTTCAATTCAAATCTTTTAAATTCAATTCAACTTCAATTCATTTAAATTCAATTCTTTTAAATTAAATTCAATTAATTTAAATTCAATTCGAATCAATTCAATTGATTTGATTTCAATTCAATTCATTTAAATTAAAATCAATTCTCTTCATTTAAATTTCAATTCACTTCAGTTCAATTCAATTCCATTCCATTCCATTCCATTCAATTCAATTAAATTCAATTCAATTCAATTCAATTCAATTCAATTCAATTCAATTCAGTTCAATTCAGTTCATTTAAATTCAATTCAATTCAATTCAATTCCATTCAATTAAATTAAATTCAATTCAATTCAATTCAATTCAATTCAATTCAATTCAATTCAATTCAAGTGTGAATACACACCGCAGTAGCTTAACGGGCTCGACGCTGCTGAAGATGATTGCTCACAAACATCGAAACGACCGTCCAGCGACCGTTCGTATCTCACCTGTGCCATTTACATTTTTTTCACTAACAGGAGAAAATATGATCAGGAAATTACAGCTTAAAAATAACTCGGATCTGAGACAAGACAACTCAATTCAATTCAACTTAATTAATTTAAATTCAATTCGTTTAAATTCAATTCAATTTAATTCAATTCATTTAAATTCAATTCATTTCACTCCAACTCATTTCAATTGATTTCATTTCAGTTCAATTCAATTTAATTAAATTCAGTTGAATTCAATTCATTTCAACTCAGTACAATTCAATTCATTTAAATTCAATTCAATTTAATTCAATTAAATTCAATTCAATTGAATTGAATTGAATTCAATTTAATTTAATTTAATTCAATTCAATTCAATTCAATTCAATTCAATTCAATTCAATTCAATTTAATTTAATTTAATTTAATTTATTCAGTTCAATTCAATTCAATTCAATTCAATTCAATGCAATTCAATTCAATTCAATTCAATTCATTCAAATTCAATTCAATTGAATTCAATTCAATTCATTTAAATTCAATTCAATTCAATTCAATTTAATTCAATTCAATTCAATTCAATTGAATTGAATTGAATTCAATTTAATTTAATTTAATTTAATTCAATTCAATTCAATTCAATTCAATTCAATTCAATTCAATTCAATTCAATTCAATTCAATTCAATTCAATTCAATTCAATTTAATTTAATTTAATTTAATTTAATTCAATTCAGTTCAGTTCAATTCAATTCAATTCAATTCAATGCAATTCAATTCAATTCAATTCAATTGAATTCAATTCAATTCATTTAAATTCAATTCACTTCAATTCAATTTAATTCAATTCTATTCAATTCATTTAAATTCAATTCAATTCAGTTCAATTCAATTTAATTCATTTCCATTCAATTCAACTCCTTCAAATTCAATTCACTTCAATTCATTTCAATTCAATTTAGTTCAATTCATTTAAATTCAATTCACTTCAATTTAATTCAATTCCATTCAATTCAATTCAATTCATTTAAATGCACTTCAATCAATGCAATTCAATTCAATATAATTTAAATGTATTCAATTAAATTGAATTCAATTCAATATATTTAAATTCAATTCAGTTCAATTAATTAATTTAAATTAATTTAAATTTAATTCAAATAGAAAAAAACAACAATGGTGCTATATTTTCTGAATAATAATGATTCGTTTTATGAGTAACGGAAGCAAGACAAGAAAATGTTATTTAAATAAATATATAAACATATAGTTTTCCAAACAAATCGAAAGAAAGAATCGAAAAGAGAATCGAAAGTAAAACGATAACCGGTTTTTCCATTCTCTGAAACCGAAAACCGGCATTCCGAAAAAGTGGTTTTTGGAACAAAGCGTAGAAAAGTTATTCCAAATAGTCGGGTTGTTTAACATTGGTACACAAACAAAATCGTTTCTCACTTTGGTAGTGCAAATATCTACGAAAGACATACGCAAAGCAAAACGCAAAAAAAAACCGTTTCCCATTACATCCCTTGAAGAGATTGGGGAGAGCTTCTCACAACCAGTGAGCTCTGCGCTTTTTAATTGTTCACTCACTCATTGGGACCTACCGTTTTACACCGTTTCCGAACGGAATTTTCAGAAGCTTTTTCTTGTCTAAGTACTCGATAGTGCCGCCACACAGTGTCACGGCAGTGGCCAAAAATGATATAAGTGAACATTAAAATTTTATAATTGTTTTTTCTTTATTTACAAGTAAACACTTATATTAGATGAAATATAAAATTTTTTCTGGATATGTGGACTAGATTTTGTTTTATAGAAGCTCAATTGTGATAGTTGTTAAGCCTGTGGTACATCATTGCCAAATGTAGAATTTTATATATTTTTGAAATGCTGTTATTTCAAATACATAATGTAACTGTCGGTATAGATTACATATAAATGTCAAATTTGAGTTGCATTTAATATGGCAACACTGGTTTTGTTGACAAATATGTATCACATGGAAAGAACCGTTAGCTGAAACATATGTCTACAGATGTGTCAAAGTGAATGTGAACCGCATGTTGTGAAGACTTAAAAAAAATACATCAAAATACTACTCTAATTTTTGGATATTTAGTTCACAATAGTGTGTATTTAAACATATCTAAATTTCAACTGCGCCAGAGTGCGCTTTTATTTTTTATGAATATTTTTCAGTGTCTACTCCATTGAAGATACGCGAATTATTCAATATATGGTTAGAGGTGAAGCACAACAAAAACACCATAATCGAGTGTAAAATAAAAGAATTTGTGGAAAATCATTTGGATCGAGAATTAGACGACTCTGAGAAAAAAAAATTCACTTTACGCTTTGGAGATTTAGCAGTAATTGGAAAAAATATGGACGGAAAAAGGCTTCGTTTGAAAAAGCCTTTAGTAGCTGGTTGGATAGTGAAATATTGCATGGGGATCCAACTTCTGCTGTAAGTTATTATCAGTTCTTGGCATCAATCAGAGATAAAACAACTCTATTGTTTTTTTAGGAACCAAGTTCAAGTTCTGTTAAAGGTAGGCCACGTTTGTCTTTCGACCAAGCACCACATCGAACTAAGCGAAGACGTGTTGATGAACTTGTTGCATCAACATCTGCAGAAGCTATTACAAAAGCAGCAGAAAAATTGTCCGCTGGAAGTAACAGTGGAACTATTTCAGTGGAAAAGGCGCTCGCATTGTACGTGGATATGGATCTCTCTTGTAGGCAATACAATATGATGAGAAACGTTGTGAATGCTGTGCATAAAAATTGTTTTCCGTCCTATTATTCCATCGTAGAAGCAAAAAAAAAATTTATTCCAGATGGAATTAAAGTTTCAGAAACGGAAGCACATGTTCCATTACAGGCAATTTTGGATAAAACCGCAAATAGCATTTTAAATAAGTTGGAATTTGGTGCGGAAAATAATGTTATTTTAGAGTGCAAGTGGGGATTTGATGGCAGTGGCGGCCATAGCATATACAAACAAAAATTTGAAAGCCAAGACGCTACTGACGAGTTTTTGTTTGTTGCATCTTTCGTACCATTGCGTATCATGGAAGACAAAAATGAAAAAATTTTGTGGCAAAACAACAGACACTCTTCTCTTCGGCTATGTAGACCTCTGAAAATTTTATTTACTAAAGAAAATTCAGAGCTTATAATGAAAGTAAAAGACGACATTCATCGTGAAATTGAACAATTAACAACATATGTCTATAATAATGATAAAAAGAAAATTAAAGTTCAGTATCGCCTAAAATTAACGATGATCGACGGGGCTGTGTTAAATGCTATACATGGGCATAAGAGTTCTGCGACTTGTGTTTTGTGTGGAGCTAAACCTACACAAATGAATACAGAATTAGTTCTTGTAAGAAATGTCAACGAAAATTGCTATGAATATGGGTTATCTACCTTACATGCGTGGATCAAATTTTTTGAATGCATTGTTCACATTGCATATAAACTACCCATAAAGTCATGGCGTATAGTGGATGAACAAAATAAGCGAGTAGTGGCGGAAAATAAAGAGAAGATTCAAAAAAAATTCAAGGATGAAATAGGGCTTATTGTAGACATGATTAAAACAGGATATGGCACTTCGAACGATGGTAACACGGCCAGACGTTTCTTTTCAAATATTGAACAGGCGGCTCAGATAACAGGTGTTGATAAAACTTTAATAAACAACTTTTCTGTTATATTAAGAACATTGTCTAGTGGACTGCACATAAATGTGACAAATTTTGAAAAGCTACTAAAGGAAACATTTACTTTATATATTAAGCTATACCCCTGGTACTACATGCCTGTTACTGTGCACAAAGTTTTAGTTCACGGTATTACTTACATCAAGTACTCCAATGTACCAATTGGAATGTTATCAGAGGAAGCCATCGAGTCCTGTCACAAAGTAATTCGAAGTAATAGATTGAGGCATACAAGAAAGACGAGTAGAGTTGACTCCAATAGGGATCTAATACATTACTTAATTCTGCAGTCAGAGCCTGATATTTCGATGAACAGTCAAAAAATAAAAATAAAAAGATACGATCTTAATGAAATAAAGGATTTTGTTTTTGTGGAAGATGAAAGCATAGTATCCGAGGATGATTTATGCAATAGTATTGATGTTGTAACATTTGAAGATGTAAGCGTTGATAATAGTTAATAAGATATACGCATGTCTGGAACTAAAAATAAAGATATTGTTTTTATTAATAAAATCTTTTTGTTATTAATATAAAATTTGTACTGTTTTTTTAATATTTTGCATGAAGACCAATATAATTTTAAATTAAATATAATAAACTTATATATATGGGAGGATATATGGGAGGTATGCGTGTCCTTTGAGATAATTGCATATAACTTAACACAGTTATCAATAATATATGAGAGACAAATCGAGTCAAATATAGTTCAATTCCAACAACAATTTTGGAAAATATTAGCATTTTTCGTTTCAGGATATATGGGAGGTATGCGTGTCCTTTGAGATAATTGCATATAACTTAACACAGTTATCAATAATATATGAGAGACAAATCGAGTCAAATATAGTTCAATTCCAACAACAATTTTGGAAAATATAAGCATTTTTCGTTTCAGGATATATGGGAGGTATGCGTGTCCTTTGAGATAATTGCATATAACTTAACACAGTTATCAATAATATATGAGAGACAAATCGAGTCAAATATAGTTCAATTCCAACAACAATTTTGGAAAATATAAGCATTTTTCGTTTCAGGATATATGGGAGGTATGCGTGTCCTTTGAGATAATTGCATATAACTTAACACAGTTATCAATAATATATGAGAGACAAATCGAGTCAAATATAGTTCAATTCCAACAACAATTTTGGAAAATATAAGCATTTTTAGTTTCAGGATATATGGGAGGTATGCGTGTCCTTTGAGATAATTGCATATAACTTAACACAGTTATCAATAATATATGAGAGACAAATCGAGTCAAATATAGTTCAATTCCAACAACAATTTTGGAAAATATAAGCATTTTTCGTTTCAGGATATATGGGAGGTAGGCGAGTCCTTTCACCGATTTTCACAAAACTTCGTTTTTTTTTTCCTAAGTATAAAAGCAATGTGTACCAATTTTCATCTATCTATGTTAACTCCTTCTATTTTTGGCCACCGTTTGTATGAAATCACGACACTGTGCGCCATCACTAAGAGAGGTGACCATTTTAACTATTTTTTTCACAACATACATAGTTGTTCGACCAAGCGCATTCGCTATCCTGTTCGATGAACGATTGACGACTGGATGCATGAAACTAAAAATCAAAAGATTAGTCAACATGATAAACTAACTTCCGTACGCAAAAAAACCCACACTTACAACAACATTAATTTCGTGTGAGAATAATCTCTGTTCCCTCATTTATGCTCTTGTTGTTGACAGATTATAAACAGGCCAAAAAATACAGCTGTATTTGTATCACAAACAAAGCTATATTTGGTCACAAACACATGTATTATTACATATAAATCATTGTGTATCCAACATGTAATATTGAAGAGCAAATACGATGTGTTTGGCCACAAGTATACTCTATTTGTGAGAACACACTCCAAACACACGTTATATTTGCATCCAAACAACAATAAAAATACAGATTTTTTAGCGTGTACGAAAATTAACACAGAGGTGAGTTTAATGAGTTAAATTAATTTACATTTACCTATACATACATATGTATATATTCTCCATAATTTAACTCGAATTTATTTATTTCTTGTCCCACTGTTATTTTTCGAAAGACCTCCCCTTTTTGGAATTATACACACACACACATAAGCAGGCACAGATGGCAATAAATTTCGTCCAACACAAACACATTCAACACCAACAACAACGGCGTATATTAACCACTTAAAGTGAAACTGCAACTATAGCGAGAATAGCTGGAAAAAGCGTTGCTGCAGCATAACCGTTACACCATATTCAACATTTCAACCCACGTTACGGCCAATCGAAACGCTTTTAACGTAAAGAGACAACAAACACAAAAACGAAGGCTCTATCCACGGCCATACCCCACATGCAGAAGCAGCAGCACACGTGCTAACCCCAGCCATCCATCCAACTAACTACCCTCTCCCCATTAAGATTTTGGGGAAGAGCAGCACCATATCAGCGCAGAGTGAAACCATAAAGTTCGTTAAGGGTAACGGAAATTGACGCTTTAACGCTAACTTTAGTGCTATCACCCCAATACTCCCATGAACAGGACTTCCTGCTCCGTTTCGCCCATCCCTCGGAAAGTGTCACCCATTATGGTGTAAATGTTTTGTTAATTAAATGAAAACTGATCTCCCCCGCTTCCTGCTCCTGGCTGAGACTGTTTCATTTACAGTTAAATGTATTTCAATTCGACTTAAACCTATTTAATGTTGGCCAAATGGTGTGAACGGCTGAAACACATAAATGGTTTCGTAATGAACAATTTCAGTTATGAGCAAATGTGCGAATGGCTGATAAAGATAAACGAAAATGTTCCCATCATCCTAGTACTTATGCATGTGTAGTTGATGAGGCTGAGTGTTGGGTGCCCGGAAGGGAGGGTGTTTTGGGCAAATGTGGTTTCAATTGTTTCCATTGTTTACGGAAGGATGAAGGATGACTGACTGGTAATGAATGGTTCAAGCAACCAACGAGCCAACCAACCAACCATTGAAAGCAGAAATCGTTAAATCTTGATAAGTTTGATTAAAAGTTTTTTAATTGAGAATGGGATTTAGTGGAAGTATTAAATTAAATTAGTTAACTTTTAAATTAAGGGAACTGTCAAAAGGACATTACAAAACCTGCAAAAATTATTACAACATTTTTGTAAATATAATGGTGTTTTAAAGTTTTGAACTCGGCCATGGAGTTACAAGAAAAAAAAACGGAAATTGGAAGGTCTCAAAGTTTGTCGTGTGATAGTTTGGGAGGACCATTAAACTAGAGCCCACTAATTTCGAAAGTATGACATATTAGTCTTCAGTCTTTACAATACAATTGTTCACAGACCAGAAAACATCCTATCCAATTCTCATATTTAAGTATAATTCAATTTAAGATATTACTAAATTTGCCAATAGACACAGAAAAATCTGTCGGTTTTTGTTGCTTGGATGCCAATATAACGTGTTAATAGCTTGTCGCAAATACAGTATACTTGTGTCCAAACACACAGTGTTTGCCACTCAATATTATATGTTAGAGACACAATATTTAGTAGGTTAAATAGGTTTTAACCTATTGGCTCAAATATGGATTGTTTTCTGAAAACTGCTAAACCAAAACGTGATAGGCAATAAAGAATCAAAAAAACAGTTGATGTTCAATTCATGAAAACAATGCTTGCAAACATATACATGGTTCCTGCATAATGTTACAGTGACCGGTTTTTTTCAGCCTGTAGGAATTGATGCCCAGTGGATACCGATTTCCGACTCTATAAAAACTGCCGCAACAACCGTATCGCTTCGCAATAAACCATGGTACGACGAACAGAGTCGCATTGTAAATGATGAAAAGAACGCTGCACGTATGGCAATGCTTCAGTCAATTGCAACGCGAGTTGCTACTGAGCGGTATAGGCAGAAAAGAAAGGAGGTAAACCGTCTCTTTAGGCGTAAGAAACGGCAGTGGAGAAAGCGCGAGAGTGAGAAAATTGAGACATACAGAAGGAAGAGCGAAGCCGGAAAATTCTAACAAAAAGTCAAAAACGGAACTAATGGATATGGTTCAGGGCGGAAATCTCATCGCAGATGTGCAGAGCATTTTGGGAATATGGAGAGATCATTTCTCCACGCTACTGGTACCTGAGATATCCAATGACGATGGGACAATTGATCACAATATGGACGACGACGTCCCTCCTAACCAAGACGAGGTCAGAACAGCTATTGCCCGACTTAAGAACAACAAAGCCGCAGGAGCCGATGGATTACCGGCAGAGCTGTGTAAGGCTGGCGGCGATGAGCTGATAAATGCACAATGAGCTGATAAATGAACTTCATTAGCAAAATTTGGTTAAATGAATGCGTGCCCGGCGATTGGAGTCTCAGTGTACTATGTCCCATATTTAAAAAAGGTGACCCAAGTCTCTGTGCCAACTGCCGTGGAATAAGCCTTTTATCCATAGCGGTTTAAGCTATGGAGAAGACACACGACAAACAAATCGACACCTATCATCTATCTTTCGATTATAAGGCCCCCTTCGTTAGTCCGATACGGGTGAAACTCTATGAAGCCATGTCTCAGCTTGGTATTCCTGCAAAACTCAGACGCCTTTGCAGGATGACGTTGATGAACACCAAACCCGCAGTGAATGTTGGTAAGTATCTTACCGAACCTTTCGAAACTAAGCGAGGCCTCAGGCAAGGCGACACCCTATCGTGCGATCTCTTTAACATCTTAATGAAGATCATTATGATAAATGCTGCAGTCAACATGCTGCAAAACCATCAGCAGCAAAAGTGACATGCTGCTCGTGTATGCTGATGATATACATAGAGAGATAGAGATAAAGCCCTCTCTCGAGTAACAAAAGTCCAGCTGTACCAGACTCTCATACAACCTGTCTTGCTTTATGGCGCAGAACCTGGGTCCTATCGCAAGCAGACGAAACATCTGTAGGAGTCTTCGAGAGGAAAATACTCCGAAAAATTTATGGCCCTATAGTGCACAGCGGCGAGTATCGGCAACGCATGAACCATGAGCTTTATCCTGACATTGACATAGTTAAGCGGATCAAAATAACGCGATTGCGCTGGCTAGCCTATGTCAGTAGAATGGATGAAGACGAACCAGCACGAAGGGTTTTCGAAACCGAACTCGAAGGAAGATGAAAAATAGGAAGACCAAGACTCCGCTGGAGGGATCAGGTTGACGAATCCCTGTGTACACTTGGTATTACCAACTGGAGAGATAAAGCAAAAGATCGAACTTGTTGGCGAAATATGTTGCCTTCGTTTTGTGAGGGGATAAGTAAGTAAGTAGGCATTGAAAAATCCAAATCATATTTCATATTGAACAAATTAAATTCCAATACAGCTCGTTTGATGGGAACATAGGAATATTAGTTTAAGGAGACATGGGCAGCCAATTTGAATAGATAACAACACAATCAGTATTAATCTCTTATTTCCATTCTCATCGTTGAGTCTATAAATTCTGTTCGAGACATATGTATGATGCCATATACCGGGGTTCCAGGATGTGCCTGAAAGAATAGAGGAATACTGTTCGCTGAAGAGCCAAATTGTGATTTGGAAAAATATTCTAAGAACATTCAGCTTAACTCCCTGAATGTCTGTTAGGTCATACAGAAGTGAGATCCTAAATTTGCTACTTACACAAAATGTCGAGCAGAGAAGCATAGGAGATGTTTCACTTTCTCGTTCTCCTCTCACCATGAAAATGATGGGATAAAGTTCCACGTACAGACGCATGTCTGCCTATCAAGTAGTGTCTAGTTAACTCAGTGTTCGTAACGTGTTTCAAGCTTGTCACAAATACAGTATACTTATGTCCAAACACATTGTGTTTGCAATTCAATGTTACATGTTGGAGACACAATGATTAATATGTTATAAAATATGTGTATAATACAGCTTTCGTTGTTGAAACCTGCTGAAAATAAAAATGTGACAGAGAACAAAGAATCAGCAGATCTTCAATTTAAGAAAAGAATATTCCTAACATATAACGGGTTTTTCAACAGAGACGCTACAAAAGTAAATCGATAGGGACAGCAAAACGACGCCATAGTTTTCCCCGCTCTTTTGACATTTCTCTTCCGTAAGGTTTGCCATTTCATCATGGAAAGATATACGATCCAACAACGAGTCGAAACAACTTGAAAATGATTCGGATTTTCATCGGAAAATCATCTTCGGCGATGAGGCTCATTTCTGGCTGAATGGCTTCGTCAATAAGCAAAATATGCGTTATTGGTCAGACAGCAATCCACACTTCATACATGAGTCATCATTGCATCCCGAAAAAATTACGGTTTGGTACGGTTTATGGGCCGGCGGCGTCAATGGGCCGTACTTCTTCCGTGATGATCAAGACCGGCACATTACTGTGAATGCGAATCGCTACCGTTCAATGATAACCGAATATTTTTGGCCCCAATTGGATAATATGGACTTGGAGGACATGTGGTTCCAACAGGACGGTGCCACAAGCCACCCAGCGAATGCCACAATCAAGATATTGGAAACCAAGTTTGGTGAACGTGTTGTCTCACGAAATGGCCCGGTCGATTGGCCGCCACGGTCGTGCGATTTGACGCCGTTAGATTATTTCCTGTGGGGCCACGTCAAGTCTATGGTCTATGCCAACAAGCCAGCGACGATTGATGAACTTCGTACGAATATCGAACGTGAAATTGCAGCAGTATCAGCCGATTTATGCTTGTAAACCGTCGAAAATTGGGTTCAGCGTCTGGACTTCTGCAAGCGTGCCCGTGGTGGCCAGGCAAAACAAATCGAGTTCCATACATAATGGCATCGAACGTACTTTCACAGGAATAAAGAATTTCATTGGTTTCTATTTATTTAAAAAAAAACTTTTTTTATTTAAAAAAACTTTTTTTATTTAAAACAAACTTTTGTAGCGTTCGTTTTGAAAAACCCGTTACATGGTTCCTGCATAATGTTACAGGAGTCGTTGTTTCACTCTGAAGCGTAAATACATTGTGCCGTGGACTGGATATTATTTTCAAACGACTCAGATCATAACTTGGCCGTACCTGCGTGGTGAATTTACAATTTGTGTTTTTGGCTTAGAGCTTAGGTTGTAAGCATTAACTTGCATGTAAAGGGTGGTCCAATTGTAAATAAAACAAAACGTTTTCAGAGAATTATCTTAATATTTTTTATTATGATAGAAGGATCCATGGCAATTATGTGTGAAACAAAATATCGGTCAAATGCTCGCCACGGCTTCGGTGACCTACCTCTATCTGATGGTTCATATTTTCAATAACTCTGAGACATAATTGAGGTACAATGTCGTTAATGTGCCGAACTATCTCATCCTTTAGCTCTTGAATTGTTCTTGGCTTATTGAAGCCAAAAAAGAAGTTCAACGGTGCCAAATCACATGATCGTGGCGGCCAATTAACATCGCCACAACGTGAAATAACATGGTAACAAGTGGCACCGTCCTGTTGGAACCACAAATCCAGATCCATATCCTCAATATCTGGCCACAAGAAGTCCGTTATAATGCTGACCAAAAAAATCACGTAGTCCACGAAATGCATTTTGATTTGAACGCAAATTTTCTTAAAAGGCTTCAACAATCTTAACGTGCTGCTCAATTGTGTACCTCTCCATGGTTGATTTTGTCAAACACTGAAACAAAAAAATTTCAAATTAAGTTAGGCAAAAGCTTTACGTGAAGGTGTGACTCACAATTAACATCATGCATTATGGTTGGACCACCCTTTAGAAAGGGCCATACCTTCTTGCTCCACAGCAAGTGAAACAGGCATCTTCCCTGGATTAGTCCCCTGTTCCGGCAAACAAATTAAAGGATATCAAACTGCTTAGCCATCTCATTTGCGGTCATTATGATTAGTTGCTGAAGTCAGGAACACAGATTGTGGAGATTTTTTTACCAGACTGACTATCAGAGTAGATGTCGATACCCCACATTCCAGAATCAATTATTTGAAAAGTGTTTGTAGCAACCGTAAATTCGGCTGCGTCACCCGAATAGAGGTTGTCACTACTCAACTCTGTCTCCACAACTGAAATTCGGTTGCAGAAACCTCTAATAGGTTATGAGAACCTCTAATGCAGTTACGACAACCTCTAATTCGGATGTGATAACATCCAATGTGGTTGTGACAACCTCTAATTCCGGCTACTGCTAACTAGGTTAATTTTCCTGGGAGTGCAGGCGGATATGACGCTTCGTCCCATTCAAATTGCAACTTCTTCGATTGCCATGACTTCTGTCTGAAATACACTGCAACGCTCTGGTAGCATTTGTGCAAGGAATAGAACCATCTATTTATAATAGGCTCGAAACCCATTTTGACATCTACTTTATCAGTGTAGAAGTCTAAATTCCTTGAATTATACGTATGCGTCCCTTCCAGTCCTGCCTGTCCGGGATATGAGTGGTGGACATTCTTGCAAATGTAGTCTCGGGTGGCATGTAATTCTCTTCTAAAGAGGATCGCGGCAGATCCCATAAACATGTCCCGGCACTAAAGGAACTGTTGATACAACCCAAAAATATTTTAGGCTGGTTGCTGAAGTTTTCGCCAATTGCTTGCCCTGCAAATGTAGTGGTAAGATGCTCTGAATTGGATGTACATCAGTAGACTGCATAATTAAATAAGCCTCCGCAATGGGATATGCGATGGGCAATCGTGAAATACACAGTTGCCATTCTCTGGACTTTAGTGAACAGACATTCAAGGTAATACAGGAAAATACCTCTTTTGACCGACCCTATAGGCGTTGCGACTGACACCATTTGGAGTTCGGTGGAAGAGGATCCTGCCCTGGCTAGTTCGTCTGCCCTTTCGTTCCCTAGAAGACCCTTGTGGCCTGATATCCAAGTAAGAACCACATTGGCCAGCAGACCTAGCTCGCCAAGTTTTTCCCTACACTCACTAACGAGGTTAGATGCAGTGTTGTAAGATTTGAGTGATAGGAGAGCCGCATGGCTATCTACGAACATTCTAATGCTCTCTGTTCTCCGTTCTAGTAAAAGTTCGGCGCAGGCTTCCTTGATGGCCAGAACCTTCGCTTATAAAACGCTGCACTTGTCTGGGAGTTTGAATGATAAATTGAGGCTTGCCTCTTCGGAGAAGACATCCGAGCCGGTTCCACATTCCATTTTGTATCCGTCCGTAAATACTTTGGTGTTAAACCCTGTCAGTGGTTCCCTTTTATCCCAATCTCTTCTCCTGGGAAACCTAACATCGAATAGGTTATCGAACGTCAATGAGGGAATGCAGTAATCGGTGGTTATATTGAGTTCTCTTGGGATTATCTGCAGTATTCTGGCATGTATATAGCCCTTCCAGATTACAAGGGCATTCAGTTGGGTGGCACTGCAGGGCGCACTAGCTGTTATGTAAAGGTCAATTGCTGTAATATGAAGCATTGCATTAAGGGCTTCAGCTGGGCACGTCCTCATTGTCCCTGTAATGCCGATGCAATTTTATCTCTGTACTCTATACTACCGTTTCATGGTGGACGTATTTCCCGCGACAGGCCACCATAACATTGCTCCGTAGGAGAGTATAGGTCTGATTATTCTAGTGTACCTCCATAGCACCATTTTCTGTCGGAGACCCCATCGGCTTCCGAAAATTTTTCGTAAAGGTTTCTTTCTGTGCGTATTGCTCTCTGTTACGTTTTCAGGTTAGTTTAGGGTCTAGTATTACACCAATGTGGCCGTCGGTGGTGCAATGGTTAGTGTGCGCGCCTCTTGTACATGAGATCCTGGGTTCGAACCTTGCTCTGACCACCTAAAATTTCTTTCGGCGGCGGACACCTCGCATAGTGACGGCGACACTATCGAGTATTTAGCCATGAAAAAGCTTTTCACAACACCGTTCGGAATCGGTGTAAAACTGTAGGTCCCAATCAGTGAGTATAAAACTAGAAAGCGCACAGCTCACTGGTTGAGAAGCTCTCCCCAATTCCTTCATGGGATGTAATGGGAAACCATTTTTTTTTTTATCACACCCATGTACTTGGCGTGAGTTGATAGTGGAATCTCTATTCCTCTAAGCCGAGGAGGATTAAACTTTGGTATCTTGGTCTTCGTGGTAAAAAGCATCACCTCAGTTTTCCCTGGATTTACTTCAAGCCCTCTCCCAGTGGCCCAGACATTCAGTGATTATAAGGCCCATTCATGGTTTCGCTCCACACGGATGGGAACAAACCAGACACCATTATTGCCACGTCATCCGCATACGCCACGGTTTTGATTCTCATATTGTCCAGTTTTATTAGTATTTTGTTGATCACGAGTAACCAAAGTAGGAGAGAGATAACTCCACCCTGAGGAGTTCATGGCAAGTAATGGTAACCATTATTTATAGTTGAAGTACAGTCTTTGCTTCTTGTATGGCCTTTGCTGTGTTCAGATTTGGCGTACGCTGGTTGCAGTATATCCCAGCCTTTTCGTCTGCCCTTTTGCTTCCTTTTATACCACAGTTCGGCAAATGTGATCTCGAGTCTGCCACTAGTGGAATGCATTTCCAACATGCATGCGAATACGGTTAGTGATCTCAAACTATGTGGCGATTTCGTACTGATCACCATTTGTCCTTCAGTAAAGATCTTCACACTAATGGCTCTAATATCGTTGCCTAGGGATCTCACGCATTCCGTGATCGCCTTGATCACTGCTTGAGGAATAGTATTATGCCAGGGAATGCGAAAGTGTTGCACAATAATTTGTTCCTCGAGAAAGAGTTTTATTTCTGTTCTCCCATCCATCCTAGATGCATAAGTATATCAATAGATTCTTGTATCAGTAGGGATTTGGCAACCATCTGTCCCTCTGTGGGATAATTGGGTAACAGTTTCATTTGCTCTGGGACCGGTTATCCCCATCGTTTGACTATCCAAACTCACAGAACCCATTGTTTGCAAAGAGGTTGTAGCAATCGGAAACTTCGTTGTTGCTACCGCATTACTGTTGCCACAAACGAATTGAGGTGAACACGATTGAATTTAGTCCTCACGACTGTTAATTCGGTTGGAACAACCTCTAACAGGTTGTGGCAACCACTAATGCGGTCGGTTACGACAAACTCGGTTATTTTTTCTGTGGATGTAGGACCCAAACCAAAATAATATTTGAGTGTACGTGAGAACGTTTCCTTTTCTCCGCGTATACACACCTATGTGTTCCAAGTAGTTCACTAATAGGGGCACATAGGGGCCAGGAAACCTAAAAACTGAAAACATAAATTTCCAAAAAAAAATCCAGCTTGGAATATGATTGACATCGTTTATCAATGAAGTTGCAGAACTGAACGACCAACGACTCATTAAAAGGAGTTCAGTTTATGGATACACACTGAAAACTAACGGCGCCAGCAACATATTGCAAGAACCATGTACATGTTTGCAAACATTGCTGTCGTGAAATGAAGATCTGCTTATTTTTGTATCTTTATTGTGACAGACAGCAATGTTTTCAGCAGTTTTCAAGAAACAAAACCACATTTGAGCCACAAATACATATATTGTAACCTATTAATCATTGTGTTCCAAACATGTTGTCTTGAAAAGCAAGCACAATGTGTTTGGACACAAGTATACTATTTTTGCGACAAGCTACTAACTCGTTATATCTGCATCCAAACAACAAAAAAAGATAAATTTTTGGACCTAGCAGCAAAGAGGACGATTTCTAGAACATTTGCCTTACAATGCTCCCATCCAATGCTATGACGCTAGAAACTAAAACCCTCAATCCTCTGTGACAATCAAATAATTGATAAAATGTCCTTTTATACACGGTGTTATGAGGTTGAGGTCGTGTAGTTTGTTGTCCTTATGATTCCTTATGCAAATATCCTTTATATTTCGCACAGCTTTCACGATTCCCAAAAAACATGTGTACATTTGCAAAAGAAAAATCCACGAAAAAAACTACTCAAAAACATGTCAAAATAAAATTCATACAGATTTTATAAGCAACAAAAAACATACATCCTATTATCCTTTTTTACCACAACAACATATTCAGTTCAGTTCATTCTTACCACGAGACATGGCCTTAACTCACTTCTCCTCTCTCTCTCTGCATTGAGATTGGATTGGCACGAAGGGAACCTGCAAAATTCCGATAAAAATTCACCGAACACAAACTGGAAGTGGCTTTACAAGGACTTTTTCCACTTAACAGAGTGTATTGTAACAAGATCAACTTGTTTCGTCGGTGGCACATCCTTTTTGTCATTGAGACTGCTTGCTGACAGCATTGATGTGACGATAGATTCATTCATGTCCACCTCCTCGACAAGTAAAGCCCACTTGAAGGAGAAACGCCTGGATTTGGTATGAACCTTTTTCGTTTTGGAGGGGTTTCGCTTCAATGTGTTGTGTGCGTATGATTGAAAAGTTGACATTTATCGAGTTGCAAGTCAACACCCATTATGTCAATGATACTGGTGTGGTGTCACTCAAAAGTGTTTGTGTTTTTTAGCAACAATTACCCATCGGTTTCGAGGCTCGTGCCTTATGCCACACATCGTTTCGAACAATAGCATTTATAAACACCACCTAAGAGTACTTAACAAATCCTTAGTTCCACACAAATCTATGTGGGAAGCTTTTCAGGGGCGTGATGTCCTTTTGCCTGAATTGTAACCCTCAGGCTCATGTAGTAATTCGTGTATGTAATCTCGACATTACGCGTGTTTCTTCAATTCAATTAGGGGTGTCTTGATGTTAAAAGGTCTAAACGCATTGGCAGAGAATTGTCCTTGTTGTCCTTTTCTGTGCTAATCGGATTAACTTTACAAATGACTGACTGTTTGATATCAACACCTTCTTCTACGATGGGCAATATTTTGGGCGCTTCATATGAAATTGAAACTAAAGTGTCCTTTTATACCGATTATGTGAATGCTCTGTTATGGGAATTGAATTCGTTTTATAATTTGCTGATAGGATCACAGTTATTATCCTGATGAGAACTTTTACATTCTACAATCTAAGGGAAAATTCTGCACATCGTTTGCCGTTTGAAGCAATAATGTTTACTTTGCTAAGGATGCTCAATGTTGACCACAACACATGCAACGTTTCCCCTAAATAAAATCTGTTTGAATTGTTTTAAACGAACTGTTATTTACCTAAAACTTTTTACAATTTCCTTTTGCAGCAAACATAAAAAACGTTTGTGAACATGTATACAACGAACAAGTCTACGCCAGGCATCTGCACAAGACGTCTTGAATGGCCACTCAAGCCATTTGCATTTTTCAAGCA
This sequence comes from Phaonia tiefii, assembly GCA_963931995.1. NCBI lineage: Eukaryota > Metazoa > Arthropoda > Insecta > Diptera > Muscidae > Phaonia > Phaonia tiefii. The sequence continues at coordinate 204,299,734 of OZ008371.1, read as the reverse complement.
TGCACTGTATCGAAATTGCGACAACCAAGTACTTCAGGGAACTGTTGACAAACCATTCGTGTATGTGTGAGCACAAAAACGCAATTCGATGTGAAGCAAAGTAGTTGTGTTGTGTTTTGTGCTGTACAGCTTCACACACATAAACGAATGCTTTTTCATAGAGAAATACATATATAGAGAAAATATCTCGCTCAGCAAATTTCTGACATTTGGTCTGGTGTGATATGAACGTCGGATGTTGGTGAGAATTGCTTTAATAATACCAGACAGAGGCAATGGTTCAAACCAACAAGCAAGAACATAACCACGGCATTTGGTTTTGGGTGTTAAAATTATAGTGTTAAATACAACACAAATGTATAATAACAATAAAATATAACAAAAAAACCAAAACACATTTAAATTTCTCGTTTCTTAACCAAAGCAACATGACAACGACATTTAAGTCAACAGTTCTTGCAACTTCACCCGGTGTAAGCCGACCAGCTCCTAACATACCGACCTCACCATGAAGAGAGTGAAAGGAAACGCCAGATGAGACAAATGTCAACTCTATAAAATCAATATAATGTCAACTAATATAATCCAGAACACTGAAGTATATGGTCGTCGCAACATCGCTACAGTACATGCTTGAAAAAAACCAAATGTCTTGAATAACCATTCAAGACGTCTTGTTCATATGTCTAGTGTAGTGTTATGTCTATACACGAAAACACACAAACGTAATCGATCTCTTGAATTGATTCACTCTTCTTAGGGAGAAATTAAAACACTATTGAGAAATTACCCACGAAAAGCTTCTACAAGTATAACCAATCCGAGGCTAAATGGTGACGTTCACGTATACCCCGATTTCGAAGTTTTCGAGATGTTACCCCCCAAAACCATATGTTTCGCCGTACAAAAATCAGCTGCTTGTGGAAATGAAATCGCAATCATAACTTAGCAATAGAATAGAAAGCGCGCAGGTCACTGATTATGATAACATTTTCCCAATCCAAATATTGGGGTTACATCATGTTGTACAGTAGACGGACTCACATTGAACGGTGGGGGAAATCGTGTTTTTTCTCTACCCCTCAAAATGTACCTTGGTTGGTTTTCTGACGATTCACATAATAAGCGTGTTTTTTTACCCCGCTAAAGTTAATTATAGCTTAATTTGTACGGGACAGCTAAACGAAATTAAGTGGCATTTCAATTTCCCACTTAAATTCCGACTTGAGCAATGACAATGTTGCCCCATATTAAATTTCAAGAAATGGCAACAAAAATTTATTTAATTTTAAAGTAAGTTTTTGTGAATGAAAATGTTATCAAGGAGAGACTCAAAAGCAGAATTTTGCAAAATGGCTTACACATGCTCAGTTCATTTAAATTATTTTATTTAATGGAAGACCACGTATACTTTTATATCTCTAAAATTGAAGAATAGATTTGTATTTGCGATTGAAAACAAAATTGGAATTAAATTGTTCACAACAACGAGCGGTAAATGTTACACGTATTGATCATGGTATAATTACACTAGTCAACAGTCAAAATGTACTCCGGATGCGATAATTTTTTCTGTGTAGATAACCTTGACATGAGCTCGAAAAACGCAATAAAAATTTTCTTTTCGTTTGGTTTTTTTTTTGTTTTTTTTTTTTAAATTTTAAAAAATTTTTTTTTGGTTAATTTGTTTTTGTATGAAAAATTGTTTCAGCAACTAACAAATCGCGTCAAAATATATACTAAATCGATGGTAGTAGACCCCAAAACATAAATAATGTGCGTCTTCATTCATCGGCTAGCTACAGCGGTCGTAATCGGTTGTTGAATCAGGAATTTTACAAAATTTTACCGAAAATTTTCAAGTGAAAGCCCATTAAAGCATTTTAAAAAAATATTAATTCACAGGGTGCATTTTTTTGTATTTTATACGCAATGTGGCAGGTTTTAGAAATCAAACAAGCTACTTTTTAAGAAAATCCATCAATAGATAATGAAGTTGTGAATTTTTTCGCTAAAGCCCTCAGAATCTACTTTTTAGTTCGAACATTGCATTTTACCTTTGAAATTATCTCACTAGTCAACCAAATGAAAAAATGTCATGTACTTCTAATGAAGTATTTTTTTCTGTGTAGATAACCTTCAGATGAGCTTGAAAAATGCAACAATCGCAGTGAGGGATGGCTCAATGTATACGCACCTTTGCTGGTATGTATCACTTATAGATATTGCACTTGGGTATGTTTACAAAATAATAACGGAAGGTAGTAATGTCACTACGCAACAATGCGTTTTTTTGGTCACTCTGCTACCTCTGCAACTACCTTAACCACTACCTGTTGTGCCTGATTTTATTTTAGGTATTTAAGGATGAACATTGCCAAATATCACTTACTTTCGCAAGTAACCTCAAAATGAGCAAACGTTCGCGTGGATTTGAATGCAATACCAATCCAAGTAATTTTTGTTACATGTGCGGAGAATACGTTTCTGAAAAAAAAGCGTTGCTTTTCACCTAAATTGAGAGATTCATTTGAAGAGAGCTTCAATTTACAGGTCTCAAACATAGATGAGCGGTGAACACCAAGTGCTCTATGTCCAAGGTGCTACGTACAGCTAGCTGACTCAAGGTAAGTGTAGATTACGAAATTCAAGAACATATATAACTTATTATTGAAATTCTTTCAGACGACAGCCGAGAATCATCATGCCAATGCTTTGGAGAGAACCGCTTTGCCATGTAACAGATTGCTACTTCTGTCTTAGCAAAAAAACCGGCGTGGGAAAAAATATACGATGGACTTACGTTGCTGTTTCAACAGTGACTTTTCCAGTGCCATTTTCCGAAGAACCAGTGGACCCGCAACCGTCCGTTTCAAGATGGGCATCTAATAATGAGGCGATAGATCCAACATCAGATCCGGAGACAGTAGAAACCACATCAGAATGCGAGTCAACATATACATTGCATGGAGGTCAACGCTTATGTTCGCAAGCAGAATTGAACGATTGGGTTAGAGAACTGAAGATGCAGAGTTGCATGCATCGCGCATGAAACAGTTCGGTTTCTTGGCTCCTGGTGTGGTGACAACAATCTACAGGAAGCGTCATGAACCATACGCAAGGTACTACACAAAAAAAGGCAACATCTGTTTTTGTAAGGACATTCGCGGATTATTTGGTGAACTCGGGTACTCTTACGATCCAGGAGAGTGGCGTCTTTTCATCGACAGCAACAAGCAGAGCCTTAAAGCAATTTTACTGCACAACGGCAACAGGAAACCCTCGATTCCAATTGCTCATGCCGTTGACACCAAGGAAACATACGAAGTCATGGACAATCTACTAAAGTGCCTTAACTATAAGAGGCACGATTGGAAAGTTTGTGCCGACCTTAAGGTTATCGGTATCCTTTGTGGATTACAAGGTGTATTCACAAAGTACTGTTGTTTTCTCTGTCTTTGGGACAGCCGCGATCGTCAACATCATTACACCAGGAGGAGTTGGACAGAGCGAGTTAACTTCAGCCCCGGCAGCGACAACGTGAAATATACGCCACTCATAAAAAAGGAAAATGTTTTTCTCCCACCTCTTCACATAAAGCTCGGACTCATAAAAAACTTCGTGAAATCTCTCAACAGAGATGGTGAAGCGTTCGCCTATTTAAAAACCATTTTTACAAATTAACCAAAAAAAAATTTTTAAAATTTAAAAAAAAAAACCAAACGAAAAAAAAAATTTTTATTGCGTTTTTCGAGCTCATATCTACACAGAAAAAATTATCGCATCCGGAGTACATGAAATTTTTTTCATTTTGTTGAGTAGTGTTATCTATCAGGTATAGTCGTTTAAACATGTGATTACATTTTTTCCATGTCATTTTTCGTTTCACTTGTTAAAATTATATGTATTTGTTTTTAATACTTGTTTGTATTCTTGTATTGTTGGTATATATTTGTGTAGAGTTTGACAACTGAAACAAATGAACGAAATTAAAATGTCTGTTGTTGCTGTAGTTGTACAACAAGATTTGCTGCTACCATGTATTTGTTGGCACTTGGTACAAACGTGTTGCCGTATCGCATTGTTTTCACCTATTACAGCAAATGTTGCCACATTGCGTAGTATTAAGTGTGGATCGTTTTATTTAGAAAGTCGTAAGTGGCGATAGCTTAAGGGAATAAAAAAACAGCCTTAATATTTCGTGTCTAGCATTAAAATTCCGTGAGCTGGAACGTTTCGAAAAATGTACTTTTTTAAGTTTTTCAAAGAAAAATTTGTACTTTAGCTAAAGACAATCTATGCAATATTAGCATCATATGAAAGGGGTTTTATGAATGTAAATCTGCGGACCGGCGTTCAATTTCCAAGTCCAAAGCTTCACTGATAATGTCCGTACATGATTGCACTGCACTGCTCCGATCTCCTTACATTTATTTATACCGAACTATGTTTTTGAGAAAGGGGCTCATGACTAATTACCCTATAGTATTGCCGTCACTAACACGGGTGATCGTCGCACACTGGTTCAGTATAGATTTGCATTGGCCAAAAGTCTAGAACTTTTGATCTGGTACACATTTTTGAGGATTATAGAAAACCTATTTTAGGTAAGGAGTCAAGAAAATCGCACCATGCAGTATTTTTTAGAAAATTTTCCAAAGTTGACTATTTTCTTTAGGCAAGTTGACGAAATTGTAGCCTTTCAAGTTTATTTTATTTTTTTTTAAGGCCATTGTTAATAATAACAAATACTTTCAATAATACCATTTTTGAAAAAAAAAATAATTTTGGATTAAAATAACTTTTGCATGTCAGAAGCAGTCATTGAATTTGATATACAATTGTAAAGGTAAGAGTGTTTATAATTTATTGAATGCAACTTTTGAGCGCCCTAAGTTGCACCTTCAGACGGTAGAGTCAACTTACTGATAAAGGTGAAATGTTTTAGTTTTAAAACGAGAATAGCTATTGTTATTGTCTGTAACTTTGGAAAACTATGGACGCACCTGTAAGAATTGGGACATTCTATTTCTCCTGTTGCTATATTTTATACCGGTTGTCGGTGTTATTCCCAGAGATCCCTCATAACATAGCATTTATCAGATAATTCGAGTTTCTGCTGGTGAAATACATACAGATGGTACGGCGATACTATCGAGTAAATAGCCATGAAACTCATTCTCGAAAACACCGTTGGGAACCAGTGTAAAACTGTAGCTGGCATGTTTCTCCAACCGGCTCGATCTTAAGCTTTTCTCCTCCAGTTGGTAACACCAAGCTCTCGCAGGCAATATTCCACATGGTCTTTACATCGAAGTCTTGTTCATTCTATGATTCGATATCCTTCGACTACGTCTTCGAATACCTTTCGTACTGGTCCATTCGAATCCCTTCTACTGGCATGGCCTAGCCAGTGTAAACGGTCTGCTTTGATACGTATAACTACGTCGATGTCGCGATACAGATTATACAACTCGTGGTTCAGCCGCCGGCGATACTCGCCGTTTTCCATTTAGGACCATATATTTTTCGGATCATTTTTCTTTCGAAGACTCCCACTGATGTTTCATCAGCATGCGATATAACCCAGGATTCTGCGCCCTAGAGCAAAACAGCTTGTATGAGAGTCTGATATAGTTGGACCTTCGTATCTCGAGAGAATGTCTTATCTATTTAGTGCTTATCTATTTAATTATACCTGTTTGCAAGCAAAATTCTCCGCTGACGTTATTGCTTCTCTTCAGGGCAGATCCGTGGTAAATAAATTCGTCCACTACCTCGAAATTATAATGGTGATCAATGTTCTCCCTTTAATACAAACGGGTAGATGTTGTGCTCATCGAAACCATTAATTTTGTCTTGACCTCGTTTACTTCCAAACCCACTTTAACTGATTCCTTCTTAATTCTCGAAAATACTGCAGTAACTTCACGCAGATTTCGCCCAATGATGTCTAATGGCCAGTTTTTAAGTGGGTAGTTAACTATCGGATTACTTAATCTTAATTCTAAGTTAATTAGAGGTTAACTTTGCATTTTGTTTTTCAGTGGTGAGTTAATGTAAGTCGCCAAATTGTCAACTAATATGGCAACCCTTGTATTCTTATTGGAAAAACGTGTGTTTTGGGATAAATACCAAAAAAACAAAGGGGAACAAACAAAATGGAATTATGTAAAATAAGAAATAGATGCATAAAATCGAAGTCATTTTAACAAAAATGTGTAAAAAACTATATAGGAGCAACAATTTAACGATCTAGACTCAACGTATGTGTACAAATACGCAAAACAGAAGCATATATTTTATACAATCTTCATTTCTCACTTTGACAGTCAGTAATTTGATTGTCAAAATAATATGGTTCTGACTATAAGTTAACCAACCAACATTGGGTGGTTAAATCATAGTTAAACAATGACTCAAAAACACAATTCGATGTTTAACCACAATTTAACTAAGAAACGAAGATCACCACTGACGGAAAAACTGGCCATAAGTCATCAGAATACGTGAGGAGCAAAATACTTTTGCTGCTGTTAATTTTATTCGTGTTGACTGCAGCTTATCTCATGATGATATCAATAAATATGTTGAAGAGATGGCATGGTGCGTGTCGCCCTACCAGAGGCCTAGCCTCGTACTAAATGGCTAAATCCTTTGCAAAGGATTTCGTGTCGGTCAGTGTCATTCTACAAAGGCAAGTCAGCTTAACAGAAATGCCAAACTCCGACATAGTCTAGCCAGATTTTGCATATGAGATGATGCATGCGCCTTTCCAACTAATAGCCTCCAGCCTTAAACAGCTCAGCCGGTGGTTCATCAGCCCTATCGGCTTTGCTTTTCTTAAGCCGGGAGTCACAATCACTGAGTTTAATACTGAATTTACACCAACCAAGTTTAGCGCATTTCGATGGTTAACTCCGTTAACCCGCGATAACCCAGAAGATTACTTATACAATTTTAATCTTTACAAACTGAAGTTTAATTTTTAACCTCATTTTAAACTGGTGTACATTTTGATGCAACACTGTTAGATACTAAAAAAATGCATCCATAATAAAAACATACTCAAAAAGTCAACTGTTTGGCAGATGAAAGCCGATTGAAAATTTTACGACGCGTCCAAAACGCGACCAAAACTTTTTGAAGCTCGCGCCACCGCCGATATAAATGGCTCTTCTTGGTTTAAACTGTGAGCAGATTTCATCGACTGGCCCGATTTGACACACTGATCCAATTTTAAGGGTTCAGTTATTTCAAAACCATCCCAAATTTTTACAAAACTGGCAAAACCAACAGCCGCCAACTTAATTTTTCTGTTGTGTTGCCGTCTTCGATAATTTCGTCTCGTCGCGGAATTTGTCTAAGCACGGAGTTGCCCACTGAATGTGAATTTAATCTCAAATTGGATGGTGAAAACGTCAAAGATTAGAGAACAAGGTTATCGCTAACCTGGCCGCGATAAACGGGGATGTAAATGCATTATAAAACTTGAAAAAGAACAGTCCATTGATTGTGAGAAGCTCTCATTTATTCCCTTATTTAGTTTCCTGATGGGAAAATATTTATTTCCAGTTCTTTTATTTAGTACAGTTCGCTTGGATGGATATAGAACGTTAATAACGCATTTACAACGCCGTTTATCACGGCTAGGTTAGCGATAACCTTGTTCTACAATCTTTGCCGTTTACACCACCCAATATAAGATTAAATTGACATTTCAGTTAGCAACTCCGTGCTTAGCCAAACTCCGCGCCGAGGCAAAATTATCGAAGACGGCGGCACAACATAAAAATTAAGTTGGCGGCTATTGGTTTTGCCAGTTTTGTATATATTTGGGATGTTTTCGAACTAACTGAACCTTTAAAATTGGATCTGTGAGTCAAATCGGGCCAGTCGATAACAGTTTAAACCAATAAAGGCCATTTATATCGGCGGCGGCGTGAGCTTCAAAAAAGTTTTGGTGGCGGCGACGCCTCAGAAAATTTTCGATCGGCTTCCATCTGACTAACAGTTGATTTTTTGTGTATGTCTTTTTAAAAATTGCATTTTTTAGTAGCAAACAGTGTTGCATCGAAATGTACACCAGTTTAAAATGAGGTTAAAAATTAAACTTCAGTTTACACCCATTTAAAATTGTGTGAGTAATCTTCTGGGTTAGAGCGGGTTAACGGCGTTAACCTTCGAAATGCGCTAATCTTGGTCGGTGTAAATGCCGTATAAGATGAATTATCATTCCTAATCCATTTTATGCATTGAATTCTTGCTTCTGGAACTCGACAACTGGACTGGATAAAATGTCATAAAATGTTCGAATAAAACATTTTTTTGAACAACAAAATTGTTATTGTTATAAAACTATAGGAATGTTCAATCTTTCACTTGTTTAAAAGATTGTAATCTTTTAATAGGGTCATTGATGGACATGACATAAAGTCAATAAAACCATGCAACATTTTGTAGCACAAAATCCTCACCAAAATAAACGTTACCAAGAATCCTTATCTAGTGAAACAATTGTAGGTAATTATGATCGAACAAACACATTGCCAGGACTGCCCACAATACGCACTGTCCATCCTTCCTCTTGCACTCTCCCTCTCAGTCTGTCCATTGATCTCATATTTAATGATCCTCAGGACATTTATTGATGTGTCAGCTTCGATTAGGATGAACAAGTGCAAAGTGCATAAGTAGCAACATTTGATTGTCCCGTGTTATCTTGTACAAAGGACCCCTGTCAATTGTTGGCTCTTGTTCACATGTGAGTTGAAGCCAACTCACGTGTGCGACCCAAGTGACACTCACGTTCGTCCAAGACAAGGTGCAATATGTCAATGATCGCCCAAGAAATTACATCATTTCAACTGTATATGCAGGTGATTGTCTGGGGATCATCTTTGGCAAAGCGTGCCGAATGCGTAAAAGACTCGTGTCCTTTTTGTGTGCAAACAACATCCTTTTTGTTTGGTACTTGACGTTCTTACTCTTCAGAGAAGAAGAACAAGAGTTCTTAGAGACAGACGGAGAAGAACAAGAGTTCTTAGAGGCAGCCAGAGATCGCGTGGCAAAATCATTATAACAATTTGTTAAAGGAATGTATGTACCTGCCTGCCTACGTGCGGTGGTCTGTCTGTGATCATCATTGAAGTTATTAGGGATTTCAGGGGGCGCAGTGACCGTTGGTGCATCATTTGATGGCTGCGTTTTAATAAGTCAAATTACCTTAAGTACAGACCGAATGAGCGAGGGGCTTCATGCCAAAGTAATTTCATTTTTTCTGGTGTTTTTGTCAAATTCAAACATAATGATTTCGGCATCCTCCTGAATGCAATTGCATCTGCTGTATTGACTGGAAACTCAAACACAAAAGGACCAGAGAATTCATCACAAAACCACCAATTACAACGCCCCTCAATTAACTTCCTTCGTTACTTTAGCCTTCCCAGAACAAAAACCAGGGACTTAGGTGTAATATAAAAAATATTATTTAAAATTTCCTTTAAAAGCTCTGGAAACTAACTGACCAACTCCCCCACACAATTCACAACTGATAATGATTCCACCACATTCCAATCCAGCAAACACATGCGTGTTTTATTGTCTTAAAGAAATTCCATTCTATTCAGTAGCAAAATGTAGTCCTGCTCTTTTCTTGTGCCCTTTTTGCTAATCATTGGTTTCGCTTGTGTAGCCTCAGGACCTATGGACCGTTTTTTTGTTTATGGTTCAACTTCGTGGATGCATTTTTTTCTTAGTTAATTACCATGAAATTTAGTCGATTTAGGCCTGTAGGACAAAATCGCAGACAAGTTGTTGGATCAGTTGTGTCTTCTTTTTGTTATGTGTTTTTTTTTCATTTGGCCTCTCTGGATCCTCTTTAGGGCACACTTTGTGGACTTGGGTTTTTTTGTGTTCCTTGAGTTTAATTTGCCTTGTGATTTGTTTGAGCTACCTACCTATCTACCTTCCTATCTGTGTGGGTTCTGTGTCATAATTGGCAAAAATCACGCACGTTGAATGATCATAATCTGTAATTTCATTAGTGAGCATTAATTTTTCGGGAGTAGGTGTAGAGACAGTGGGACGGACGAATGCTTAAACCCGGTATTCAGTTTTTATGAAATTTTCATCGCATAAGAACTACGTGTATAAACAATAACGAAAATTTCATGAACCGAAGATTTCGCTCACTTTTCATTTGTCTGGTACAAAGCTCTTTGCGAAAATTTCATAGGGAAAATCAATTACAGGGTTGTTACACCAAAGTTATTTCGTACGAAAACAATTGTTTGCAACCGGAATTTTGCAATTAGGAATATTTAAATTTAAATTGAGAATATTTAACCTGGAAACGCATAATCAAAACTACTATTGACTAAATCTGATTTGAAGACGGCACATACAAATTACACCGTGGAACAAAATAAAACTTCTTCGGAAACAACAAAGTTCTGACAACGGATTCTGGTACAAAAAAATTACATGAGGTGTCAGGGGACACCAGGTTGGAACGAGGTTCCTTTCGATATATATTATGTACAAGTTAGTTCCAACTCGGCTAAGGCGCCCGTTGAAAAATACGATAATTTAAATGGATCTTGAAGAAAAGATACTTTTTGTAAAATGATAATTTTTTTTAGGAACAACTTTTTTTTTTAAATGTATATTTTTAGGTTTTTTTTGTAAGAATATGTATTAAATTTTCCCGAAAAGGTTTTTTTTTAAAAGAAAAGTACGTCTTTCATTAAAAGCTAATTTTTTTAAGAAAAGGAACTAATTTTAAGAATAAGTACTTTCTGGAAGGTGATGAATTTTGATTCCAAAGAATTTTGATTTTAAGAACAGGTACTTTTCAAAGAATTAGTAATCTTTTTAGGAAATGGTTATAGTTTTAATAAAATGTACTTATTTCAGAAAGGCTACTTTTCTCAAGAAATGAAAAGAAAAGGTATTATTTTATTTTTAAGAAAGTGTACTGCTAAAAAACTGAGTTTTTGTAAGAAAATGTATTTTTTTGAGGGAAAGTATTTCTTTTCAAGAAAAGTTTATTTTTTAAGAAATGGGAATTTTTTTTAGAATTGGTCCCTATTTCAAGAATAGGTATATAAGAACTGTATAAAAGGAATTATTGGAAGAATAAATTGAATTGAATTGAATTGAAGAGTAGGTACTTATCTCAAGAAAAGTCATTTTGTTTCACAAAAATGTTACTCTTTAAAAAAAGGTAGTTTTTTAAGAAAAGGCAATTTGTTGTAAGAAAATGTACTTTGTTACGAAAAAGTACTAATTTTAAAAAAATTAAGTTTTTTAAGAAAAGGTACTTTTTAAGCAAGGTACTTCTTTAAGATACGGTATTTTGTTTTAATAAAATGTACTTTGTTTAAGAATATGAATAGGTAATTTTGGAGAAAATTTACTTATTTTAAGAAAAGGCACTTATTTAAGAAAACTTTCTTTCTTTTAAACTTCTTTCACTTTGGATTTTCTAAATTTTGCTTTTATTGGGTCCAGAACTACAATATATACTAAATATTGGTTACAGGCTCCTCCTAGAAAACTTTCCATTAAACTAGAAATATCCCAGCATATGTTAGTCTAGACACAAACCAAAGCAATAATACCCAATATAGTTGATACTCGTAATACTGGGTTGCAGCATAATAGTGCTTAAAAAATGTTATTTAATTTTGTATCATTTAGCACCCATCCCGCAATGGGCGGTAAGGAACTTCGTTCCAAAAAAAAACAAATACAAAATTATTTTCTTTATATTTGAGAATATTGTTTTCTAGCTGGGGCCTGTAACCAATATTTAGTCTATATTCTAGTTTTGAACCCAATAAATGCCAAAATGAAAGAAGCTTAAAAAAAGAAAATTTTCTTAAATAAGCGTCTTTTCTTAAAAAAAGTAAATTTTCTCAAAAAACAAATACCTATACATAATCTTAAACAAAGTAAATTTTTTTAAAAAAATACCTTAACTTAAAGAAGTACCTTTGCTTAAAAGAAGTACATTTTCTAACAAAAAGTACCTTTTCTTAAAAAACTTGTTCATAAAAAACTTTTTTTTTTAATAAGTAACTTGCTTTAAAAAAATACATTTTCTTACAACAAATTACCTTTTCTTAAAATACTACCTTTTTTTAATAAGTACCTTTTTGTGAAACAGAACAACTTTTCTTGAGATAAGTACCTACTCTTAAAATTGTACCTATTCTTGAAAAAATACCCAATTCTAAAAAATTCCAATTTCTTAAAATATACATTTTTCTTAAAAAAAAATACCTTCCCTTAAAAAAATACCTTTTCTTACAAAAATTCCGTTTCTTAAAAGTAACTTTTCTTAAAAATAAAATAATAACTTTTCTTTTCTTGAGATAAGTAGCTTTTCTGAAAATAAGTAAATTTTCTTAAAAAAAATAACCTTTTCCTAAAATGAGTACCACTTCTTTACAAAGTACAAGTCCTAAAAAAAAGTACTTCATGTAAAAAAAATCATACTCTTATGGCTTTTTCTTCCAGAAAGAACTTCTTTTTAAAAATAGTAGCTTTTCTTAAAAAAATCGTTAGCTTTTAATAAAAGAAGTACCTCTCTTTAAAAAACGACCTTTTCGGGAAAATATAATACCTATTCTTACAAAAAGAACCTAAAAATATACTTTTAAAAAAAAACTACATTCTATAAAAAATGTATAATTTTACAAACAGTATCTTTTCTTAAATATCCATTTAAATTATGGAATTTTCCTGTCGGCACCTTAGGCGTGTTGGAACTAACTACTACATAATATACAGCCAAAGGAACTTCGTTCCAACCGGGTGTCCTCTGACACCTCAAGTAATTTTTTTAATTTTACTATTTTCAAAGTTAGTTTCGCTGGTTTGATTATATTTTGAGACGAAAGAGCACGATAAAGCCCAGTATGGTCGCAATTTTCAGAGAAATTTTTGCGCTATAAAGGTCCTGAAAATGGTTTTTGAAATGTCTTTTGAAAGAAAAATCTAGGAAAGATAATTTAAAAAAATATAACGTACTAGCTGACCCGGCAGACGTTGTCCTGCAAATTTTGTTCAAATACCGTTAACAGGAGCAGAAATAATGGATTTTTAATTTGTGGTTTGTATGGGAGGTACCACGCCCCTTTGTCCAATTGGACCGAATAGTAAATCTAAACCACCCAGGGCGCCACCCAAACGCATACAAAAAAAATTATTCAAATCGGTACGGAAGTTTAGGAGGAGTTCAGTCACAAACACACGTGCAGTAGAATTATATATATAAAGATAGTTGCGTATATGACTAAGCGATCATTTTTAATTCTTCATATAGCCATAACCGAATTTTGAGGTTGTCATAACCACGTTAGATGTTGTCACGTCCGAATTAGAGGATGTCAAAACCGCGTTATATGTTGTCAGAAACTACTAGAGGTTTCACAACCTATAACAGGTTGGCACAACCTTTTCGAGTTTTATCACAACTTATAAGAGTTGTCACAACTTATTAGAGGTTGTCACAGCCTATAAGAAGATACCGCATCCTAACAGAGGTTGTCACAACCTATAAGAGGTTGTCACAACTTACAAGAGATTGTCATACCCTATAAGAGGTTGTCACAACCTATAAGAGGTTGTCATACCCTATAGGAGGTTGTCACTACCTATAAGACGTTGCCACAAGAGGTTGTCACAACCTATAAGAGGTTGTCACAACCTATAAGATGCTGTCACAACCTATTAGAGGTTAGATTAGACATTAGATGTCGCCACATCCGTATTAGAGGTTATCACAACCAATTAGAGGTTAGATTAGACACTAGATGTCGCCACATCCGTATTAGAGGTTATCACAACCAATTAGAGGTTATCACAATCTACTACAGGTTGCCTCAATCGAATTACAGCTGCAGGGAATACATTTAGTCATGTCAACCTCAATACATTTGTGGCAACGGCAATTCGATGGCTGCAGCCGAATTTGGGGTTGCTAAGGGCGGATCAATAAGTCCGTGTCTTTTCGAACTTCCCTCGTAGTTATAAGAAATGCAACACTGCTCCCATCACGTACCACCTGTTAATAGATTAATAAATTTTGAGCAAGTTCCGTCATTTACTTTGCGTTTAACAGCTGTTCAAAACTTACAACCACTTGGATTTTTTTAAAAATAGAAAAAGTGAATTTCGAGTGCTCATTAAACATTATTTTTTTCGAAAAAAAAACCGTCAATCAAACCAAGGAAAAGCTTGATAAATACTACGGGGACTCTGCACCATCGATTTAAATGGTAAAAAAGTGGTTTACTGACTGACTTTCGTTGTGGTCGCACAAGTACAATTGTCGCTGAACGTTCTGGACGGCCAATTGAGGTCAGTACACCCGAAAATGTCGAAAAAATCCACGATATGGTGTTGGCCGATCGAAGAGTAAAAGTGCTTGAGATTGTTAATGCCATGGCATTTCATATGGCAGTGTGGTTTCGATGTAAAATGATCAGTTGGGTTTAAGAAAGCTGTCTGCAAGATGGGTGCCGCGTTTGCTCTCAATTGACCATAAACGTAATCGTGTGACAAATTCAAAGGCTTATTTGCAGTTGTTTAATTGGCCTACGAATTCTCCGGATTTAGCCCCCAGTGACTATTTTCAAACCTAAAGAAGTGGCTCGGTGGAAAGAGGTTTAGCTCCAACGATGAAATTATTGATAAAACAAATGAATATTTTATGGACCTCGAAAAATCCTATTTTTTGGAAAGGATGCAAAAATGGGAGAAACGTTGGACTAAGTGTATTGAGCTAAAAGGAGATTATGTTGAAAAATAAATTTTTTTGCAAAAAATAAACTGTTTCATTCAAAAAGTCACGGACTTATTGATCCGCCCTTAGTATTCGAAGTACCACTCGAAATGCCAACGAACCATTTCTGGTGTATGTTACAGCTTTATTGTCCAACAGTTTGAATCCTAATATTAATAACGCCTAAAACTATGCCATTGCTGTAAGTTGAAGCGCTACCACATATCAACTCACCAAGAATGTTCGAAGATATCGCCAAGAGCTTTCTGTGTAAATAAAGCAAGAGATGGTGCTACTGTCAGAAGGAACAGGGAAATTGGAGAAACGTTGGACTAAGTGTATTGAGCTAAAAGGATATTATGTTGAAAAATTAATTTTTTTTTGCAAGAAAAAACTGTGCTTCATTCAAAAAGTCACAAACTTATTGATCCGACGTATAACCTCTTTTCAAACAATTTTTTCTGTGAATGTAGGAATTTTGACGGAAAAATACTTTATGATATAAAGACACCTCCCCTTTGAGGGCAATTTGGCACATCTTTGGATGTATTTTAAGTCATTATCTACTGATGCCATAAAGGGCTCAACCGGTGCAAACTTAGCCGTGTAGGTTCTAGTTTAATTCCCACAAAATGTTAAGACTTTTCTACACGCTGAAAGAAACGGGTCCAGCAACATATCGCAGGAACCATGTATATGTTTGGAAGAATTGTTTTCACGAGTTAAAGATCTGCTACTTTTTGTTTTTTTGTTTTGTTCTTTTCAGCAGTTTTCAACAAACAAATCCAAATTTGGGCCACAAAAACATAGATTATAACCTTTTTATCATTTCGTCTCAAATCTGTATTACTGAATGGTAAACACAATGTGTTTGGACATAAATAAACTATATTTGTGTCAAGCTACAAACACATTGTATTTGCAACCAAAAACAAACACCGATTTTTCAGCGTGTATTTGAAATGTAAATATCAATTTTCAAATATAAGTATAAAACTATAAGAACAACTAATTAATTAGAAGTAATAACTGTCGCCATTACATTAAAGAGGTCTTTACTAAAGCCGCCAACACTTGTGTGAACATCCTGAAAATAATAAAATGTTGACCCAATTAACGACATAAAAACGAATAATTAAATTATTACCAAACATTAAAAGAGATGAAGGGACATGTTTGTAACTCAAACTCATCTCCACCCAAAAAAGTACAGCAACACCTGCCTGGGAAAACATTTGGCACATCACTGTTACAACCTGAAGGACAAACAACAAACACACTAGGCCAGAAATTATCCTGGAGGATACTAATATTGAAGACATCAAGATAACAAAACGAACTAAAACAATTATGTTATAAAAATAATATTTTCTCACATTACTCAGCCAGAGGAACGAACGCGCCAGCAAAGGACATAAATGTGAAAACATTTTAACACACGCCATCCAACACATTGGGCTAAAGGATATACGGAGGTATATATGTAACACAGGATACTTTGCGATAGAATCTGCTAAGGGTTTCCAAATATATGTAGGCAGTTTTAAAGACGAAATCCCCATTTATTGTCAACTGTTAAAGAAGGTTTCCTTTTGCTGTTTGTAAACCAACCAAAAATTTCATTTAACCGTTGGCAAAGAAAGGACATCGATGTCTCTCTCTCTCGCCCTTCCTTACTTGGTGTTGTAATAAAAGTTTGCGTGTCTTTATTGAATTTCCTTCGCAGGGGTAAATGCGATAAATTAAGTTGAGGGCATAAATATGACAAACTTAGTGCAAACAGACATAGTCACATAATGTCCTTAATAGAGCCATCCTTTTGTTTTGGGAGAGACTTACAAAAAGGATTCTTTAGGGCAACCAAATAAGGACACTCTCCCTGGTGCGTCTCAGCAATAACCTCAACGATTGACCGAACAAGGGTGATAAAAATCCTTCAAATTATTTAAGCAAATATTATAAAATTTCAAATACTCCTTTTAATACTATGTTGCGTTTTATTATTGACTTAAATTACCCACAACACAGGATCAACAGCAGTGCGCGGGAAAGGATCTTAGAAATTATGATATCAACAGACAACAAACCGTGCGGATGACGACAACATAATAAAAGGTTTCTTACGAAACCCCATAATTTAGAAGATTATAAACCACGAAAGGAGACAATGACCTTAGAGATTGGAAAGGATAACAATTTAGACAAACAGGAAAGCAAAATGGCAAGAAAAATGCATATAGAGGGGACATGTTCGTCTGTGGGTTTATTGGAAATTTGGAAATTTCAATATTTTTGTCATAGAAAAGGGAATTTATGAAATTTAATCAAGTATACAGTATTAAGATCTAAAGCTGTGAAAATTTTCAAATTTTGAAAAATAAATTTAACTTCCTATTTAACATTAATGTTTATTTAATTTTTTCTTTAATCTTCGCTTTACCATTTGTCTCTTTGGACATTCTAGCATTCGCATTTTCATATTCCCTTCCTACAAATTCCCCAGCAATTATATTCACTTAACTACTAATTACATTTCTTTATGTTCTAAAGAGTTTCGCCTCTTAAGTCTTATGGAAACTTCTATGATTCCTATAAGAGGTGGAGATATTTCCCCTCTACAGGATCTTCAACGCAATAGACTGGGATGGTGGAGGTTGGCATGTGCATCTGTTTTTCGTTTGGCGTTTGAAGTCTTGGAGGGTAAAAATGTAATGTGGATGCATAAAAATGTATAATAAATTCTCAAATCGATTTAACGCTTGTCCATCTTCACAAAAGATATAAAAAGTTGGTAAAGTTTTCGACGGAGCTACAGCCAGAAAATAATGTCAGTTCATTTTACGTGGCGCAATGATAAATGTGCGCGACTGTTAAACATGAGATTGCTGGTTGATCTCTTGTACTCTCCGCTGAAAGGTTGATCGCATCCCTTAATTGCGGGTCACAGTTGACAAAGGTTGCCTACTTGTAGGGTACAAATTGTTGATCCAAATGACGAATATAACTACTTTTTGATTTCAATGACTGCTAAGTGCCAGCAACATTATTGCATAATAAGCTTTGAATTCGATTCTCAAAGCATTAATGTTCAGAACCGGTGTAAAACTGTATGCTATCGCAACTTTTATACAACAAACGTTACGCAAAGAACCGACTATTTTTACAGTCACCGGATGGCACACTTTCAATTTATAGGCTCATTGATCGAGACGTTAAGATAGACATTAACCCATTTAGACCCGCGCTGCAAACATTTTCGAGACTAAAAGTTCAGTTTTAACTGTGATAATTTCTCCAGATGGTGACCGACGGTGGCGCAATGGTTAAAGAAAATCGCTGAAATAAAAAAATGGCTATAACTCGGAAACGGTGCATCCAATCGCAAAAATAATAAATTTTTTACCTCTATAACAGGCTGTAACCAATGGATGTCTTCAATACGGCATCACTTTTTTTACAAAAAAAATCGCTAAAACTAAAAATGTGGAGGTAAAAAAAATTATTATTTTTGTTATTGGACGCACCGTTTCCGAGCTATAGCCATTTTTGTATTTCAGCGATTTTCTTACTTTATTTTGGAGATTTTTTTGAAAAACCAAATTCTTCCATATTATTTTTTCGATTGGACACTCCGTTTCCGAACTGTATACATAAGGGCATTTTAGCGATTTTTTTATTCGAAAAATTTTACTTTTAACAATTTTTTTAAAAACGATATTCTTCTGTTTCCGAACTGTATACATAAGGGCGTTTTAACGATTTTTTTTTAATTCGAACAATTTTAGTTTTAGTGATTTTTTTAAGTGATGCCATAGTGAAGACATCCACAGGTTACAGCCTCATATGGAGGTAAAAAAAATTATTTTTGCTATTGTACGCACCGTTTCCGTGCTATAGCCATTTTTGTATTTCAGCGATATTCTTAGTTTGGTTAGTTTGACAAAATTTACTATTTTTCCGAATGGACTCACTATTTCCGAGTTATAGCCATTTTTGTACTTTGAGTTTTGGTGATTTTTTGAACAAAAATTCTTCTATACGAATTCGACCACTTTATGAAAATCCCTTAAAAGCACCGTTTCGAAAAATTTTAGTTTTATCTGAAAAATCCATTGGTTAAAGCCTCTTATAAAAGTAAGAAATTAATTATTTTTATGATTGGATGCACCGTTTCCGAATTATAGTCATTTCTGTATTTCAGCGATTTTCTTATTTTGGCGATTTTTTGAAAAAAAATTCTTCCATGCGAATTGGACCATTTTATGAAAATCCCTTGGGCGCTTCGTTTCCGAACTGTAGACATAAGGACGTTTTGGCGATTTTTTTTATTCGAAAAATGTGATTTTTCTTAGAAAGAAAGTGATGCCACATTGAAGACATCCATTGGTTAAAGCCTCTTATAAAGGTAACAGATTTATTATTTTGCGATTGGATGCACCGTTTCCGAGTTATAGCCATTTCTGTATTTCAGCAATGTTTTTATTTTGACGATTTTTTAAAAAAAAATTCTTCCATACGTTTGGACTACTATATGAAAACCCATTAGAAACTCCCAAAAATTAGTTATTTTTTCGATTCGATGCTCCGTTTCCGAGGTATAATCTTTTTATATTGTCGAGCAAAATTGCGATGGTAACCCATTAACCATCGCCGTGGGTAATGGGTAAAAGCTGCTTACTCATTCTCCACGTGTAATGGGTAATTTTCGTGGGTAGCTACCCATTGTTTGCCCCATAACCTGGGGGTAATGGGTAACCGATCGCTTCCCCCTGGGGAATAATAATGTGTTAACGAGGGTAACTAACCCATTACGAACTCTGATAGAAACACCCGATCAAGTTCAACTTTAATCAACATTAATCAACGTAATCAGTAAAATAAATAAATACGATATAACACCTTTTTAACACGTTTTTGTTGAACGGTACCTGTTCGATTTCTATGAGAACACATTAGTAAATGTTACATTGGAAAGTAAAAAACAGAGTTCAATCATATGATGACGTTACAGTTAAATAATATTAATACTTAAAATTATTTAAAGACCAGTACCAGCACATGTGCCATTATTTTCTTGCTTAATACTTTTTGTTTCATTCCCACAAAAAACAAAGAGAATGCAAAGCAACAGACACACGACCATACATACATTGTTATTTTCGTACGTACGCTACACAAGTTCACACAATTTTCGTTGCTCTCTTGCTATCTCACTTTTATATACGTATAAGTGATGTTTTAGATTATGCGTCTTCAGCCTGCGTTAATCGTTATACTCACTTTTAAACACCCTTCGTAAATCAAAAGCATTTACATTCAGCGTTCTACCCATGCGTTCTTTGTCATCTAATCGGCTGTTCTGCTTCTTACTTACATTCGTAAAAATTTATATTTCAAACAAAGATGTCTGATTTTCATGTTGATGATTTTAGAGTAATCCAATAATTTCCATGAATAATTGTATTTACATATTTTATTTAATATTATTCGATATATTTATTTTCATATTATGCAAATAATCAGTAAATAATCTACGAAACGATGTCCTCCCTTCAAAAGCAGAAAGATTGTGAAACAACATGGTAGAAATACGAAATAGATTAAAGAGAAACATCAAAAATCCTCTCGAATTCTCGCCTCTTGGGTGTTTTTTCGGTATCCATACATGCATGCATACAGACAGTTGAAGTTAATATGAAGAATTTAAAAAGGCGTTCAATCTTATGATGACGTTGCATTTAAATATTATTAATACTTAAATAACACTTAAAAATATTTAAAGACAAGTGTCATTATTTTCTTGCTTAATACTTTTATTTTATACCCACAAAAAACAAAGAGAATGCAAAGCAACATACACATGACCGTACATGCATTGTTATGTTCGTTCATACGCTACACAAGTTCACACAATTTTCATTGCTCTCTTGCTATCTCATTTTTATATACGTATTTATTCTCTTTGCTCTGAGAGTGCACCGCAACCACGCAACACAACTATTCGTTGACGCTACATCAGTGTGTTTTTTTTCGCAGTCTGACAATCTGTGTTTCGCAGTCGGACAAATCGGTGTTCTATATAGGGGTGGGTCACCCTTATCATTTAGGGGTATGAAAAATACATGTTGGCCGATTCTGAGACCTACCGGATATGCACACAAAATTTCATACAAATCGGTCCAGCCGTTTCGGAGGAGTTTAACGCCAAACAATCTGAGTGATCGCAATCGGACAATCTGTGCGATCGCAGTCGGACAAACTGCGTTTGGATGTATTCACTTTGTGAATTTTGGTCGTACCCGCGCCTATATGTGTTAACACATCAAACACTCAATGAATTCCAAGCGTTGTTCGTTTCTAAGTGTATTCATGATGAACTGGCAAGGTAAACTGAAAATTTTTGACTTTGACACATGTCACGAATCAATCGTAACAACTTAAGACTGAAAACCCAAATAGCAAAAAAAAATCACCCGTTACATTTTATTAAATATATTTGAGCTGTGACCGTGGGTAGTGAAATGGTTGGAACGCGCGGCTCTTGTTCTTGAGAGCGTGGGTTCGATCCCTGCTCTGACCATATTACATTTCTTTCAAC
Organism: Phaonia tiefii; assembly: GCA_963931995.1. NCBI lineage: Eukaryota > Metazoa > Arthropoda > Insecta > Diptera > Muscidae > Phaonia > Phaonia tiefii. The sequence goes on along the minus strand of OZ008371.1, from coordinate 204,278,342 downwards.
AACGGTTACCTCGCTTAGTGATGGCGATACTCTCGATTACTTAGCCATGAAAAAATCTCCTCAATATACCGTTCGGAACCGGTGTAAAACCGTAGGTCACATTGAGTGAGTATAAAGACTGGAAAGGCACATTTCACTGGTTGTGAGTAGCTCAACACTAATCCCTTCATGATATGTAATGGGAAACCATTTTTATTTTGAGCCGGCCAAAATCCGCACAAAAGAGTGACTGGTTGTTGATTCATTTGTTTGTCAACAATCATTCCCCAGTGTGACATTTGAATCCGTTTCGAATTCAAGACGGACTCACAGACTTCGTACAGTTCGTCCGAACCCGAAATACGAGCTTGGGTCCCTCACATGATATTTGCACATGCTGAAAAATAACAACCACTGCAACATAATCTCCCAAATACATTATGCAGGAACCACATATATCTTTGGAACACACTCCAAATCTTCAAACACATTAGCATGTTTACTTGCAAACATGCATGCTTTTTATGGAACCATATTTATGTTTCAAACCAAACATCCATATCCTTACATGGAAGCATTCTTGTGTTTCCTCCAAAATGTCCATATACTTACATACGTGAAAGTATGTATGTATTTCCTCCCAAACACGCGGTAAGCTTCTCAATATACCGTTCGGAACCGGTGTAAAACTGTAGGTGACAATGAGTAAGTATGAAGACTGGAAAGGCACATTTCTACACCAATCCCTTCGTGGGATGGGAACCCATTTATATTCTTTATTTGACCTTTGAAAATCCCATTAAAATTGGAATTCCATTTTCTCTTAACAACTTATTTCTCTTCAATATTTCACTAATATAATTTCTTTGAGTGTATCTTACTGCAGGCATATTAGTTTTAGTACCTTCAACCTTTTCCTATCCCACGAAAATCTCCACATTTATTTGAAAGTTTTGAAACAATAACTTAGCCATAAAGTTACACAAAAAGACGCAGACAAGTACAAGAATGGCTTAAATGACGACTGAGTTCAAGTGGTGGCCTATGTATTGGGGATGTTTTCAATTTTGTCTTCTTCCTTTGGATGCAATTTCCATTTTGAAGCGATACAAATCACACTTGAATCGCTACCGTCAGCCGCTGAATACAGAAGCTTTACGTTCAGGTTAAATGCTAAATTTGCCAATTTGAATAATTTGCTTGGTAGATGGGATTTGAATGCGTCTTGGCTTTAAGGCCTTCATTAATGACTCAAAAAAAAAACAAGCAGTAAACATGAACCTTGACTTTGGGGGTTTAAAGAAAATTAGAAATTTGCGAACTTATGCGGAAGAAATTAGAAAATTATTGTATTAGATTCTGGGGATAGAAGGGTGTTGATGGTAACAACTATTTGGATAGTTTTGTTAGGACCGGACCAAGAGCCTATAAGGATTCATATACTGAAACAGAATCCCATAGCACAATTAGTGCTCTTAGATGGCAATATGAATTTGTACACCTGTCTGCAAACACCATGGAACAACTGCCTCCCTAGAAACCTATTTAACACTTAGCAAACAAACATCCACCCCTTTACAGACTATCGAAATGTGGTAAAAGGTGCCAGGATCACGCTCCATTAACTACCAAAAGTGCCAAGTTTTAAGAGTTCATTTACCGCTATAAATTAAAGCCCGGAGGTGGAAACACGAAAATGGTTACAACCCAAAACCGTTTATCTCGGTTTTCCCAAATATCTCTCGCTGATGCTGTTTGCTGTAATCCTTAAACCAACAACCGATAATCGAAAGGGTAATCATGGACATTTCACCAGCTCGTAAAATCACTTCCGTTTAACTTCCCAGCAACCATTGATCGATCTTCTTTTCGATAAATTTGCACTCACCTGTCGTTAATGGACAAAGAAGGACAGACATGATATTTTCTTGTCTCTCGCCGCTGTTGAAGATGTTCCTGCATGATGAGCGCTAATGTTGGTGTCCAGCAATTAGAGGGTTCCTTTCGTAAGACAGCTTACACAAAAAGGGTTCTCGTAACACAGACAAAAAACGAAACTCCAGCCTTACATCGCACATTGGTAATTCATCACATTCAGGAGGTGTGCAATTTGTAGCAGTGGATTTTTAGCATCAGTTAATGGAGGAGGGTTCGGGTTCCTCTTCTTCATATATTTTTTCATTTTTTCCAAAAAGGGGTGAATACTGTCAGTACTTGCATTTTGTTTACATCAAGGCACGCGTCTTTTTCATTGTCCAATCGTTTTGATAGGGATCCCCACCAAGATGTAATCATTAGTCATTATTTGTACAAGAGCTCATCAATATATTGTTACATTATAATCGATTTTACGAGGACACCAAGATATATTTGGGAATCTTTGATACAGGCAAAGAAATATTTCGTTACTCTTAAACAAAATCTCAATAACAAATACAGTTATACCATTACAATAACATTAACTTAGGCTGAGAACAATCTCTGTTTATAGCGACAAAATAATAGACCGGCAGATCATAGCGACAAAAAATATATAGAATATAATGTACCAAACACAGCCCCATTTGTATCACAAACATAGCTGTATTTGGATCACAAACACATATATTATAACATATTGTGTCTCAAACATGTAATATTGAATAGCAAACACATTGTGTTTGGAGACCTAGTATACTATATTTGCGACAAGCTTCAGGCACACGTTATATTTACATCCAAACAAGAACAAAATACAGATTTTTCAGCGTGAGAATATTGATTCATTTGTTTGTCCACAATCATTCACCGGTGTGCCAATGAGTCCGTTTTGAATTCGGGACGGACTCACAGTCTTCGTAGTGTTTGTCCGAACCCGAACCCTTGCCCGAAATACGAGCTTGGGTCTCTCACTCGTATCTCTAGTATACTAGAGTCCAATATATATTTGCGACAAGCTTCAAACACACGTTATATTTGCATCCAAACAAGAAAAAATACTGATTTTTCTGCGTGTAATAATTCAGAATTAAAAAAAAAACCTTTTCAAGGACACAAATATCGTTACCTATTTGGTTGGTTGCTTGGTTGGTTGAAAAGGCTGCAAGACAGCACGCTGTCTAGTACACTTAGGCTAAAGAAGCCCATTGTGATACCTGCAGTTTCCTCCATAGGAACTACTGACTAATCGTCTAGCCAATTTGCCCTTTCAATAAGTTTGTCTATGAGACCTACAGGAATATCCTGTAGGGCTACGGTGCTAACTAAATAAGTACCGAATATCCTACTTCTCAGTCCTGCCAGATTAGGGCAATCCAAGAGAAGGTGTTTCGTCGTCCTTTTCCGTGCAGCATCTACAGAGAGTGGAGTTTCTATGTCCCAATCCTAGGGCGTGTTTTTCTACAAGACAATGTCCCACAAGTGTTCCTATCATTGTGGATAACCTGCCTCCCGGCTAGTTAAGTAGTTGCCTAGTCCTCTTCCTGTCCACCTGTGGCCAGAGGACCCTGGCTTGTTTGCAAGTTGAAGTAAGTCTCCACTTGTCCTTGAACATATTATCGGCCCACTGCCTGATCTGCAAACAGCAGGTAGAGATTGGCATACTAACACCTTCTTTTGCCGGAAGAACCTGTGCCGTAGTGCTCTGTCTAGCTAACGCATCCGCTACGCAATAGCCTGGAATGTTGCTGTGTCCCGGTACCCAGATGAGCCTGATGTCAAAATACTCTGCCATCACCCTAAGTGATGAGTGGCATTCTTTCACCGTCAGGGACGTAGCAAACATTGCTTCCAGCGATTTTATGGCACCCTGGCTGCCTGTGTAGATACATATTCTCCGGAGGGTTGTAACACTACTTTTCAGTAGTTCAGCAACCTCCAGTATGGCGGTAATTTCCGCCTGAAATACACTACAGTGATCAGGCAGCTTGATCCCATAGCCTACTTGCTCGGCCAACTTTGATCCATCCGTGAAAAATCTGATACTACTGGTATCCCCTTCCAGTGACTTTTCCCAGGTATTCCTGTTCGGAATAGAAGTCCTTAGATTTGTCGCTGGTAGAAGGTAGGGGATACAGTAGTCCGTTTTACGGGACTAGAGGTGATCCGGTGTAGTAATTCAGCGTCTCCGGAATGCCCCGATATCAAAACGCCACAATCTCTGATTCTCACCAGGGATGTAGCGGCTCCCGATTCGGCCATGATATCAGGAGTACAGATGTTCAGGATAGCACTAAGTGCAATATGTGACGTCGTGCCCATTGCCCCACTAACGCTAATCAGTGCTGATCTTTGAATTTTCATCAAGGAATTCAGAATATACTTCTTTTGGAGGGACCTCCACCAATCTACGATGCCATAGAGAAGTATTGGTCTGACTATTGCCGTATAAATCCACATGGTGATCTTAGGAGACAGTCCCCAGCGCTTTCCTATCGCCCCTTTACAGCAGTAAAGAGCAACAGACGCCTTTTTCACCCTCTTCTCCACATTCGGTTTCCAAGACAGTTTTCTGTCGAGAATTATTCCCAGGTACTTGACCACTTCCGTCAACTGTAATTGCACCCCATCAACTGATGGCAGTGGCCGTCGGTGGTGCAATGATTAGTGTGCGCGGCTCTTGTACATGAGATCCTGGGTTCGAACCCTGCCCTGACCACCTTCAAATTTCTTTCGGCGGCGGTTACCTCGCATAGTGACGGCGACACTATCGAGTATATAGCCATGAAAAAGCTTCTCAAAATACCGATCGGAATCGGTGTAAAACTGTAGGTCCCAATCATTGAGTGAAAACTGGAAAGCGCACAGCTCAGTGATTGTGAGAAGTTCTCCCCGGTACCTTCATGGGATGTAATGGGAAACCATTTATTTATTTTATTTTTAACTGATGGCAGTTCAAATGCGGGTATTTTATATTTCCGAGAGAACAGGATAAGCCCGGTTTTAAGTGGGTTAGGTGATAGTCCGTTGTTAGCGGTCCAGTTTGAAATCAGACTATGTAGGCTGGTTGTACGAATGCTAAGTAAATTGAGGTTTCCACCCGTACAGATGATAGCAATATCATCGGCATAGGCAAAGACCTGGCATTCGGCCCTGTCCAATTCAAGAACCAGTTCATTGACAGAAGTTAACCATAATAGTGGAGACTGAACGCCCCCCTGCGGTATCCCCCTGTTAACGTTCCTAGCAATTGTAACACCACCCCATTCAGCTCTGACGGATCTATCCACCAGAAGCTTCCCAATTAGGCGTGTCACTAAGCTGTCGACTCCTAGATTCTGTAACGACCTAAGAATCGCCAAACCTCACCTACCCGACTCATGGCGGACTTTTACTACAATCGAGCTGCTCGTTCATCAGAACTTCCCTGGAACCATCCCGCGTCTTCGCAGATTGGCACAGGACCAAGGTTGTCGTTTACGATGTATTTCCTTCCACAAGGCGCCATTTATCCTTGGGGATACGTCCATCGTGGGAACCTTCATCCAAGATGCGAATGATTAGGCTGTCCTTCGCGACATCACTAAAGGACCTGCCGAGCATTTTGTGGCTTTTATGCCTCTTAAGCTGGGATCACACGATTTGTACATTTGGCTAAAAATTTGTCATATTCATAGACAAATCGTGTGATCTCTAAATTGCATTTGTCATTTATCAGAAAAGCCAAATATTCGGCTTCTTGTGACAAATCAAAACCAACCATAAATGCCAAATCGTGTGAACGCAATGCTGCCATAGAAGCCAAATCAAATTTATGAAAATGGCCCAATTTCTGATTTGCCACTTGAAGACAAATGCAAGTGCCAAATAGACAAATATTGTTGACAAATGTAAGTGTTGCCAATATGTTGATTTTTTCGTACTTGTTATGGTTTCAATTTCTTTGCCATTTTGATTAATAATTTGGCATAACTACACTTTAGTTGCTTCTCACCGATTTCATAGAATTTTTTAAACCATTAAAAATGACCGACAATTTTTTTGGCGGTCGGTCCAACTTTTTGATATATAGGCCTTCAAAGCTTGAGTATACAATCGGCTATATCTCAGGTATGTATGGTCCGATCTTGGTCAAATGAGTATCATTAGAAAGCTCATACATAATTCTATAAATTACATTATATACTTTTTTTCAGCTTTATTAACCCATTGGCTGAAAATTAACAAAAAGAAATTTTTAACCTCACTTTTTTGATAGAAACCTTCAAAGCACTTCAAGCATTTGTTAAGCTATAATACTCTGCAGTAACCCTTTAAACCCTTTATATCAAAGTTATAAAACTGAAAAAAATGTAGCATGTCACAGTGATCAGTAACATAATAACATTGGACATTGAAAATAGGGGATCCCCGACTTGAGACTCCCTTGTTTTTAATTTACTTTGTAAACAAACCGAAAACCCCTTTCTCTCTGGGCATTTTAGGCTTTTGAACGTGAATATCTACGGTCTTTGAAAGGTTAATAAGGAGTACTATACCTTAAAAAAAGCTTGAAGTGCTGTCTGCTCATTAAATCAAGAAAAACCCTAACTTTACGACGTCCATTTTTTGAGAAAAATTGGTTTCTATCAAAAAAGTGAGGTTAAAAAATTCTTTTTGTTAATTTTCCGCCAATGGGTTAATAAAAATGAAAAAATGTACATAACGTAATTTATAGAATTTTGTATGAGCTTTCTAATGATACTCACTTGACCCAGATCGGATCATAAATACTTGAGATATAGCCGATTATATACTCAAGCTCTGAAGGCCTATATATCATAAAGTTCTATCGATAGTGAAACTTTGGTGTAAATAGGTGAGGAGCAGAATTTCAATCAAAATGGCAAAGAAATTGAAACCATAACATGTACGAAAAAATCAACATATTAGCAACACTGTCTCCTCTCGCGACTCAGCAGGTGTTTTGACAAGTAAAAGCAAAACATTGATTCAGTTGATTTTAACATTTTACTTAATGTCTACGAGTAACTTTATTTTTGACACTTTTTTCGCGTTGTAAATAATAGTAAATGTATATATGTAACTGCAGCGAGTTTCTTTTGCCTTTGCGTTACCATCATTTTTGTTTATTTCACTTTAAACTTTACAATAAAGATGCAAAATTATGGTTGACAGCTGATCAGCTGTTTTAGTGTTTATGACCAAATGGTTAAATCGTGTGAATTAACTGGCAAATGTTAGTCACTTTACTGCTGTGTACAATTGTGTGACAAATCATTTTGATGTTTAATAGCCAAATCGTCTGATCGCAAAACAAATCATTTGCACATCGATACCCAAATGCACAAATGAGTACAAATCTAAATTTGTCATCTTTTGTACAAATGTACAAATCGTGTGATCCCACCTTTAGATGAGGGACCAGGTTTAGTATCCTCCTCCACTAAACCCTGTCTTTTAGTAACATTTACGAGGACATAAATAACGTTTCCTATTTATAAAAAATGGCCCAAAATTCACCTAAGATTGTATAATAATTGATCTGCTCTTAGGATATACGGCATGTGGCATCGTCTCACTATAACCACATATCGTCCACATCCATATCATGCAATTTAGGAACAACAGAACTAAATTATCCTGTTGTGACAAAACACCATTAAATGTTACTGCACGACCAACCATTATTTCGAAGAAGAATGGTGCGATCATACTCCCAGGCAAAAATCTACTCTGAAAAACACGGCATTTGTAACATATTCCCTATAACATATTCTGCAGGAACCATGTCATTGTTTGGAACACCCTCCAACCATTCTTATATTTGAAAGTCCTAAAATCACTTATATTTAAATGCAAACATTAACATGTTTAAAAAAGTTATGATTTATCCGACCTTTCGTATTATGTGCATAATCAAATTGTTCGAGCGTTTGGTAATTTTTTAAAAATAAAAAAATATAATAAAAATGGATGATGAAATAAATTTAAAAAAAAATAAATTAAAAAGCGATCAAACGCTTGAACAATTTAATTCTGAATATTAGCATGTTTACATATAAAGATGGGTACTCTGCGTATGTATCCCAAACATACATACATATACTTACGTCGAAGCATTCGTATGTTTCCTCCCAAATGAACAATTGAAGGCTGAGTACATGAAACTAAAACCCAACAGATGAGTCAATATAAAATTCATTTATACATGTATTCAGAAATATGTATTTATAAATTAGTGACTGCAAGGAACATAGAAAAATACAGTTATACTTTTGCAATAACATTAACTCTATTAGTCTCCATTTAAAAAAAAAAACAATGCACCAAAAACAGCTGTATTCGTATTATAATCAAAGTTATATTTGGACTCCAACATGTAATATTGAATTGAAAACGCGATGTGTTTGGAAACAAGTATACTATATATTTACGGCAAGCTACAAACACAGGTTATATTTGCATCCAAACAACAAAAAACGGCAGATCCTTCAGCGTAGTATTCCATTAAAATGGTTTAATACTTTTTTGTTGAATTCAAAATAAACTTTTCAAACTTTTCATACTGACCTCTTAGAGTTGAGAAACATTTATTTTACACTTACTGATGCATCGATCACTTTATATCTGTAACAGTTTAACATACGACAATTTATGCTGGTGGCAATATGGCACGTTGCACCTTATCGTATTACCTTATCATTAATACTCGTATTGCACAGTCCGCCATTGATTTTAGTTAAGACGAATTAATTATAAATTTTGATTTGTTTTAAATTAGGGAGTTTTTATTTTAATAAAGGAATAAGGGAAACCTACTAAAAGTGACAGGATGAAAAATCGCCCAATAAAATATCGAAACTGGCTCAAATTCTAAATCGCCCAAAATATGATTACGGTGATTACGGAAAGGTGATTACGGAAACGTCTAACTTTTTTTTTATACGAGGGTACTTTTAGTCCGCTACCGGCCGTTGATGTTTCGATTCCTAGTATATACATTTTCGAAAAAGAATATGTTTTTTTGGAGAATATGGGGCTCAAACGACGTGTCATGACGAACATATATATATAGAAAAATATATTTTCAAAATTTTGACAGAGCATTTTTGTTCCACGACGTCATTTTGAATCTTCATCAGGCATATTTTGTCTTCCCCAATTTGCTGTATTTTTCATAAATGTTCCATCATTTCAAATTCCAAAATTTTACAGTACACCCTACTGTGGGGCCATACTTCTTTGAAGAGTTTTTGTTACCCAGAACTATGCCGAAGACGTATCCGTTTCAACTGAATTTGATTCGAGCAAAATGGTGCAACTGCACACTTAGCCAGACCGATTATAGCGGACTTCCAACGAAAATTCCCAAACAAATTAATATCCAGAAATTCCACTTTCCGGTGACCACCAAGTTCACTTGAATTGAGGTGTACAAACCGAAACCAAGGAATTTGAATGAATTGAAGCAGTCCATTAAAACAATAATTGAGCGAACCTGCAACGAAAGTTCCCAAACAAACTAATAAACAGAAACTCCGCTAGCACCCACACTGAAAGAAAAAGCTTCATAAAATTGATGAACTCCTCCATCAATTTGATGAACAATTTCTTGATTTTTCAACCTACGACACATTTCATTGAATTGATGAAGAACATTTCATCAATCTGGCATATATATTTCATCAATAGTTCATGTTTATTCAACGACAACGATATACAGCAAGTTTATGTAAAGTTTTCATAATTTGATGTAAATTTGTCATCAAGTTGAAGTAAATATGTCACCATTTTGATATAAATTGTGACGGCGACAATACCGAGTACTTAGCCATGAAAAAGCATCTCAAAATATCGTTCGGAATCTGTGGAAAAACTGTAGGTCCCAATTATTGAGTATAAAAATAGAAAACGCACAGCTCAGTGGTTTGTGGTAAGGGGTGTAATGGGAAACATTTTTTTTTTGTGTGGATAAGCATGGAGGACATTTACGGCCCATCATCTTCAAACCCAATTAGTTATATAAAATAAAATTAAATTTTCTGTACAATAAAAAAAAAAAAATTAAATACATTAATTTAAATAAAAATTCTTTGAATTTCTTATTGTAGCACAATTTGTGCCCCACCCTGTATGATTTGCGCCATGTGGCCGCCACTTTCAAGTTACAAGTCACGACATGTCACGACACGTCCAAAGTTAGCAAACTCCTTGCATACACATCGGTCCCAAATACTTTTTGAAACGAACCTCCTTATCGCACTAAATGAAAAAAAATTAAACAACTTTTGTTTTAACACTATTATGCTACAACCCACTATTATCAACTATATTGCTTACTTTTGCTTTGGTTTGTGTCCAGACTAACGGCTTGAACCATAGGGAAAGAAATTAACTAGATGTCTCACATATGTTGGGAAATTTCTTGTTTAATGGGAAGTTTTCTAGGTGGAGCCTGTAACCAATATTTAGTATATTGTAGTTTTGAACCCAATAAAAAGTAAATGTAGAAAAGCCAAAGTGAAAGAAGTTGAAAATAGGAAAATTTTCTTAAATAAGTGCCTTTTCTTAACAAGAGAAAATTTTCTCAAACAAAATACATATTCATATTCTTAAACAAAGTACCTTTCCTTAAAAAAATACTTTATCTAAAAGAAGTACCTTTGCTTAAAAAAATTACCTTTTCTTACAAAAACTATGGTTCTTAAGAAAAGTATTTTTATAAATTTTTATAAATAAATAAGTACCTTTTCATTAAAATTTACATTTTCTTACAACAAATTCTCTTTTCTTAAAAAACTACCTACTCTTTAAAGAGTACCTTTTTTGTGAAACAAAATAACTTTTCTTGAGATAAGTACCTACTCTTAAAACTGTATCTATTCTTGAAAAAGGAACCAATTCTTAAAAAATACCCATATTATTAAAACCCCCTTTTCTTCAAAAACAAATACCTTCTTTTAAAAAAATACATTTTCAGTATTTTTATTCTGTTGTTCGACCTTTTCCTTATCAATAAATAATCAATATCCTTCGAGCTTGAGGTCAGATTTGCTGTTGTTATATTTATTTTCCTCGATATTTCGCTACTCCTTTGTGTAGCATCATCAGGAGATATAAACAATATTTAATCAGGAGATATAAACAATATTTAACAATTAACAATTAAATATTGTTTATATCTCCTGATGATGCTACACAAAGGAGTAGCGAAATATCGAGGAAAATAAATATAACAAACAAAATCTGACCTCAAGCTCGAAGAATATTGATTATTTATTAAAATACATTTTCTTACAAAAATTCCTTTTCTTAAAAGTACCTTTTCTTAAAAATAAAATAATACATTTTCTTTTCTTTTCTTGAATAAAATAAGTACATTTTCTTAAAAAAAGAAACTTTTTCTAAAAGGGTACCACTTTTTTAAAAAGTACCTTTTCTTAAAAAAAGTACTCAGCAACATTTCTGTGACGGAAATATAGTGTGAATAACATGACGAGTTACCGGAAGTAGAGTGAAGGTAACACGTCGCGATACACATAGGAACAAAACGTGTACACAGAAGTACAAAATATGTACAAAGGTACAAAATATGTACAAAAAAGTACAAGTTACATAAAAGTACTAGTATGTTAACAATATTCATACGATTGTTGCTCGTAGAGTTTTGAAAAATCTGTAAAAAGCCAAATTATCTGCTACAATAGGCGAAATTTGGTTACACCGCTTGCTTATATAATCGCTTGTTATGTATGAAACCCTTAGCGAAGACTTAGCGACACGAATCATTTTCGTTATGTTTATCATTTGTTCCCATCTTTTACCATATTCAACACTTTTCCAAATTTTTGAATATATTGTTTCGAATTTCCTTATTCGTCCTTTTCCCGTTGTTTTATTCCCAATAATAAAACAAGCTTCGATAATTCAATTACGATAATTACAACGGTATAACTTCCTTTTATTTTACTTATATAGTACAACAGTTTACTTTATTTATAACACTTTAACAAGTCTTATATTTTACTATCAATTCGCGTTGATTACTTGAGGGGGTTTAATCACAAACTGAACTCTCCATTCCAAAGACCTCAGCTATTTATACCAACTCACCCTACTCAAATGAAGTTATATCTAGCGAATTCAAGAACCTTCTAGGCGTTGTTGTTACTTATCTTTGTAGAATCATCTCGAATGGTGGAGAATTACCTTAACTGAGGCGAATTCATGCTACTGGTTTAGCGAGCTGGTACATTGTTACAATGCATACTTTCAGGCGCAGCACTAACCGCCCTGTTATTTACATAATGTTAGTATAGTCATTAAGAGCAAGTAAAAGCTTTTACTTATTCGTAACAATATATACTATATATACTTGTTTGCAAAACATTGCCTTGTTTCATGATTTGAAGATCTGCTGCTATTTTGTTTCTTTGTTGTCTGTGACGTTTTTGTTTTCAGCAGTTTTCAACAAACAAAGCCGCATTAGGACCACAAAAACATATATTACAACGTATTAATCATTGGGTCTCCAACATGTAATATTGAATAGCAAACACAATGTGTTTGGATACAAGTATGATATATTTGCCACAAGCTACAAACACTTTATATTTGCCTCCAAACAATAAAGAATTAAACATTATTAAATGTGTACGACTAATCGATAAACAGCCGTTTTCTTTGCAACTTAGTCGCTTCCTTGTAACCAAAACACGGTTAATGTTTCATAAGCAAGGCCGTACAGCTATGGCTCTCACATTCTAAGGATCGAAAGATTCAACATTTGCTGTGGAGCTGTACAAAATTGAATGTTAATCGGTTCATATTTGATTAGAGATTTCTGAAGTTTAAGACGGTTGTAGTTGACCATGGTAAACTAGTTATTGAATTGAATGCAATGATTCGTCTAATTCTCCCCTTATCATTATACCATTTCTGACCTCTGCGCTTGTTCAACAAGCACAACCGCAATAAAATATGATGACAACTATTCCAGAAGAAGATAACTAACAAAGGAATCTAAAAGTACTACCTCATAATAGTAATTCAACAACTGTGATTGTAATGTTCCTTGTTGTTTGATTGTTGTAACTACAACTTCATCTTCATAAATTGGCCATCGAAGGATCATTCGTATAACAACAGAAAACACAATGAAAACATGGCAAAGGACATTCAAACACTCGAAAATAAACGCATCCGAAAAGGGGATGTGTTGCCACACACACAGAGATTCATAGACAGAAGAAAGGAGATCCTGTTAAAACCAACAGTGTTAATATTTGCACTCTATGAAGGACTCATCATCACAGTCAAACAAACACAAAACAAAATCCAGAACCCAGTCGAACAAAATCCATTCATTTGAAATATCCAAGAGAGAAAGCGAGAGTGTGGCATATGTCAAAATCTGTAACTAAAATTTAGGAAATTAAGGGGAGACAATAGAGAAACCCCCGAACCGAAGAAAAAACTCATAAATTACACATTTCAAAAGCCAAATCTCAGTTGTGTTGACAGCGGAAAGGTCCTTTTTGTTTATATTGCAATGATGATGATCGTTATGTTTTTGTTGTCACTGCAGTTGTTAAGGACATTTAGTTGATACGTATTTTAGGATTAGAAATTGTGGTTGCAGTAGTTGCGGTTTGTTGCACGAGCTGTTGTAAAATCCGTGCGTTATCATTCATTTCAGATTAGGGATGCGAAATGATACGCAACATTACCTTTTGTTTCCACAGCAGGACTCACTACAGATGTTGGTGGTAAAACTTCTGTTGATGTTTTTATTATATAATTGATGAGTTAAATGCGAAAATTGTTAAATCTCATTTGATTGCGCACATAGTGACGTTTGAATTCTAAACAAAGTAAAGTAAACAGAGTAAACGACATTTATATAAGAGAAGAGAAATTGGAACAGGTGTCATTCGCAAAAATTGTGATAAATTTTAATAAAAAAAAATATTTAATAGATCATTCGCACTGGCAAATATTTTCCTGATTTCATATCAAATGTCTTTACAAAATCTTAAATTGTTCGCATTGGAGTTTTCCTAATTTGAATGCGCATTGACGATGTAGTGTTACTACGACAACAAATGCACCAAGCCTACAAAAAGAGGCATTTAGCGTATAAAAAATATATGTTTGGGAAACTAGAAATACCTAAGAAGTGAGAAAAATAAATAAGTCGGCTACTGTAGTGGTACCACCACATCAATGCACCGTAATTAAAATGGTTGTAAACAAACGTACTATTCTTGCGTAGTGTGATCTAAAACAGCGTTGCATAATGCAAATCAGGCATTTTTTCCTGATTCTCAGACAAATAAGAAAAAATACCCGATTTGTCGTCTGTCAGAATGTATGGGAAATTAAGCAAATTTTCTAAATTTCTGGTTAAAATCAACAAAAGTGACAAAATCAAGAAAATCGATGACATTGCGAATGCTGTATAAAGAGAATAAAATGCAAATGTTATGATCAAATAAAAACAAAACTACATCTTGAGCCCATGTTAGACTATTAGAGAAATCGTTGGACATGTCAACAATTTAAATCGCAGAGAGTCAAGGGAACAGTGTGAAGTTGAGGAGAACGATTTGCAGAAAATATTTTGGTAGATCTATGAGATTCCCTCAAAACATTATGTGATCAGAGTTGCATTTGGAATGAAACGAACAAAAACAAAGAAAATGGTAATAAACATTTTTATTCCGTCTCTTTTTTAAGTCACTGTCCCTGTCCCAAAATTTTCTTTATTGTCTCTACTCCATTTTTATTTAGTAACTGTTATATTTTGTTTATCACTTTCCAGACAGATGTGTTTTTCTTTCTCCAAAACCGATAGTGTGAATCGAAAGCAGAATGGTCGTACGATTTCTTTCAAATGGAAGAGAATTTGCAACCGCAACCGCAAATTTGATTCAGGATAGAACTTCAGAGCTAATGAGTGATAGGCGAATTGCGAAAACTGATTTCGAATTAGATTTTATTGGCTTTTAAAATATCAATAAATTAGTTCTGACTTGAAGAACACAACAATTTTCTTTAATTTTTCTTTTTATTACGTCCAAATTTTGGTAGAAAAACTGGCACAAAAAACGTATCATAACTATCGTTAGCCCAGTGGCTTTCGACGGGAATTTGGTGGAACCGAAACACATATGCATACTCTTTACATCTTGCTCTATAAGCTTGTTTTTTTATTTCTTGCTAAACTAATTTTTCGACGACTTTGTATCGCTTAATACCGCTTAGTTCCCCATACAAAGTCGTCGAAAAATTAGTTTAGCAGGAAATGAAAAAAAAATTATCAGCGTCAAAACAACAAATGATTTTAAAATATACCTGGATTTGGACTACTCGTTATAGTTTTTGTTTTTTATGCACTCTATGTACACTTGTGTATACTTTTTATACCTTTGTGGACACTTGTTGTACCTCTGTGTATATTTTACTTACATTTTGGTATCATTTTGTACTTTATTATACACTTTTGGTAATTTTGCGTACAATTCTTGTGAAATTGTGTGCATTTGTGATACTTCTGTGTACACTTTTTGCATTTTTGTGCACACTTTTGAAGTGGTGTGTAAAACTCTTTTTGTAGTTTTGCGTAAACTCGTTGTACATTTTGGTTGTTGAACACTCACCCATTGTAAACTATTTGAACTTTTGTGTACACTCTTAGTACTTTTGTTTACACTTTTAGTAGTTTTGTTTATAAGTACAATTTTAGTACTTTTGTTTACAATTTTAGTACTTTTTTTTACACTTTTAGTACTGTTGTGTACACCTTTAGTACCTTTGTATACACTTTTAGTACTGTTGTGAACCCCTTTAGTAGCTTTTTTTACACTTCCGGTCCTTTTGTTTACACATTTAATACTTTTGTTTATACTTTAAGTACTTTTGTTTATACTTCTAGTACTTTTGTTTACACTTTTAGTACTTTTTTACTAGTACTTTTGTTTACGCTTTTAGTACTGTTTTGTACACTGTTAGTAGATTTGTTCACAGTTTTAGTAGTATTGTGTACACTTTTAGTACTTTTGTTTACACTTTTAGTACTTTTTGTTTACATTTTCAGTACTGTTGTGTACACTTTCAGTACTTTTGTTTACAGTTTTAGTACTTTTGTCTACACCTTTTAGTACTGTTATGTACACTTTTAGTACTTTTTTACAGCTTTAGTACTTTTGTCTACACCTTTTAGTACTATTATGTACACTTTTAGTATTTTTTTACACACACACATCTTCTACATTGTAACTTCCAATAACTCGATAAGTTGAGCGAGTTATCGAAATTTTGTATATACATAATTTTATTTATTTGTTGTTTAAAAAGCATTCACTATCATGTTCACAAAGTTTTTTGGAAATATTTTTTCAAATTCATCAGTCAGATAAAAAGTTATCGACCAAGTTCATGCTCGGGAATGGCAAGTCTGTGGTTCGCTTACAATTTGACCTTTAGATTCATCGCCAACCATTTTGCATTGAAAAGTGTCTACCATTGCAAAATGCAACTCTGCCCCTTATCTTAATAAACATAACATCTTTTACATTGTAACTTCAAATAACTCGATAAGTTGAGCTAGTTATCGAAATTTTGTATATACATAATTGTATTAATTGTTTGGTGGTTTTTTAAATAGCATTTTTATGAAGTAAAAAAATTAGTTTTATCGATGTGTCCCCCAAATTTCAATATTCGAGATTTCAAAAGTTAAAGTATTTTATCAAAAACAGTGGTCGGTATAAATTTAGCAAATTTTACTTTTCGTTTACACGACAACTTGTTCGAGTTATCGAAAATTCGATTATAGTTAATTAATTTAGTTATTGAAAATCTAAATTGATTCGTTAATTTTTTGTGTTTCCATTAGAAAATATATTTTTTTTATAGAAAAAATATACAGTTTTATCCATTTTCTTGCAATCTTTGACATTCGGAAACCATACTCTCCTCTATAACTAAACCGAACTACAGACTTGTCATTCTTGAGCATGAGTATCAGCTATCGTTGATGTTTATTGTCGGATTACCGCAACTTTTTGATACCAAATAAGAAAGTAATCGGAGTTGTTCGCATCACTATCATGTTCACAAAATTTTTTGGAAATATTTTTTCAAATTCATCAGTCAGACAAAAAGTTATCGACCAAGTTCATGTTCGGGAATGGCAAGTCTGTGGTTCGCTTACAATTTGACCTTTAGGTTCATCGCCAACCATTTTGCATTGGAAAGTGTCTACCATTGCAAAATGCAACTCTGCCCCTTAACTTAATAAACATAACATCTTCTACATTGTTACTTCCAATACTCGATAAGTTGAGCGTGTTATCGAAATTTTGTATATACATACATAAGTGTATTAATTTTTTTCTTGTTTTTTAAATAGCATTTTTATGAAGTAAAAAGTTTAGTTTTATCGGTTTGTTCCCCAAACTTCATTTTTCGAGATTTCGAAAATTAATGTATTTTATCAAAAACAGTGGTCGGTATCAATTTAGCAAATTTTACATTTCGATTACACGATAACTTGATCGATTTATCGAAGAATCAATTATAGTTAATTAATTTAGTTATCGAAAATCTAATTTGCTTCGTTAATTTGCTGTGTTTTCATTAGAAAATAAAATGTTTATAAAGAAAAATATATAAAGTTTATCGATTTGCTTGCAAACTTTGATATTCGGAAACCATTCTTCCCCCTGTAACTAAAACTTGACGTTTTAGGTGCATCGCCAACCATTCTCCAGTGAAGACAGTCTACTATTGCAAAATGCAACACTGCCCCTTAACTAAATAACCATAACACCTTCTACATTGTAACTTCCAATAACTCGATAAGTTGAGCGTGTTATCGAAATTTTGTATATACATACATAAGTGTATTAATTTTTTGTTTGTTTTTTAAATAGCATTTTTGTAAAGTAAACAATTTAGTTTTATCGGTTTGTTCCCCAAACTTCAATATTCGAGATTTCGAAAGTTAATGTATTTTATCAAAACCAGTGGACGGTATCAATTTAGCAAATTTTACATTTCGATTATACGACAACTTGATCAAGTTATCGAAAATGCAATTATAGTTAATTAATTTAGTTATCGAAAATCTATATTGCTTCGTTCATTTGTTGTGTTTTCATTCGAAAATAAAATGTTTATAAAGAAAAAAATATAAAGTTTTATCGATTTTCTTTTAATCTTTGACATTCGGAAACCATACTCTCCCCTGTAACTAAAGCGAACCACAGACTTGTCATTCTTGAGCATGAGTATCAGCTATCGTTAACATTTATGGTCGGTTTACCGCTCTTTTTAATACCAAATAATAATGTCATCGAAGTTGTTCGCATCACTATCATGATCACAAAATATTTTGGTAATATTTTTTCAAATTCATCAGTCAGATAAAAAGTGAATGACAAGTCTGTGGTTTGCATAAAACTTGACGTTAAGGTTCCTCGCCAACCATTTTGCATTGAAAAATGTCCATCAATGCAAAATGCAACCCTGCCCCTTAACTTAATAACCAGAACATCTTCTTCGCGAAATATTCTTCGGTTGCCAAAATGTTGATGAATTTATTTTGTTTCCCCCCATAATCACTCAGAGTCTGCTATCACGATTGATTTCGTCAAGGTTTGATGGGTTGGTACGTACGTCCATCCATTCTTCGATATACTGATCGGTTGCTGCTACTTGTTGAATGCAACCGCTGATTGATGAGCAAGTTGCGGTGCAGTTGACTGGTAACATCAGCTCACTTATGCCACACGACTCCAACACTTGCATTGATTTACCTCAATGCAAGTGGAGTTTTTAGCGCCTCTTTGCCACATACGATTGAACGAATGGATGAATGACTGACTACGTATCATCGATTCTCGTAGGATGTAGAATGAAGATGCATCTGCAGGCACATAGTATCAATCCCTCCCTGCCTGCATTACTTAATAACTGTAATTATAATTTGGCAATGCTTGTGCATATGAGATGTGCGTTTAAACATCTCCAAAACTACTGCACTGATTTCGGGCATCCATGCATTTGTGTAAACTTGGGCATTTAAGGGCTTTAATGCAGACGAGTGCGCCATCTACAATTATTAAGCAACAAGCAAAAAATTCATATTTAGCTTTTGATATAACAAAAACGCCTACGGCCAAGCAACAATCGTTGAACAACCCAAAATCAAAAGAGGCTGCATGCACCAACATCCCCGATATTGTTGCAGACTTGGCATGTGGGACTACTTGTATGTATGGACGTACTACATGTGTCCATTAGCCACGCAGAACAAGTCAACAACAATTTGTTAACATTATATTTATGATGTTCCTTAACCAAAAACAAAAAAACATAAAACGAACCAAAAAAAAATCCAAAGAGGAAGCGAAAAAACCCCAAAATGTGTGTAACAAATATGGGGCTAATCATTACCCACAAATTGTTTGGAACTTCATCCGTTCCATCAGGTTACCATCAAGCATAACGCGGCCATCCCATTGTGGCTGGGTAACTAATATCCTGTAACATTTGCATTGTTAGTGTTCGGCTACTGAATGGGCTGCTCATGCTCGCTGTATGAAAATGTTATGTTAAGCCTTTTCAATGAGTTTTAATGTCACAAATTATAAATATTTGCAAAATTTCCTAACCATGTCCTGTTGGAAATTCCAACCCTTTATGCCTCTCTCTCTTTCTGCCTTCCATGCAAGGGGGACCTCAATTTCGTGGTACCTTATACAGCCATTGAGTTGCGTGGCAGGTCCATTGAAATTGTTTTAAATGTTGTCATCGTTTATGTCACAGCTTTTGATAATCAGGAGTTAATTATGATGGAACATGACAGGTTTTTATGTTCAAGTACTCGTATCATTTGGAAAAGAGTTGTTGCATCACTGCCTCTAGGTGCAAGGAGGGCTAATTGGGAGCGAAGTATAAAATATGCTGTAAAACTGCAATGGATAGTTTTGAAGAGGAAAATTGCCCACAGACAGCCCATTAGAATTTGGGGGAGTTTAGTTTAGAAATTCTAGAATTCCAGTATGAGGAATTCTTTATAATTCTTATAGCATTTTAATACTTATACAGTACGTTGACATTATCTTTCCTTTCCACACATACACAAGGATTGTCCAATTTAGCATTAGGGGGCCGAAAATAGGCATCTAAATGTTGTATGTAATACATCGGCGTATTATAAGATTTGAATCATATTCAAAATCTAGTCAAAGTTCCACTCGGCTCTCTGGCAAACCCCCAAATTACACTCGATTAATTTGTTTTCAAAAAAATCCTTCCTAAAACCTAAAAATTTCATACAAACCGCTATACTGTCGTGATTTACCCGCAATGGGTCAAAATTAATTGAAATTTTATTTACCAAATGTATTGCGAGACAATAGTCGATCCAAAAATATTTATTTTAAAACGATCATATCTTAAAGATTTATAAACATAAACATTTTTATTGAGTTGCGGTTGGTATTTATATTTCCTGTCCAGGTCCAGCAATAAAAAATCAATAATTTTTCATTGCAAATGGTTTATTGTTTTTCAAAATATTCTCCGTGAAGATCAATACATTTCTGCATTCGCTCAAACCAATTTCAGAATCACTTTTTCCACTCCGATTGAGACCCCTCCAAAACATGGTTTTTGAACGTTTCAAAAGCAGCTTCGGGCGTCGAAAAACCTTGACCACGTACTAAACAAAAGTCATCGGGTGCCAAATCAGGGCTGTACAACCGATGACCCATCAATTCGACATGTTGAGTGCTCAAATAACCCATTGTTTCAGCTGATGTGTGAGAGCTCGCATTGTCCTGATGCAAAATGATCCGTCTTCACTTGTTGCTTTTCCTACACAGAAAAAAATAATTTTCCAATTCAATTAAAAAATTCGAAAATTCAAACAAAATATTAATTAAAAATCCTGTGATAAAAAAATCACATATCACCTACCATATTTATTATTTTTCAATCGATGCAAAATTTCACCCATCTACGAAAATGTTTGTACGTTATTTATCAAAAATATTTTCGTTTTTAGTCGATGAAGAATTTGACATATTAACAAACTAAATTGTATCTCAGTTTTCGTTTTGCCTTCGATCCGAAGAATTTTTAAAAATTGTGTTTATTTTAAAAAAAATTAAACATCCGCCGTAGGATTCGAACTCAAATCCACTGGAAGATCGTTTCGATGTTTGTGACACAGCATCTTTTCGGGCAGCGTCTAGCCCGTTATGCCACCGACTGCCTGTACAAACTTATCTCCAACTGAAGTTATGTGGTTGTTCGTATCGAATTCACTTTGTTAAATATTCTTATGAATTTTTTTGTTGGTACCATTTATCGATTTTCATTTCAATATTTGAGTAATTTATCAATATATAATGAAAAATTTAATTGAGTGGTGAGATTTTTCACGTACCAATTTTTTTGTTAAAATTTTAGAGGCGTCTTTTTTTCTGTGTATTTATTCGAACACTGTTGGCAAACAGATGGTGGTATACCAGTCAGAATTGACCGTCCTACAATCCACTGAAGGCACTGAGGCCACATGAAAAGTTATACCGAAAGAAAAAACTCAATCATTTGCTTCGATGTGCTTCTTCCACGAACAACTTTTGTTGGATTTAGTTCGTCTTGAAGGACACATACGGTCGATTGCTGTTTTGTTTCGGGTTCATATGCATAGATCCATGATTGTTCAGCAGTGACGATGTTATATACAGCATTTGAGTTACCGGGGTTGTATTTTTTCAACATTTCTTTGTTCCAATCGACACGGGCCTTTTTTTGAGCATTTGTTAAATTTTGTGGGATCCAACGAGAACAAATCTTTTTCACGGCCAAATGAACATGCAATATCTTATTGATGCTTGTCACACTAATGCCCAAGGATGCCTCAATCACACGGTATGTCACATGTCGGTCTTGCTTTATCAGCTCACGCACAGCATCGACGGTTTCCGACAAAACGGCATAAGTTGGACGACCTTCACGAAATTCATCCTGGAGCGAACGGCGTCTGAGACTGAACCCTTAGTACTCGATTTACAGTTATTCTTGATGGTGTTCCATCAGCAAAAGTCGAAACAAGTTGATTGACACACTCTTGTCTTGATAATTTACGCCGAAAATCATAAAAAAATCATCGCATGCAAATTTTCACGGGTTAATTCCATTTTTTGACCGAGGTGAATTTTTCAACACACTGCAAATACAAAAACTAGCGCTCGTAAGTGAAAACGTTCTATCTATGTTTATGCTAAAAAAATTCAAACTTTCCAATGGAAGTTCCAGTTTTCATCTGGCAAAACTAGTATTGCCCGGATCCGAAATATAAATAGCAACCCCCGTATTAGCTTACGTACTTACTGATTTTACTTAGGTGGCCTCAAACAACCCAGAGGGGTCAAGAGCCTATACAAAATGTTTCTGCAACTGGCTCGATCTTCAGCTTTTCTCCGCTAGTAGGCAACACCAAGCTCTCGCATGCAATATTCCAAATTTTCTTTATTTTCTTTCCTGCGAAGTCCTGGTCGACCTATTTTTCAATGTCCTAGATTCGAAGTCTTCGAATATCGTTTGCACAGGTTCATTCTGATCCATTCTTCTGACTTGGGGTATTCAGCGTAACTACGTCGATGTCGGGGTACAGATAATACAGCTTGTGGGTCATCCGTCGTCCATATTCGCTGTCTTCTCTTATAGGACCATATATATTTCGGAGAATTTTTCTCTTGAAGACTCCCAGTGATTTCTCATCAGCATGCGATATGAGCCAAGATCTTGCATCCTGCAGACAAACCTTTATGGCTTCCCGGGAGTATATTATCTTACAATTGTTAAATAATAATCTAAAAAAAATAAAGATATAAAAACCAAATAAAAAAATACAGCACGACAAGTTGTATGAGAGTCTGATATAGTTGGATCTTCGTTTCTCGAGAAAGTGTCTTAACTCTGAAATGATTTTTGGGTAATCTATTGAATTTTCTGTTTTCCTACCGAAATCATGTAATTTATCTTAACAGTCTCGGTGGTGACATAGCATAAGTAAATAAATTTACCGTGAATGGTTAATAGCGTTTTATAAAGGTAATACCGTGCCCAATAGAGACACTATGTTACCTACACTTAAATTACCGATTATCGACAATTATGAATACACTTGCATTAGGTTTGGGACTTTGCTATACGGATTATTACTGACCAAATTTTGAATTTATCTGTTACAAATGAGCGTTCTATAATAATTATGTCAATGGTAATAATGAAGTAGTTATTATCATTGACATCATTACTACGTCAATAGTTATGACGTTATTGTTTCTATTTGTTTCTTCTTCAATTGCTAATCACTTACGTGCATCACATTGATTCAAAGTGACTAATATTGTAGGAAACTGCTTATACTTGAGTCTTATCTCTTTTGTTACGATGCCTGCACAAGCACATATGAAAAAAAAACAATAAAAATAATAACATTAGCACTAATATTTGCGCTTGCAACGCACTGATTTTGATGTAATCAGTCCAATCCAATTCCTAGCCCCATCATCATCATCAGAATGCCAATGACATA
Organism: Phaonia tiefii; assembly: GCA_963931995.1. Taxonomy (NCBI): domain Eukaryota; kingdom Metazoa; phylum Arthropoda; class Insecta; order Diptera; family Muscidae; genus Phaonia; species Phaonia tiefii. Next base: position 204,254,821 of record OZ008371.1, on the reverse strand, counting down.
CATTTCGATTCTTCACTCGTGATCAGCCAACCACATCAAACCAATCACAGCACAATGACTAATGAAAGGGTAATAAAATTCATATTTGATATAAGAGCTGTTTGTCTAGTGTTGTAGTTAACTAGGTAATCCTGCAAGAATTGAATAAGATTCTGAACTTCTTCTATGATTGCTGATGTATTTCAGAATAACAGTATTGTAGTTTTTCGTTAAATAAATTATCAAATTGGTATACAGGGTGGCGCACCAATTGTGCTACAATAAGAAATTCAAATAACTTTTTTTAATCAATGAATTTCATTTATTTTTTTAATTGTATAAAAAATTATATTTTATTTTATATAACTAATTGGTTTTGAAGATGATAGACCGTAAATGATATCCATGCTCATCCACGCATTTGCGACACCTGATCAGAGAATTATTCTTTGCGGCCTGAAGGATTGAAGTCGGGATAGCCTCAATTATTGTTTTAATGTACTGCTTCAATTCAGTCAAATTCCATGGTTTCATTTTGTACACTTCTTGTTTGACAAGACCCCATAAAAAATGTATGGTGCAGTCAGGTCAGGTGACATTGGGGGCCAGCGGAAAGAGGAGTTTCTGGATATTAATTTGTTTGTGCAGTTTCGCCATAATCGGTCTGGCTATATGTGCAGTTTCTCCATATTACTGGATCTAAATGCTGTTGAAACGAATACGTCTTCGGCGCAGTTCTAGGTAAAAAAACTCCTTTAATATCTTTAACTATCCGTTCGCATTGACAGTTTTGTTACACAGTATGAATTAATTTTTTTAGGACAGAATGAATGTAAAAATAATGTTAATGTGAATGCTTCGCTTATTTAGATTAGTTAACATTTTTGTTAGAATGTAAATAACAGAGCGATTTATGATATGTATACCTAGTATACCTTCGCTAGAATATAGTGTCTCGCTAGACCAGTTTTATGACTATGCTGAAGAGTGTTCAAAAACCCGTCATTTTCGAACAACCGGTTTTCAGGTTATTCGAAAAATCACTTTTTCGGATAACCAGTTCTCGGTTTCACAGAATGGGGAAAATCGGTGAAACCGGTTAATTTTCGGTTTTAATTACGGATATTTTTCAGTTTTTTCGTTTCGTAAGGAAGACAATATGTTAAAATTTTCGTTAAAAAAATAATACAAAATAAACATTTGTATTGTCGTGCTTTGTTTGCCCGTAAGAAGAGTCATTATTATTCCCTCAGATTTTAAAATTTTCCGTTAAAGAACACTTCAGTTAATTCCATTCAATTCAATTCAATTCAATTCAATTCAATGCAATTCAATTTAATTCAATTCAATTCAATTCAATTCAGTTCAATTCAATTCAATTCAATGCAATTCAATTCAATTCAATTCAATTCAATTCAATTCAATTCAATACAATTCAGTTCAGTTCAATTCGATTCAACTCAATTCAATTCAATTCAGTTCAGTTCAGTTCAGTTCAATTCAATTCAATTCAATTCAATTCAATTCAATTCAATTCAATTCAATTCAATTCCATTCCATTCAATTCCATGCAATACAATTCAATTCGATTCGATCAATTTAGTCCAAGTAAATTCAATCCAATCTAATCTAACTAAGCCTAATCTAGTAGAATTCAGTTCAAATCTTGTTGTCTCTTTAATTGAATTGAGCTGAATTGAATTATTTATAATCGAAATGAATTGAATACTTTTATGGGGTGTTTCGAATTCAAAGTTTCACAGCTCTATATAAATTTAAAAATAACGGTCTTAGTTTTAAATGGAAATGTAAATCATAGTCCAATTTAATGTTTCACTTTAATTCATATTCATATTAAACTTATTTAAATTTGAAAATCATGTTCGAATTTGAAAACAACTTTCATGAATGATACCTTCTAAAGTGTAGAAAATTAATTAATATACTAACTTAAATTATTTAATTGTTATTCGAATGATAAAATCATTGCGAAATTAAAAACTGTTTAAAATCTTATTTATTATTATATTTCAAAATAGATGTCGTGTTACTTAATTCAAAAAAAAATTATTAATATAGAGATTTTTCTAGAGATGGAAAGAAGTTGTTTGCAAATATTTTTCTTCTGTGTTTTGCTTGCGATATTTTTCGAACACTTGCATATTGGAAAATTCTCAATTCAGATGAGTTTTCGTTTGCATTTAGTTTGATGAATTTTTCAAACAGGCAGCATTCCAAAAAACCGCTGATTAAGATCTGTGGCGAGATCTGAAATAGATCTTGATGGTTTGAGATGATGAGATCTGAATAGGTTTGCCAGGAATCATGAGGATGCATTTGCAAGACATCTTCTTTTTTAAACAATTATATCTCTATTTATAGAGATATAGAAAATGGTCTTGAGCATGAACAATTAAATATAAAAGTACCAATAAAAAGGCCGAATAAATATAAAAAAAAAATCATCCCTATATGAAAATTATATCTGTTTTTGTTTAGTAATTAAAAGTTTGTAAGAACTTTTAACACAAATTGAGTATAAATCGGTTAAGCGACATCTAATAACCGGTTTTCGGTTTATTCAAAATATGCGTTTTTTAAAAACCGGCACACGATTAATTGTACGAAACCCGGTTAACCGGTTTTTCCGGTTTCGGTTTTGAACGGTCTAGCTGCACTGCTGATAAATTCGTTAAGATTTCAAAAGAGACGGCATACCACCACTGGTTCTGAGAACGGGTGGAAATCTCCAGATGACTGTAGCGACAACGAAAAACAAGGGAGAGTGGTGGCACTACCAGAATGACGTAGAAAATCTGAAATCTAGAAATCGTGGCGTATTGGTGTCAGTCTGTGATGAAGCATAATAGTGAAATATTGAAGATAAATTCGTTGGCAATAGAGATATCAACTTTAAGTTCTAGTAAATGTAATTAAATATGAACTAATAATGAGTGTTAAATTTGTGTGAATAAAGAGAACTAAAACTGTTGTACTTAAATAAAGTCACTCATTTTCCGGCGAATTTTTATGAAATATGATCAAATTGTTGACTGAACTGCACATCTCCCAGCCAGCCTCCAAAACAAAGAAACTAAACCGAAAATGGGGCAAATTATGGGACTTCAAAAATCAAAAAAATTGCTTTCCGGTCTAGGGTACGGGTCCCCCTAGGGACATCGTATAAACCATCAAGTGCACGTACACAAATGAAAGGTATTAGCCTCACGAATTTAGTGGTATATTTGTCTGTGGGTCTGTGTACCCAGATGACCCTATTTTACCACATTATTTCGGGTATTAAGAAATTGAAAAAAATTATAATAATTCCCTTCACAAAACCACAAGGAACCCTTCATTTAAGAAAACTTTAAATTAAAAAAAATTATGCTTCCTACGATGTCCCTAGGTGGGAGCCATTTTTGGACCCCATGGGCTTATAGGTTCGACCGGAGAAAAAATATTTGATTTTTGAACTTTTCGGTTTTTGACGTAGAATACGTCTTACCTTACGGTATGAGGAGTCATGTCAGGTTTTTATTGTTGTAATCTTTATTTCATTGAATTTGAGGAAACGGCTAGATGAATTTTTTTAAAATTTTTTTTGTAGGTAAATGAATATGTTATCTTTCGTTTGATATACATTTCATATTGGTTGATATATTTCTAGTATTTTAATTTCTCAAATGAAAATTGTTTAAACACATACACTCAAACATATGTGTAGTGTTTGGTTGAGTGTTTTTGGTTGCTCAACATTGCTTAGGAACATGTATCTAGTAAAAAGTGAAACGAACAGCAAGCTAATGTTGCTTGGCAACATGTGTCTAGTAAAAAGTGAAACAAACAGTAAGCTAACGTAATAAAGCTTTTTTGCGAAAGCTTCAATAAAGCTGTTGTAACATTAATTTTGAATTGTAAAGCGTAAAGCTTTCACACAACGCTCGAATGCTAATGCGAAGACTCGATAAGGTAAACCTTTTTTAATATTAGGGCGGCCCTCTCAACATTCGCAGAACTTATTTCAATAAAAATATTAATTAAAATACATAAATTAAATTAAGTTTAAACAAATTGAACATAATATTTTTTTTTTAAACGGACTTGAATCAAATGCCGTTGGTAAATATAAAAATTACAGCAGACAGTTGTCCGAGGCCTTCGGCCACGGACTGTCCCTGCAGGCTGTGTCAGAGACACGGCCATTAAGTTTAACGTAGAATACGCCATCCGATAAGACAGAAAACATATATAACAATAAATGATAAATAATATAAGCAAATGAATTTATTGTTATATATGTTTTCTGTCTTATCGGATGGCGTATTCTACGTTAAACTTAATGGCCGTGTCTCTGACACAGCCTGCAGGGACAGTCCGTGGCCGAAGGCCTCGGACAACTGTCTGCTGTAATTTTTTTTTTCTTGTTTTTTTTTTTTTGGAGCCCGGAGAAGAAGTGCAATTTTGGCAAATTGTTTACATATATCTGTTGACAACATAACATGTGGCACCTCTAGTAAAGGCCGCTTACCCATTCCCCATATATAATGGGTAATCGCGATGGGTAATCCACCATCGCCATGGGTAACTACACTTTATTTTCCTCATACCCTGTGGGTAATGAGTAAATTAACTAACTATCAAATACGAGCTCTGGCTCAAGATAAGCGCAACATAATTTGAAATTGGGTTTTCAACCTGATCCTTCTTCCAACGCAGCCACACATATTTGAGTTTTGCTAAAGGCCCACGAAGTACCTATAGTGTCGCACCAATTTAGTAGTTTATTCGAACATCACCCAAATGAAATTTCCCTGGGATTTGGCATATAATGACTGCAGCACATAGTAGAAATCTGAACAAGACGTCATGGTCAGTCAAGACATTTGCTTTTGTTCAAGTCATCTACTGTAGCGAAGTTGTTTTTCAATAAGAGCGCTACAAAAGTTTTTTTAAATAAAACAAAACCGGTTTTAGATACCAATGAAATTCTTTATTCCTGTGAAAGTACGTTCGATGCCATTATGTATGGAACTTGATTTCTTTTGCATGGCCACCACGGGCACGCTTGTAGAAGTCCAGACGCTGAACCCAATTTTTGACAGTTTTCAAGCAGAAATCGGCCGATACTGCTGCAATTTCACGTTCGATATTCGTACGAAGTTCATCAATCGTCGCTGGCTTGGTGGCATAGACCATAGACTTGACGTAGCCCCACAGGAAATAATCTAAAGGCGTCAAATCGCACGACCGAGGCGGCCAATCGACTGGGCCATTTCGTGAGATAACACGTTCACCAAACTTGGTTTCCAATAAATTGATTGTGGCATTCGGTGTATGGCTTGTGGCGCCGTCCTGTTGGAACCACATGTCCTCCAAGTCCATATTATCCAATTGGGGCCAAAAATATTCGGTTATCATTGAACGGTAGCGATTCGCATTCACAGTAATGTGTCGCCGGCCCATAAACCGCACCAAACTGTAATTTTTTCGGGGTGCAATGATGACTCATGGATTACGTGTGGATTGCTGTCTGACCAATAACGCATATTTTGCTTATTGACGAAGCCATTCAGCCAGAAATGAGCCGACCATAAATTGGACGTAGCGCTCTTAAAGTTGAGGCCACTGACTCCAAATTTCGGTAGTAAATTTTAATAATTTCGACTCGTTGTTGGCTCGTATATCTTTCCATGATGAAATGGCAAACCTTACTGAAGAGAAATGTCGAAAGAGCGGGAAAAAATATGGCGTCGTTTGCTGTCCCTATCGATTTACTTTTGTAGCGTCTCTGTTGAAAACCCCTTTACTTCGCGGTACTGTCGACAATGTATTCGTTTATATGGGTATGTGTGTAAATACGATTCGAAGCGAAGTAGAAATAGTATTATTGGCTTTTTGTGCAGCTTCACACACATACACGAATGGTTCTTTTTTTTCAGAAGACTGAAGTATTTGGTTGTCTTGAAAAAAAACGGATGTCTTTAATGGCCATTCAAGACGTCTTGAGCAGATGTCTATAGTCACATATTGATGGGAGTTCATCGATGAAGATCTTCTCTTTTAATCGACCAACTCCTAATATTAGCACTGGAACAAAAAATCAAATAATAATTGCATTCAAATGTTTTGATTTTTTTCGAATTTACCTTCCATGTTTTATTGAACCACCCTCGTAACACGTGTAAAATACTGAGCGCACTATCAGCTAACAATTGATTTAGTATTATTTAAAATAGATTTTCTAAACACAATTTGTTCAACATTAATGTACACAAGTGTAAATAATTTTAAGTACATTCACATTCATATAAGAAGTAGTACAGTGAAACCTCTTAACAGTGGACAGTGGGAAGAATCGATGGTAATTTATCTATTGAAAAATGAGAGCATTTTTAAAAGGATAATCACCGCTCCGTTACGTTTGTCCATTAGTTTGAGAAGAAAACAAACTAAGAGTCTACTACAGAGTGGTTTCACTGTACTAAGTAACTAATTATACCGACGTGTAATATATAATATATAAATCTAACTATATACATTCATTGTACAATGTTTAGGATGAATTTTGCTAGTTAAGTACCAATACAATGTAAAAAATCACAGACTACTGTTTCTCATTTTTCTGTTATGAAATCTTTGGAATACTTATTTATCCATAAGAACTTCCCTTATGGAACCCTTTAGACCACGATCTAAGTTCTTATAAATGAGACCTTGCACTCCTCCTCATCGTCACATGCAATATTTCCACCTTTGGGCTGAGATGATCTACGCCTTAATTGTAGTTCGCTGGGGGTGGGCATGCGTCCAGTTTTAAAATATTCTTCGATTTCCAGCAGAGTGTGTCCCCTTGTCTCTGGTATAAGGAAATATATAAAGGCCACGGCTAGCAGTGACACAAACCCATAAAATGCAAACACATTCGCTGTACCCATGCCCGTCTCCATGGTGGGATATAGTTTGATGACCGCAAATGAGATGAGCAGACCACAACTGACAGAAAGTCCTGAAGCGCTGCCTCTCACTCGCTGTGGAAATACTTCGGAGATCATGAAAAACGGCAGAGTCAACAAACCCATTGTGGAGAATACTATATGCAGGACAATACAAACGACCGGTACAAATGGCACCTTTTGAAATTCATCGGGAAACCAGCCCGCAATTGCCAAGAGCAGCATACATATGGTCATACCTGCAGCAGAGACTATACCAGCCGGTCGTCGTCCCCATTTTTCGAATATTGTACTCATGAAGCAGGTGGTAATTATGCGGGCCACACCAACCATGACAGCGCACAGTACCGGATCTATGGCGACACCAGCTCGTATAGCAATTTGGACGGCAAACACTACTACTACGACGACACCCGAACACTGTTGGAATCCAAAGAAGCCAATCATAAGTAGTAAAGGCTTATATACCTCGGGAGCCCTGGCAGCCTGCAGTAGGGACTCACCTTCGGAGGTGGTGCGACTTTGTTCGGAACTGCGTTTAATTTGACTTAGTTCATTTTCAAATTCCTCGCAGTATGAAACGTCTGTAAAGAGAACAAGATAAACAATTTTATTATTCGTCGTTGTATTTATCCGAAGACAATTGAATACCCTTCACAACTGGGTAAAACTTCTTCTTAATATATGTGTTCCAACTAACACATATTCACATCCTATCTCGATTTGGACATGCCCTATTACACAATGGAACAAAATGAAACTTGTACGAAAATAACAAAGTTCTGACAACGAATTCTGATTAGATGTTATATATTCAGCTTTCTTTTGTTCGGTGGCTTATAGTGAAATTTTACGTAGAATATTTTTTCAATACACACCAACCCCCTAGAATGCAGTTTTGTGGGACATTTTAGCGCCAACTCGAAATAAGTACGAAATTAACCCTTAAATGGATTTTCAGTTTTGACTTATTTTTGGCATTCAGATTGATTTTCGAGTTTTGGTGTGTTAAGAAGCTTATAGTGGAATTTTGTTAGGAATATTTTTGTAGTACAGTTTAACCTGTTACACCCCTGTTTTAGGTATGTTTTTTATGCTTTTCCACAAAAGGGTAGAGGCTGCTTTAACCCTCACACAAAAATGTTTCTCGTAAATTTCTACATAAAATTGCTGAACACATCCTATACCTAAAATGTAAGGATAACATGGTTTCCTATGCCGATTCATCATAAGAATGCCGATTCATCATAAGAATTTACACATAAACTTTCAAACCCTCATGGCACGCGCAGTTGTCCCCTCTACCAGAATCCGTTGTCAGAACCTCGTTATTTTTTTTGTGTTCCTCAGTGTTATCTGACTATCTCTGTATCCTTCTGATCGAAGCACTGCTGCACATTTTGGAATCTTATTTGAATTCTACCGTCTTTAGACTATATACACTCATAAGTACCTTTGACGAAATTTGTATCGTACCTCATAGATCGATCCTCTTTTTGACATAGACTTTATCGTACCTCTCAAATATGGGTCTAAAAAACGTTGCACATTTGTATTGGGCTATGACTTCCTGCGGTCAGACACTGCGAATTTTGACCAAAACCGACGTTTTCTAATTTCAAAACAGATAAATTAACCACTCTAAACCTACTACTGTTGCCCACAGTCAATTCTAAGAAACTCACTAGTCTTTGCTTTAGCGACACGACTCCGACTTCAGCACCACCTCTTCGAGCTTACGATTCTGAATCAAAGACGAATAAAAAAAATTTATAGAATTGTGTTCTAAACACGCGTCACCAACCCGAAAAGTCAGCTCTTCGAACTCTCGTTTCCGTGTCAGAGAAAAAAATATACAAATTTTTTACTGTCTTGCTTCAACTATACGACTCTTACTACAGAGTCACCTCTTCGAACTCACGACCCTGAGTCAAAGTTGAATCTAAGAAATTTTCTAAATTCTTTCCTTAACTACACGACTACGATAGAGTAACCTCTACAAACCCTGACATCTAAATCATTTTCCAGACTCTTGCTTCAACATCACTACTCCGATTTCAGAGTAAACTTTCCGAACTCACGAGTCTGAGTCCGAGTCAAACCGGCAAAATGTTATGTACAATTTGCTCAAACCCGAAGACTTCTACTTTCAAAACCTTCTAGTTTCACAAACCCACGGCAATGAGTCCTAGTCTAATCTAAATAATTATCCAGACTCTTACTTAAGTGTTACGACACTGACTTCAGACTCAAATCTCCGAAACCACGACTCTGGGTCCGAGTCAAACCGACATCCTGAAGACGCTTAAATAGCAAATTAATTTCCAAAGTGGCTGAGAAGTTGATTGAGGTTTTCAAGCGTTTTGGTACATTTCCAAGCCCAAAGTCGTCTACAACGTAGATATTTTTCTGATATCTGCTTCCAACGACTTGACACTACTCAGATTTCAGACTCTACACTTCAAACTCATAACTTCCTAGGTATTTGCAAGACTACTGTTATTGTGGCATGGCTCCGACATTGGAGTTACCTTTCCGAACCCTCGACTCTAACGCAGAAATGAATCTAATACATTTTCCAGACTCTTCGTTATACGACACGACTCCGACATTAGAATCACTTTTCCCAACACGCAACTATGAGTCAGAGTCGAATCAAAGAAATGTTCTCGACTCTGTAAGTTCGATAGAAGTTACTGTTCAATGTGGACCGTTGCGATACCACGGTACGTGGCCTTTCATCCTAATCGGTGAACCTGTAAATTGGTCTTGGTTACAGAATTGCATTACTGGTGTGGTTAAAGGGTTGTCAAGCCCTCTAATAACCCTCACGTGATCAAGCCCTCTCTGCGTTATAAGTTAAGGCTAAAAAGATAGAGGTATATTAGTCCCTGATCAACTTGTGAACCGCGAAAAGATTCTAAGATCATTCAGTTTAACCGATTGGGGATTGGGTAGAGCTCCTCGCAATTAAAGAGCTGTGCGCTGTCTAGTCTTACACTCAGTGATTGGGACCTACAGTTTGACACCGGTTCCGAACGGTGTTTTTAGAAGGTTTTCATGGCTAAATACTCGATAGTTTTGCCATCACTAAGTGAAGTGACTATCATCGAAAGAAATGTACGGTTGGCAGAGCAGGAATCAAAACCACATTCTGATGTAGAAGAGCCGCACACACTAGGTTAGGTTATATTAATTGTTAGTGGCAATCATTGAATGGTTCACTTAGACTTATTACTTCATTCGGATACCACGGGCTAACGAGATTAAGCAGTAGCGCTACCGGAAAGCCTTATAGTTTGCTCCAAAAAGCTTAAAATCTTGTCTATGTCTATCGGTGATAATTCTCCCAGACCCGTAAATAGATGTGATCCAAGATCAGACATCCTCCTGCCGGTTAGTGCTGGACATGTACACAGATGTTCCTCTTCTTCATCGTTACAGCTTTTACAGAAGTTATTTGTCCTGACTTTCAGTCTCGCCGCATGTCTACCAATTAGACAGTGTTGCATCAAAACTGTTGATATCTTAGGCTACAGAAGACAGACAGAACCTTCATGGATCTCCTAATATCAACTATGAACCAAATTTTTCTTGGGTGTACGCAATCTGTCCCCCTCGTCCATTTCTCCTGCATTTTCATATGGGACCGTTCTTGTAGGATATATGCTTACATATCGCTAGGGGCATTCCAACACACTCCAATTCCTGTAAGGTAGTCCCTACACTCTGAAAATCATTATTTTTTTGTTGTTTGGATGCAAATATAACGTGTTTCTAACTTCCGCACATATAATATACTTGTGTCCAAACACATTGTGTTTGCTATTAAATATAACATGTTTGAGACACAATGATTAATAGGCTTTAATATATGTTTTTATGAGCCAAATGTGGCATTGACTGTTGAAAACTGCTGAAAACAAAAACGTGGCAGACGACAAAGAAACAAAAAAGCAGCAAATCTTCAACTCATGAAAACAATGCTTGCAAACATGTACATGTTTCCTGTAATATGTTGCTGGGGCGGTTGTCTGAGAGCTTCGATTGTAGGTATCACTTGACTCTTGCTTCAACTACACTGTTTCGATTTTACAGTCACTACTGCGAAACCACGACAGTGAGTCACATTCAAATGTAAGACATTTTTCAGATACACGATTCAACGTAACGCCACCGACTTCTGAGTCACTTCTCCGAACCTCTGACTCTTAGAAAGAGTCGAATCTAAGAAATTGTATATAAATTTGCTTTAGCGACACAACTCTACAGTCAACACGTTTAGGTCATGATTCTGAGCCAGAGTCGAAATCGGGGATTAAGAGTCGTTGAAAACCTGTCGGTTGTAAAGTCGAAGCCTTATCGACACCAGCCCAGAGTCAACACTTGTATGCTGTGAATCTGTGAAAATCTGCCAGATTTACAGTTACAACATTTTACGTTCCGCCGACATAGATCCAGACAACAAACACCGCAGACTCTTTGGTAATAGTCGGTGAAAATCTGACGGGTTTAAAGTCCTAAAATTTTAAGTATCTGCCAAAGCGAAGACATTTTATGAACTCTTGCTTCATCGACACCACCCCAGAGTCAACACTTGTATGCTGTGAATCTGAGTCAGAGTCGAAATCGTGGAGTAAGAGTCTGAGAAAATCTGCCGGTTTTGAAGTTCTAAAATTTTAAGTTCAGCCCAAAATCGATTAAGACAAAACCGACGACTCTTTGGTAAGATTCGGTGAAAATCCGGTAAAGCCAATTTTAAAGTCCTAACTTGAAATCGTGGATTTATAGTCGTTGAAAAGTTGTCGGTTGTACAGTCCGAAAATGTTAAGTTTCCGCCAGAAAGAAGAAATTTTATAAACTCTTGCTTTATCGACACAACTCCAGAGGTAACACTTATATGCCATGAATCTGAGTCAGAGTCGAAACCGTGGAGTAAGAGTCGGTGAAAATTTTCCGGTTTTGAAGTCCGAAAATTTCAAGTTCTCGTCAAAGTAGATTAAGACAAAACCGCAGACTCTTCGGTAAGAGTCGGTGAAATGCTTTTGCTCTATCGACACAACTCCAGAGTCAACACTTATAGGCCATGAATCTGAGTCAGAGTCGAATTCGTGGAGTAAGGATCGGTGAAAATCTGCCAATTTTGAAGTCCGAAAAGTTTAAGTTCCCGCCAAAGTCGATTAAGACAAAACCGCAGACTCTTTGGTAAGAGTCGGTAACAACCCTGCCGCTTTTAAAGTCCTAAAATTTTAAGTTTCCGCCAAATCGAGTAAATTTTATAAACTCTTGCTTTATCGACACATTTGTAGAGTCAACACTTAAATGCCGTGAATCTCAGTCAGAGTCGAATTCGTGGAGTAAGCGTCGGTGAAAATCTGTAAATTTTGAAGTCCGAAAAGTTTAAATTCCCGTCAAAATCGATTGACACAAAAAAGAAGACCCTTTGGTAAGAGTCGATGAAAACCTGTCGGTTGAAACGTCCGAAAATTTTAAGTTTCCCCCAAATGGAAGATATTTTATAAACTCTTGCTGTATCGACACCGACAAGAGTCGCTGAAAACCTGCCAGCTTTAAAGTCCTAAAATTTTAAGTTCACCCCAAAATCAATTAAGTCAAACCCACTGACTCTTTGGTTTTGGGGATTGGGGTAGTGTGCCTGCGTAACTTTGTTCCTTGTCCACTTGAAATATATGTTATAATACAAAGCCTGACTTGGGTTTTTGATGTGTTGACATCTATAGGCACGGGTAGGAAAATCTATCATAGTGAACAAATGGAAACAACACTCAGTGTTAGCATCACACACGTGGTTGTTGTACAACAATAGTCGCTGCCTGAAAATTCGTATGATTGTATTGATGTAGCGGCAGCGAACACACAAGCAGGTCGTCACCGTCAAAGAGTATTGAATAGTATAAAGAACTCAGGGAACGAATTGTATGACTCAAATGCACTGGCGACATCTGGCGAATGATTCAAAACTCTCTTTTTGTCATAACTTGGTCCATTCATAATTTTGATGTGAAACATTGATGCCTTTTGAAACATTTATGCTTTTTGTATTGTTTTATGTAATACATTGTGGAAATGGTGCATTTATATTGAAATTTTCCATTAAGAGAATATGACTCGTTTATGCTCTTTTACTCAGACTCTCTACATTAGAGTGGAAAAAGAGTGCAATAAGTTGTCTATACTATTTAATACCTTTTGTCGTCGCTGTTTATGACAAAACAAAAACATTTATTTCAGTGAGCTAAATATTGCTTTATTTATTTTAACAATATTACATCTAATGTTAAAGCAGATGTAACAAAAAAGAAAGTGCCATCAGCACAAACGCTATTCTTTTTTTTATTTTCCAATGTAACATTTACTAATGTGTCCATAGAAAACGAACAGGTACCGTGTAACAAATAGGTTTTAACACATCGCCCGTGAGTTGGAACCCTCATTGATTTTTTTTAGTTCTGTCGAGCACTGTTAGGGTCAAATTCAAAACACTAAAAATTAACTTAAGAAAACTCAAAGTGTGTAGCTGTGAGGTCTTCGAAATAGTAGGAGCAATAGATTATATTAGGGCTGCATTGAGTTCCATTGGACTCTAGGATTAACCACTACAAAGTGGAACGAATTTTTAGTTTCTTTTATCTTACCATTTTTATCTAATCCTCTAAAGTATTTGAGCGACCTTCTGGCCCTTTCAGTGTAGCCCTTTAACATAAGCCAACTTGGGGTTTCCGGCATTGGTAGAGCACATATTAATGAGAAGATTTGATACACGGTGGATATAATTGATATTAGCTGCCAATTATTCTGTAAACAGGGAAATTATAATAATGAAATATAATAAATTGTACAACTGAAGGTTAATAAAATTATCCTCTTACTCTTATAAAATATCCTAGGACATACATAAACAGGATGCCAGCTGCTATCGCAATTGAAGTACCCAGTATTAGTCTGCCACGTATGCGAGGTAAACTGATTTCAGCAGAATATACGCCCACTGGTGAGACGCACAAACCGATCATTATGCCTGGAAGAGAGTGAAGGGAAAAATGTGATTAAAAATAATAATTAAAAATAAAAGTGATTAAAAATTAATAGCTCAAAGGAAATTGAAGGAAATATTATTCTAAAAAATAATTTCAAATCGAATCATTTAAAAAAAAATAAGAAATCTTCAAAAATAGTGTCGCAGTCACTAAGCGAGGTAGCCGCCGTCTAAAGAAACAAGGTGATTACAGCGGGAATCGATATCATGTTCTCATGTCACAACTATCGCAAAAAATACGTGTAATTTTTTTAAATGTAAAAGTGCATTCTTACTTAGACACCCTTTAATATGAAATATTTGTTTAGAATTCATAGTAACGGGTTTTTCAATAACAGCGCTACAAAAGTTTTTTTAAATAAAACAAAACCAGTTTTAGATACCAATGAAATTCTTTATTCCTGTGAAAGTACGTTCGATGCCATTATGTATGGAACTCCATTTCTTTTGCATGGCCACCACGAACACGCTTGCAGAAGTCCAGACGCTGAACCCAATTTTCGACGGTTTTCAAGCAGAAATCGGCCGATACTGCTGCAATTTCAAGTTCGATATTCGTACGAAGTTCATCAATCGTCGCTGGCTTGTTGGCATAGACCATAGACTTGACGTGGCCCCACAGGAAATAATCTAACGGTGTCAAATCGCACGACCGAGGCGGCCAATAGACTGGGGCATTTCGTGAGATAAAACGTTCATCAAACTTGGTTTCCAATAAATTGATTGTGGCATTCGCTGTGTGGCTTGTGGCGCCGTCCTGTTGGAACCACATGTCCTCCAAGTCCATATTATCCAATTGGGGCCAAAAATATTCGGTTATCATTGAACGGTAGCGATTCGCATTCACAGTAATTTGCCGGTCTTGATCATCACGGAAGAAGTACGGCCCAATGACGCCGCCGGCCCATAAACCGCACCAAACCGTAATTTTTTCGGGATGCAATGATGAATCATGGATTACGTGTGGATTGCTGTCTGACCAATAACGCATATTTTGCTTATTGACGAAGCCATTCAGCCAGAAATGAGCCGACCATAAATTGGACGTAGCGCTCTTAAAGTTGAGGCCACTGACTCCAAATTTCGGTAGTAAATTTTAATAATTTCGACTCGTTGTTGGCTCGAATATCTTTCCATGATGAAATGGCAAACCTTACCGAAGAGAAATGTCAAAAGAGCGGGAAAAAATATGGCGTCGTTTGCTGTCCCTATCGATTTACTTTTGTACCGTCTCTGTTGAAAAATCCGTTACTTATATATATTGTCGTATATGATTAGGAATACTACACCACTGGAAAACGCGCAACTGATCTATAGATAGTCTGTAAGTTGATGATGTGCAACAAAGAGAAAATTGTATCCGGGTAAGTTAGAAATATACAAATTCATTCAAGCTCTTCACTGCTTCGCATTTCTCATAAATTCAAACTTGAAATTTGGATGGAAACATTTTGACATTTCAAAAATACAAATTTTACGAGATATACGATGAATTTATGGGTTTGAACGAAAACCCATAACATTCTTCAACAAATATACTTGTACGCTCAAGAAAATTACCCTTTTGATGTTCAAAAGTACACGCTGAAAAATCTGTCTATATTTGTTGTTCGGATGCAAACATAACGTGTTTCGTAGCTTGCTGCAACTGTGGTATACTTGTGTCCAAACACATTGTGTTTGCCATTCAATATCACATGTTGGATACACAATGATTAATAGATTATAATTCATACATATATGTTGTGTCTTTGTTTGTTGAAAACTGCTAAAACAAAAACGTGACAGACAACAAACAAACAAAAAAGCAGTGATCTTCGTGAACACAATGCTTGCAAATATATACATGGTTCCTGCAATATGTTAACAGGACCGTTTTTTCAGCATGTAGAACACATTAGGCGCTAGTGATTTACATCACTATAGTGATTTATCTCACTATTGATTTCGCAAAATTTCTCGTTTAACAAACACCGAATAAATCTCTAATCCATTCAATTTTGAAGCAGAATTGAAGAAAGCAGTAATTTGTTTTAAAATGGGCCGTAAACGCCAACTCTCTGATCTACACCAAAATTTCACCACCGACAAAATATTCTGCGCTGAGTTCAAGAAGATTTTTCCCACGATCGGTTAAACTTTTTCAGATCTCATATCTCAGGTATTTATAATCCGATCTTTTTGAAATAGATATCAATACTAAGGTCTTTCTAAAATCTATGAATCAGTGCATAAACCTATTTATTTTTATTAACCCATTGGGGAGCTAATTTAAAAACCCCATCTAACCCCCCCAATCTCACTTTCTGATAAAAATTAATTTTTTTCAAAAAATGCCCTTTTATACTTTTAATAGACAAGATCTTAACCTATTTTTAGGGTATAATACTCACCAATATCCCTTCAAAGACAGGAGATATTTACGTTCAAAATTTTGAAATACATTGGCGCTTTTTCAGTCTTTCTCACACAAAAGCAAGTCCTTTCTTCTTTCTGCTCCATTTCCATAGCACAGAGTAACAAAAGTCCTTCCTCCATTTAATTATACCCTCTTGTTGTTTTGGTACAAAATATATTATTTATTTTTTCCCGTATACACTTTTATTTTTAGTTGTAGAATTTAGAAAATGTTTTTATATCAACTTTCCTGCAAACAAAACAGCTGTCACACGCTGTTACCTCCTATTTGGCAACAGTTTTTGAAAATTTTTGTCATCAAGAAAATGTGTGTAAAATACCGATTTGTGAAAATTGTCACATTGCTGTCAAATAGCAACTTTTGTAACCCTGCCATAATAGGGCTGTAAATTGACAAATTGTTGGAAAATTGTGCTAAACGGCACTTGGCATAATTTTTCAGAAAACAAGTACCAAACAAAAAAAACACATGTGTTGTCAGGGGACACCCGGTTGGAACGAAGTTCCTTTCGCTATATATTATGTACTAGTTAGTTCCAACACGCCTAAGGCCCCCGTTGAAAAATACGATAATTTAAATGGATCTTTAAGAAAAGATACTTTCTGTAAAATGATAAACTTTTTTTAAGAAATTTTTTTTTTTTGTAGAATGTTTTTTTTAAAAAAAAGTATATTTTTAGGTTCTTTTTGTATTTTCCCAAAAAAGTCCTTTTTTAAAGGGAGATACCTCTTTTATTAACAGCTAATGTTTTTTAAGAAAAGGTACTAATTTTAAGAAGAAGTACTTTCTGTAAGAAAAAGCAATAAGAGTATGAATTTTTTTACAAAGAAGAACTTTTTTGTAAGAATAGGCACTTTTTAAAGAGGTGGTACTCTTTTTAGGAAAAGGTAATCGTTTTAATAAAATGTACTAATTTTCAGAAAGGCAATTTATCTCAAGAAAGGAAAATAAAAGGTATTATATTTTTAAGAAAAGGCACTTTTAAGAAAAAGAATTTTTGTAAGAAAATGTATTTTTTTAAAAGAAGGTATTTTTGTGAAGAAAATGTTGTTTTTTAAGAAATGTTTTTTTTTTACATTTGGTCCTTTTTTCAAGAATAGGTAAATTTTTAAAAGTAGGTACTTATCTGAAACAATATTATTTTGTTTTACAAAAAAGGTACTCTTTAAAGACAAGGTAGTTTTTTAAGAAAAGGCAATTTGTTGTAAGAAAATTTACTTTTTTAAGAAAAGGTACTTATTAAAGAAGTGGTACTTTTTAGGAAAAGGTTATATTTTTAAGAAAATGTACTTATTTTTAGAGAGGCTACTTACCTCAAGAAAAGGAAAGGTAATATTTTATTTTTAAGAAAAGGTACTTTTAAGAAAAGACATTTTTGTAAGAAAAGGTATTTTTGTAAGAAAAGGTATTTTTTTAAGAGAAGGTATTTTTTTGAAGAATAGGTATTTTTTTTTTAAGAAATGGGAACTTTTTTAAAATTTTTCCTTTTTTCAAGAATAGGTACATTTTTAAGAGTAGGTACTTATGTATCTCAAGAACAGTTTTTTGTTTTAGATAAAAGGTACTCTTTAAGAAATTTTTAAAGAAATTTGTTGTAAAAAAATTTACTTTTATAAGAAAAGGTACTTATTGAAAAAAAAATATTTTTTTTAAGAAAAGGTACTTTGTAATAAAATTTACTTTTTTAAGCAACGGCACTTTTTTAAGATAAGGTATTTTTTTTCAAATTGATCACGTGGTAATTGATGGAAGGCACTCATAAAGTGTAATGGACGTACGAGTGATCAGAGGAGCTAACATCGATTCTGATCACTACCTGGTAGCAGCAAAGGTTCGCACAAGATTAAGTAGAGCGAAAATCGTACGAAACCAGACGCAGAGGAAGCTGGACATCGGAAAGCTGCAATTACCAGAGGTAGCCACAGCCTACTCAAGGAAGCTCTCGCAACTTTTGGCACAGAACCCACCCCCTCCCGATGACGATCCTGATGCGCAGTGGAAACCCATTTCCGACTCTATAAAAACTGCCGCAACAACCGTACTTGGTTTCGAAAAACCGCTTCGCAATAAACCGTGGTACGATGAAGAGTGTCGCACTGCCAAAGAACGCTGCACGTATGGCAATGCTTCAGTCAATTGCAACGCGAGCTGCAACTGAGCGGTATAGGGAGAAGAGAAAGGAGGTAAACCGTCTCTTTAGGCGTAAGAAACGGCAGTGGAGAAAGCGCGAGAGTGAGAAAATTGAGACATACAGAAGGAAGAACGAAGCCCGAAAATTCTACCAAAAAGTTAAAAACGGAACTAATGGACATGGTTCAGGGCCCCCCTTCTGTAAAGACAAGGACGGAAATCTCGTCGCAGATGTGCAGAGCATGTTGGGAATATTGAGAGAGCATTTCTCCGCGCTGCTAGTACCTGAGATATCCGATGACGATGGGACAATCGATCACAATATGGACGACGACGTCGATTACCCCCCTCCTAACCAAGACGAGGTCACAACAGCTATTGCCCGGCTTAAGAACAACAAAGCCGCAGGAGCCGATGGATTACCAGAGGAGCTGCTTAAGGCTGGCGGCGATGAGCTTATAAGGTGCATGCATCAGCTCATTAGCAAAATTTGGTTAGATGAATGCATGCCCGGCGATTGGAGTCGCAGCGTACTATGCCCCATATTTAAAAAAGGTGACCCGAGTATCTGTACCAACTACCGTGGAATAAGCCTTTTATCCATAGCATATAAGGTTCTATCAAGTATAATGTGCGAAAGACTAAAACCAATTATCGCTGACCTGATTGGACCATACCAGTGTGGCTTTAGGCCTGGAAAATCGACAACTGACCAGATTTTCACGCTACGCCAAATCCTGGAGAAGACACACGAAAAACAAATCGACACCTATCATCTATTTATCGATTATAAAGCAGCCTTCGATAGTCCGATACGGGAGAAACTCTACGAAGCAATGTCTGAGCTTGGTATTCCTGCAAAACTCATACGCCTTTGCAGGATGACCTTGATGAACACCAAATCCGCAGTGAAAGTTGGTAAGGATCTTACCGAACCTTTCGAAACTAAGCGAGGCCTCAGGCAAGACGACACCCTATCGTGCGATCTCTTTAACATCTTAATGGAGATCATTATGAGAAAAGCTGCAGTCAATATGAATAAAACCATCAGCAGCAAAACTCACATGCTGCTCGCGTATGCTGATGATATAGATATCATTGGGCGCACAATTAGAGAAGTTACTGCGGTTTTTTCGAGAATTGAGAAGGAGTCAGCAAAAGTGGGTCTGACGGTGAATGAGGACAAGACAAAATTAATGGTTTCAACGAACAGGGCCTCCACGCGATTAGACCAAAGCGTGAACGTTGATAACCGTTATAACTTCGAGGTAGTGGACGAATTTATATACCTCGGATCTGCCGTGAACAAAAACAACAACGTCAGCCTTGAGATCAAGCGGAGAATTGTGCTTGCGAATAGATGTTATTTTGGGCTAAGCAAGCACTTTAGAGATAAAGCCCTCTCTCGAGTAACAAAAGTCCAGCTGTACCAGACTCTCATTCAACCTGTCTTGCTTTATGGCGCAGAATCCTGGGTCCTATCGCAAGCAGACGAAACATCTGTAGGAGTCTTCGAGAGAAAAATACTCCGAAAAATTTATGGCCCTATAGTGCACAACGGCGAGTATCGGCGACGCATGAATCATGAGCTGTATGAGCTTTATCCTGACATTGACATAGTTAAGCTGATCAAGATAACGCGATTGCGCTGGCTAGGCCATGTCAGTAGAATGGATGAAGATGAACCAGCGCGAAGGGTTTTCGACACCGAACTCGAAGGAAGACGAAAAATAGGAAGACCAAGACTCCGCTGGAGGGATCAGGTTGACGAATCCCTGCGTATTGCCAACTGGAGAGATAAAGAAAAAGATCGAACTGGTTGGCGAAATATGTTATCTTCGTTTTGTAAGGTCCCTGACCCCCCGGGGTTGTCCGAGACCGGATAAGTAAGTAAGTAAGTATTTTTTTTAAGAAAAGATACTTTGATTAAGAATATGAATAGGTATTTTTTTTTGAGAAAATTTTTCTTTTTTAAGAAACGGCACTTATTTAAGAAAGTGTTATTTCTAAATTACAAACTACTAACTACAAATATACTAAATATTAGTTACAGGCTCCACCTAGACAACTTCCCATTAATCAAGAAATTTTCCAACATATGTTAGTCTAGACACAAACCAAAGTAAAAGTACCCAATATAGTTGATAACACTGGGTTGTAGAAAAATAGTGTTAAAAAAAATTGTTTAATTTTTTTTCATTTAGCCTCCATCCCGCAACGTGCGATAAGGAACTTCGTTTCAATAAAAAAATTAAATTTTTTATGAACTAAAAATGCAATCGATTTAATTTCAATTAAAATTCAATTAAATTATTTGTCAAAATTATGTGCCATATGTAGTAAAAATTGTAATTGACTATACTTGAATTCAACACATTTTCATTTCATGCCTATTCTATTACTTTCTTTGGTATGATAGTCTAAACTGTTCTCATTACTTTATTTGCAACTCTGAACTTTGTACCATTTTTCTACCATTATCATTTTCTGTTTAGTCGTCCTTTGCCTAAGCATCATATAGTTCAATCGTTTCATTTACCAAATCTTTTAGGAAACTAAATCAAACTTCGTTAATCAACAGACTCAAGTAAACAATTTGTAATTTCACGCGAACTAAGTTAACAAAATGAATCAATTATTTTTTTGTAAATATATGTAGTACTTTATTAATTGAATTTTATTCAATTCATCTCTTACGAGTACAATTTATTTAATTGATACTATAAATTTTATTGATACTAAAACTGTAATTGGGGGCCGTCGGTGGTGCAATGGTAGTGTTCACAACTATGAGTTGGTAACGCTTCTAGTAACAGATATTAACAGCTCTTAGCTGTTTTTTGTTTAGTCATAGAGAAATTGGCATGCGCATTTATTCCTCTCTTTATGTTCTCTCGATGACACCGAGGTAGTAGACCCATAGACGAATGTAGGTATAGATACATTTATTCTCTCATCTGACGTTTCATTTCACACTTTTCGTCGTAGGTTTGTGGAAATGAGAGAAATTAAATTTAAAATTAACTTACACCAGGTGGAGTCACAAAATATGTATACTTAACATTTTCATGTCGTTTTGGTCTAGAACTGAAAAAATTAAATGTAAAGGCTTTTTTAACAGAGACGCTACAAAAGTAAATCGATAGGGACAGCAAACGACGCCATATTTTTTCCCGCTCTTTTGACATTTCTCTTCAGTAAGGTTTGCCATTTCATCATGGAAAGATATACAAGAAAACAACGAGTCGAAATTATTAAAATTTACTACCGAAATTTGGAGTCAGTGGCTTCGACTTTAAGAGGCCTCAACAATCAGCGATGAGGCTCATTTCTGGCTGAATGGCTTCGTCAATAAGTAAAATATGCGGTATTGGTCACACAGCAATCCACACGCAATCCATGAGTCATCATTGCATCCCGTAAAAATTACGGTTTGGTGGTTTCTTGCGTGATGATCAAGACCGGCACATTACTGTGAATGCGAATCGCTACCGCTCAATGATAACCGAATATTTTTGGCCCCAATTGGATAATATGGACTTGGAGGACATGTGGTTCGAACAGGACGGCGCCACATAGCGAATGCCACAATCAAATTATTGGAAACCGAGTTTGGTGAACGTGTTATCTCACAAAATGGCCTAGTCGATTGGCCGCCTCGTTCGTGCGATTTGACGCCGTTAGATTATTTCCTGTGGGGCTACGTCAAGTCTATGGTCTATGCCAACAAGCCAGCGACGATTGATGAACTTCGTACGAATATCGAACGTGAAATTGCAGCAGTATCGGCCGATTTATGCTTGTAAACCGTCGAAAATTGGGTTCAGCGTCTGGACTTCTGCAAGCGTGCCCGTGGTGGCCATGCAAAAGAAATCCAGTTCCATACATAATGGCATCGAACGTACTTTCACAGGAATAAAGAATTTCATTGGTATCTAAAACCGGTTTTGTTTTATTTAAAAAAGCTTTTGTAGCGCTCTTATTGAAAACCCCGTTATTTTGCACTTTTTTGTTGACTTGTATCGTTGGTATACATTTGTATTGTATTTAACACAACTAGTTTGCCACAAAAACACAAAATTCGGTTGTTATTTTACTATTGCCTCTATCTGGTATTATTGCATCCATGTTTTCCACCATTCAATGTTTACTTTCTACCGTACCTATGGCGTTTAATTTATTGAGAGAAAATGTATATTCGTCTATGAATAGACCATTTCATCGAGTTCGAGTTGCTGTTGAATTTTACTCTTTGGTTGGACATAAAACGGACTGGAATAAAAAGGGAATTCGTTCGATGCAACCAACATTAAACGTAATTTAGCTGTCATTAGTATCATGACACAGCTGATCGAGTATGTATGTAGTAGGAAATTGATAGAAAACAGAGTGAATTAGCGAGAGAGCGATAAGCAGCCAGAAGCAAAGCATGCAGCAAACTAAGTTTAAATCATAGTAAAATTGATTGTGGTTTTTTCATCAATTTTCAAAATTTTATCTTTCTTCAATCTTCTAACATAAAAGCAAGTCCATTCTTCTTTGCCAAAACCAAAAAAAAATTGTGCAAAAACGGCACAAATTATGTCATATGGTAACACTGCACAAGCATTGAAGAAGACCCACATCAATCAATTCGGCGCCATTCAAAGCAAATGAAGCTTATTTTTGGTTGAATGGGTACGTAAAAAATCAAAATTGTTGCATTTGGAGTGAAGATAAACCACAAACTTTTGTCAAAACACGAGCACATCCACAGACTGTTTGGTAATGTGCTGGTGGAGTCATTGGTCCAAGTGTTATCATAAACGATGATGGGCAGAATGTTACTGTCAACGGTGAACGGTATAGAGAAATGATTACAAGGTTTTTCGTACCTCAATTAGCTGGCATTAGACTTGCAGGCATGTACATTTAATTTTTACACGCTACATTTAATTTTTTCGAAGAATCTTTTGATGGACGAATAATTTCACGTAATATTCCTATTAATTGGCCACCAAGAGCAAGTGATTTAACACCATTGGAGTATTTTCTTTGGGGTTGTGTAAAGTTACGCTTACAAACTAGAGACAACTGGACACCTGGAAATCAACATTCGACGAGTTATTTTCGAAAAACGGCCGCAAATGCTGCGAAAGTGTTAGAAAATTGAAGTACCAGATTGCGCAATGTGCGCGCCAGCTACATGGCTCAAGTCATAGTTACACATTAAAGGCATAAAATTGTCTATATAATAAAACCAATTTAATTGATACTAAAAATACTTTTCTTCACTTTATTTAAATTTAAAGTTCTGTCACTCTAAAAAAAACACCATTTGCATAAGTACGTGGGTTCGATCCTCGCTCAGACCAGCTAACGTTTGTTGCGAACGTGCACCCCTCGCTTAATGACGGCGACACTATCAAGCATTTAGCCATGAAAAAGATTCTCAAAATACCGTTCGAAACCGGTGTAAAACTATAGGTCCCAATCAGTGAGTGTAAAACAAGAAAGCGCTTAGCTCCTGGTTGTGAGAAGCTCTCCCAAATCCCTTCATGGGATGTAATGCGAAACTAATTTTTTTACAACAGAATTGTCTCCATAAAACTTAAAGTATATAACATAAAACTAAATAAATATAAACAAAAAACGAAAACAATTAAGTCATATTTAAATACAAAAACATTAACTTTCTACCGAAACCGTGTGGATCTTAACATGTGCATGATTTAATTCGTACAATGAATGGACAGCCGCGTTCATAAATATTTATTGAATATTTATTGAAGTTGTGTTGTACTTCATTATACTCTCCCATATTTATTGAATATTTATTGAAGTTGTGTTGTACTTCATTATACTCTCCCACTAGACTTGTGTCGAACTCGTTCACTAGTTCTCGAACTCGATCATTTAAGGTGCCCGGTCGCAACAATATCGAACATACTCGCCGTATCGAATATGTGCCTTATTTTCATGAGGGTGAAGTCTGGTCACCCTAAATAAACTAGGTAGTTCATTAACTACCCAACTCTATCTCCGTCTCACTCGTTGGTCTCATTGCTAGTAGCTCTTTGCCTTTTTGTTCTCTTTGTTATTGAATATTTTGAGTTCGATCGTGTTTGATCGCTTTATGGGACAAATGAATACAATATTCGGCAAACGAAGACGAAACGAAATAAAACAACCAACACAACTTCATTGGCTGCATTCCCAATCTGTGGGTGTAAAACTAGTACGAGCACTGTTCACTAGTTGTGAGATGTTCTCCCCAATCCCTTCATGGGATGTTAGTGATGCACAGAAACGAAATATTAATAAGAACCGACCGGGTCGGGCTTACAAGAACCGAAAAACGAGTCCAAATGAACCGAAAACGGGTTTTTAAGGACTGAAAAACGGGTTCAAAAGAACCGAAGGCGGTTCCAAAAAGATCGAAGAACGGTTCTACAGGAACAGAAAACCTGCCTAAAAAGAACCGTAATATGGTTCCGGGATAAGAGGACTCTTTTCCAAAGGAACCAATAGTGTTCAACTTTGGGTGAGAGTACGAAAATGTGTATTTTTATTAAATT
This sequence comes from Phaonia tiefii, assembly GCA_963931995.1. NCBI lineage: Eukaryota > Metazoa > Arthropoda > Insecta > Diptera > Muscidae > Phaonia > Phaonia tiefii. The sequence goes on along the minus strand of OZ008371.1, from coordinate 204,229,723 downwards.
TTATATTCTTACTAGCTGGACCCGGCAAACTACGATTTGCCTTCAAAGTTTTTGTAATGCCAAAGGGTGGACAAAATTTGTTGTTCCATTACGTTTCAAACTATAATTATGGCTGTTATATCGGTTACTTTCAAATGGGGCGTGGCACCGCCCTCTTCCATCCTGACTGTAATTCATTCGGTTTTAACAACATATATACCAAATCTCATCTTCATACTTATCTCTGACAGTTTATGAGATATTGCTATTTTAAATTTCAAGTTGTATGGGAGGTGCCACGCCCCTTTATCCACTCACAACCAAGTATAGCCAAGGAGTATGAGCAGACCGACAGTACCAGATTGTGAAATTGTCATAACAATCGTTCTATTGGGTCTATTAGAAAAGACGTCAGAGAGATTTTTGAAAAGAGGTCGTGGCACCGCCCACTTTCACCCTGGCTGTATAGCCTATGTCACCCGCTAGATGATTCTGAAAATTTCATCAAAATCGGTCCAGTCGTTTACACACCAACATACATCCATTTTTATATATATAGATAGATAATAATATATTTCGCTCTTTGGGTCAGCAATTTTTTGAGAACCGGAACCGGTCCAAATACCCGCTTCTTCTCGAACCGGACTCGACAGAAAACGTGTGTTTTTATCAAATTGTATATTCTTATACTAATATATTTCACTTGAGGCCCATTGGGAAAGCAATTTGCTGAAAACCGGAACAGCCCCAACAGGAACCGGAACCGTCGACAGAACTGGTTCTCGAAAGACGCGGAACCGCTCGTCACTATGGGGTGTAATGGGAAACCATTTTTTTTGAAAATTGAATCAATTTTGAAATCGATTTTGATTTTTTTCTGTTTATCAGTGCCGAAATTTTGAAATTATCATTAAAATGAATTGAAGTAAATGGGTGTCGCAAATGACTCAAAATTATGGACAATCGGAAATACCCACACGCTGAAAAATCTGTATTTTTTGTTGTTTGGATGCAAATATAAAGTGTGTTTGGAGCTTGTCGCAAATATAATATATTTGTCTCCAAACACATTCTGTTTGCTATACAATATTACATGTTTTACATGATTAATATGTTATAAAATATGTGTTTGCGACTCAAGTATATCTGTATTTGTGATGCAAATACAGTTGTGTTTGTTGCACTATTTATGCTCTCTCGAGAGCAAGAGAATAAAAGAGGAACAACGACAGAGTCTATCTTGTAAGTGTGTATCTGTATTTTTTCATTATTCTCTCAGTCAGTGATTCGTAAATATTCCTGAATGTGCGTGCAAATTGTAGATGAAGTCAGTGTTTCTTATTTTGGCTGTTTCGTTTTAGTTTCATGTATTCAGTCATCAATGGTTCATCGGACAGAGAACATCAAAAGCGCTTGATCAGTGAAAACGAATAAACGAAGTCTTGGACGGTTAAATGGTTTGTGATGTTGTTTTGGTTGTTGTGTATGTGTTTCGTATATATGTATGTGTGCTCCAAAGTGTGAAACGATTTTGAGGAAACAAACTGGAAAGGGCAACAACGTGTCTGGCCGAGCGTTTACTGAGAAATTCGGAACGTCGGACCATTCGTGAAAAACACAAGCAATTAATCCACGCTTGGATTGCATGAACTAGATTGTATATTGTTTGTGTACCAACGTATATTGATAACCAACGCTTAACTGAAACCTTCTGAAAACAAAAACATGAGAGACAACAAAGAAAGGAGAAGCAAAGAACAGCTGATTCCCATTTCAGTGCAAGTAAACGTAAAATAGGGCCTTTTAATTGTTTGTATTAATTATTTATAAATGTGGATTGATATTGATAAAATTAATTATAATAACTAATAAATATATATTGAAATCAAAGAACAGTCCGTTTCTAAATATTATTATGGTTGGAAGGAAATACGCATATGTTTCCACGTAAGTATATGTAGGTTTGGGGGAAACAGACGTCTGCTTCCACGTAAGTATATGGATGTTTGGGATGAAAAACTCATGTTTCCACGTAAAAGTAAACATGTTTGCCAGTAAACATAATACTGTTTACAGTTAAATACAAGTGAGTTTGGGACTTTCAAACATATGAATGTTTGAAGTGTCTTCCAAACATATACATGGTTCCTGCAGAATATGTTTCGGAGAATATGTTAGAGAGGCCATTATTTTTCAGCGTGCATATTTTGAGGATTTATAAGACATACATTTATTAGCCCTTAAGTTCATTAGCCCTCAATTCAAAATGTCTCATTTTCTAATATCTCACTTCACGGCGAGCCACACACACATATAACCCTATTTAATTAAGCTGTATTATATTACAGTTTTCCCCACCATTCCGAAGTGTGCAGTTGACTATTTTACAGTCACTCATTGATAATCTACTCACCTGATAGAAATCTGGCTATCAGCATTTGTATAAGTATCGATGAACGTTCTTTGTGCAGGGGCGCAGCGGCCAAAAGGGCCCAACCCAATACACCACAAACATCCGTGACTAGAATAGTTTTTTTACGTCCCACGCGATCCATTAAGTAGCCGACTAGTAGACCGCCCAAAGGGCAGGCCATGCTATTGATCGATGCTATAACATGCAGAGATTTCAATAAGACAACACGATCACTGAATAGGATCTCATATACAAATACATACAAAACCAACTGGCCTCTTCGAGTGTTAGATTGAATTCCTCATTCTCGTTGGTCAGTTGACCGAGGGTAACGGAGGGCAAGGCCACTGCCATGCCAGCTCCCATAACGCCGGTATTGCCCAGAAATACCATTAGTTTCTGGCGCAGCACAGCTTTGCGCCTTTCCCCCAGCGGTTTCTTTTTCTTCGCCTGAGTCCTGTCGAGTCCTTGACATAATATGGGAGTGCTTTGTTTGCCGCCATTCTGTTGCAACTTGGCGGTGTCACTAAGATTCGATGACATAATCCTCGGTTAATTGAAATTCGTTTAAAGCAGAAAACTGTTTTTTTCTTCGTTTTATTACACGTTGGTTGGTTATCAGTTAATGGGAAGACCGGGAAACATGAGCTTTTTTTGTGTGGTGTTGTGCTTCCTCGCAAATGAACAACTTGAGAAGACGACACGTTCCAATTCCAATTCCAATTAATTGAAAAACAGCTGAATGCGAATGTAAATTCTGTGCAATTTGCAAGAGTTACATCTGATTGCAATTTCTTTTAAACCAATTGCATAATTTTTGCTATGGAGGCTACGATGGGTTTTGTCACAATTTTCTTTAGAAATGTAATTGAACACGCAATGGACAACCGTTTAATCCTTGACTATGTGCAACAAGTATCCTTTTGCGTAAGTGGGTTTTGCAATACTTGAGCCAGAATGACAGTATGACGCTGACCGCACAACCGACCGTTCAACAGTTATCAACGAACCGTCTTTGCTGACACTTCCCGTGGGACTGTTGCACTATTCATCACTGCACTTGGCTGTTAGCCTCAATTGATTTGCTGTGGAGCTGGCGGCTGCAGTATTGGCGTTTTCTAGAGTTCCGTTCTCACTCAGAACTTAAAACTGGAATCACATGTACGTATCTGAACGCGTTGTTACGACGACACTTTTTGTTTCTTTTTTGTTGCCGATCGATTGCTCTTAATTGTCCGTAGAAAATCAGCGCCAATTTAAACCGAAACTATTTAGACCTGACGTCACGCGTCAGCGTTCTGTTGACTGAAATCACCACTTTCATTTATTTACAATTTATTTGTAATTTTCTACGCGACGACCGACGGCGACTGTGGCTCTCGAGACGAAATTATTTGCAAATAATAACATTTATATTCATTGACCGACCATCGGAATAGCACTGAACTTGACATTCATACGTCGAGCAATATTTTGCCCACTGCAGGAAAGCGAATGGCAGGCAGCCAGACAGACAGATAGATAGACAGACTGATACCCTTCGAACGGCGGAAAAACATAGTGGTGGTGGCAGTGGCAGAAACAGGCACACGCACACACCCAAACAATACACCAGCACGCAAATAAATATATTGGGGCACAATCGTACCCCAAACTACTACAAGGCAAACAAAACGTCAACTCTCTCACAGGATGACGCAAAAATATTCGTTCAAAATGTTAATGAATGATAATGGCAGGTGGGAAGTTATTAGAGAATTCAAAAAACCGGTCATTCCAAGAATCCGGATTTTCGGTTGTTTCGAAAACAAATTTAGGATATGTAAACGGATAAGTGGCCGTCGGTGGTGCAACGGTTAGTGTGCGCGGCTATTGTGCGAGAGAACGTGGGTTGGATCCCTGATCCCTTAGTGATGGCAGCACAATCGAGTAATGTGCCATGAAATACCTTTTCAAAAAATCGTTCGGAACCGGTGTAAAACTGTAAGTCCCAATCTTACTTACTTACTTATCCGGTCTCGAACAACCCCGACGGGTCAAGAACCTTACAAAACGAAGATAACATATTTCGCCAACCAGTTCGATCTTTTGCCTTATCTCTCCAGTTGGCAATACCAAGTGTACGCAGGGATTCGTCAATCTGATCCATCCAGCGGATTCGTGGTCTTTCTATGTTTCACCTCTCTCGAGTTCGGTTTCGAAAACGCCTTGCGCTGGTTCGCCGTCATCCATTCTACTGACATGGCCTAACCAGCGCAATCGCATGGTTCATCCGTCACCGATACTCACCGTTGTACATTATAGGGCCACACATTTTCGGAGTATTCCCCCCTCGAAGACTACTACAGGTATTCCGTCTGCTTGCGATAAGATCCAGGATTCTGCGCCATAAAGCAAGACAGGTTGTATGACCTCGCCATCCGAGAGAGGGCTTTACCGCCAATGTGTTTACTTAGCCTAAACCAACATCCATTCGCAAGCACAAATTCTCCGCTTGATCTCAAGGTTGACGTTGTCGTCTCCGTCTACGGCAGATTCGAGGTATATAAATTCGTCCACCACTTCGGAATTATAACGGTTATCAACGTTCCCGCTTTGGTCTAATCACGTGGAAGCCCTGGTCGTTGAACCCATTATTTTTGTATTGTCTTCATTTACTGTCAGACCCACTTTTGACGACTCCTTTCCAATTCTCGAAATCACTACAGTAACTTCTCTCAATGTGCGCCCAATGACATCTACATTATCAGCATAGGCGGGTAAATGTGACCTTTGCTGCTGATGGTTGTATTCATGTTGACTGCAGCTTTTCTCACAATGATCTCCATTAAGATGTTAAAGAGATCGCACGATAGGGTGTCGCTTTGAATGAGGCCTCGCTTAGGTAAGATCCTTACCAACTTTCACTGCTTGATGTTCGTCATGATCATCCTGCAAAGGCGTATGAGTTCTGCACGAATACCAAGCTCAGACATTGCTTCATAGAGTTTCCCCCGTATCGGGCTATCGAAGGCCGCCTATTATCGACAAATAGATGGTAGGTGTCGATTTGCCTTGCGTGGGTCCTCTCCAGGATTTGACGTAGCATGAAATTCTGGTCAATTGTCGACTCTCCAGACCAGTGTGGTCCAATCAGGTCAGCGATAATTGGTTTTAGTCTTTCGCACATTATACTTGATAGAACCTTATATACTATGGATAAAAGGCATATAACACGGCAGTTGGCACAGACACTCGAGTCACCCTTCACAAATATGGGGACATAATACATTGACACTCTAATCGCCGGGCATGCATTCAGCTAACCCCAATCAGGGAGTGAAAAACTAGAAGCGAGGTGACCCCCGTTGAAAGAAATTTAAGGTGGTCAGAGCAGGGATCGAACCCACGTTCTCATGCACAAGAGCCGCGCACCACCGGCTTTATTGAAGCAAAAACCCGGTGTCACCGATTTCGGTTTATAAACCCAAGCCTTACAAATAGGTTTTTTGAATTTAAAGGAAAAAAAAACCCGTTATTAATAATAAACGTTCAAAAACAAATGTGAAAATTAATAGACACAAATTGGACAAATTGTTAAAATTTCGGAGAACAAAATGGAAAAACCTCAAACACCTAAAAATGGTTACAAACTTTTTCATCTAAATCCATCAGAGATGATATTCCTTTATTCATCCATTTTATTGGTACTTTGTGTCTCTTACGTGTGTCTCCGTAAGAATGCACTTTTTAATTTTAAAATAAAAACACTTTTTTTTTGAGATACTTGTGATTCTTTCATTGGATTGCAAAGAAGACATCTTCCGATAAAGTATGAATAAAATATCCGTCAAATGGCCCCACGGCTCTGACGACGGGCCAGTATTCTTTCATGAAATTTCCCATAACTTTTCCAAAGAGATGTGGTTGTATCTCACCGATGACGCGTTGGATCTCGGATTTGAGCATAGGAATTGTTTCTGGTTTATTCACATAAACCCGAGATTTCACAAAACCTCAAAGAAAGAAATCGCACGGCGTTAAATCGTATGATCTTGGTGGCCAGTTGAGAGATAATTTGTTAGAGATAATTTGTTCTGGAAATCGTTGCTGCAATAAATCTATTGTTTCATGCGCTGTAAGGCTGTGGGCGCCGTCTTGCTCAAATCACATGCCGTCCAGATCCATGCCGTCCAGTTGAGGTCACCAGAACTCCGTTATCATGTTCCTGTAACGAATGCCGTTCAAAGTCACTGCAATTTCGGCATCATCTTTAAAAAAGTAAAGCCCAATCATGACACCTAACCAAAGTCCGCACCAGACAGTTGCTCGTTGTGGGTGCATTTGTTTCTCATGGATAGCATGAGGATTTTCTGAGCCCCATATTCGACAATTTTGTCTATTAACGAAGCCATTCAGATGGAAATGAGCATCATTGGAGAAGATTTTTTTTGTTGAAAAATTGGCATTGACTTCACTTTGCTCCATTACCCACAGAACGAATTGCCGGCGATTTCCATAATCTGATGGTTTGAGCTCCTGAGTAAGCTGATTTTTGTACGCATGAAGGTGGAGGTCCTTTGTCAAAGTCCGCTATGTAGTGCTTCGTGAAATTTGAAGTAGTTGAAAACGATGACGAATTGATGTTTCGGCAACACTCTCGTTTACAGTAGAAATATTTTAAAAAAATTATTTCATACTTAATCGAAACATATCTTCTTTACAATCCAATAAAAGAATCATAACTGGCTCAACAAACACGTGCTATTGTTTTAAAATCAAAAGTGCATTCTTACTGAGACACCCTATATTTAGTAAGAGGAAACAATTTAATAAATACCAATTAAAATCCTCTTTATGATGTGTTTCAGCGGATTTAGAAAATCTTTTCTGTGAATGTTTATAACCACAACAAGGTTAAAAATTATTTTAGCAATTCTTGTGTCTAAATACTTTTGTGGAACCCTGTAAATTGGGAATTTTTTGCCCTCGTTAAATCTCTGAAATTAAAGGTAATTTCACAGCTATTTGAGATGTTAATTGGTAATTGTTCGATGAAAAAAAAGTAACATTATATGTTCGTAATGAAAAATTCATATATATATACATATATTAGTTCTATTTTCAGAACTTAAATATTTGCAATATAATTTAGTAATTTTTTTTAGCACTTTATGATCTTTTAAGGATTGAGTTATGAGGTTTCAAGTATTGAGTCACTAAAGTGTTTGCTATATTACACCATAAGGCAAGGATAATGGTGTGAAAAAGTGTATTTTTTTTCGATCTAAAAAACGTTAAATTATCTTTCCCAGGGTACCATAGATTCAATTGGCTTCGCAGAGTAGTTCATCTTTGTCAGAAAATGGTTTAGCTATTATCAATCAATGAGACATTAAGGCTGTTTTTTTATTCCCTTAAGCTATCGCCACTTACCACTTTCCAAATAAAACGATCCACACTTATTACTACGAAATGTGGCAACATTTGCTGTAATGGGTAAAAAAATGCGATACGGCAACACGTTTGTAGCCAGAACCAACAAATACATGGTAGCAGCAGATGTTGTAGTTGTAAGCAACAACAACAAATATTTTATTTTCGTTCAATCGATTCAGTTGTCAAACTCTACACAAATATATACCAACAATACAAGAATATAAAAAAGTATAAAAACAAAATACATATGACTTTGGCAAGTGAAAGGAAAAATTACTCGGAAAAACTGTCATCGCCTGTTTAAATGACTATACCTGATAGATAATTCTACCATGTTCAATATGTATAACATTTACCGTGCGTTGTTGTGAACGATTTATTTCCAATTTTGTTTTCAATCGCAAATAAAAATCTATTCCTCAATTTTAGAGATATAAAAGTGTACGTGGTGTTCCATTAAATGAAATAATTTTAATGAACTTAAAATGTGTAAGCCATTTTACAAATTTCTCTCCTTGATAACATTTTCATTCGCAAGAAATGATAACAAAATTTATCTTAGATAACTTTTAGTTGCCATTTCTTGAAATTGAACATGTGGCAACATTATCATTGCTCAAGTCGGAATTTAAGTGGCAAATTGGCTGTCCCGTATAAATTAAGCTATAATTAACGTTAGCGGGGTAAAAAAACACACTTATTATCAATCAATCTGAACTCTGTTTTAACTTGCCCAAAATCGTAATAAACTTACCTAAAATATGCAGAAATCACAAGATACAGGGTGGTTCAGAAACAAGTATATTTTTTAATCATATAAGGGTGATTCAGGAAGTTCCGGACAAATTTCTCCAGCGTTTTTCATGAAGAAAAGTCCACTAAGACCATATCCGAAAATGCAAGGGTGCGAAATGGCAGCGGGTTCAAAATTTTCGGATTGGCGGTAGGAGGGTAGTAGGGTAAAGTTGTTAACTTCTGAGCCAGTGGTCGGATTTTATTGTTTTTGGGTTTGTTGGAAAGGTTTTTAAGAGGCCTTTCAGAAAAATAGAAAAATGTCAAATCGCCGAGATACAGAGCTTTCGGGAGATACAGAGCTTTCGACTTTTGTGTTTAGTTGTGCAGACATCGTGAGAAAATGAAAATGTTTAATTTAATAAAAAATTAAAGAAATTTTAAAATATTCTTCCAACTGGTTCTATCCATCACCTTTTCTGGCCAGTTGATAACAACTAGGATACGGAGGGATTCTTCGGTATGATCTTTCCAGCGGAGTCTTGGTCGTCCTCCCTTACTGCTTCCACCGAGTACGTTATCTTCATCCATTCTGACAGCAATTGATTCGCCTTGCTATATCTGTCGGAATACAAATTGCAGCTGGTTCCAACGATGGCTGTATTCGCCGTTTTCCTTAATATGACCCTATATTTTACGGAGAATTTTTTCCACCCGCCAGCGATTTCTCACAAGATTTTGAAACATCGGACTAAGACATGTAAAATGAGAGAGAGTCTGCCATAGTTGGGTATTTGTATGTCGAAATAGGATTTTGTTCTTAAACTGATTGCTGAGCCCAAATACAATGTATTTTTAAGCACAATTCTCCAATTTCCCTCCGGGCTGACGATGTTGTTTGATATAAGGTAGATAAATGCACCTTACAAAAAACAGGTGTCCCATAACATACCATGAAGGGATTGAGGAGAGCTTCTCACAATCCGTGAGATATGTGCTGTTTAGTTTTTACACTCACTGATGGGGACCTACAGTTCCACACCGGTTCCGAACGGTATTTTGAGAGGGTGTTTCATGGCTAAGTACTCGATAATGTCGCCATCAATAAGCGAGTTGACCGTCGTCGAAGGAATTGTAAGCAGGGATCGAACCACCGTTCTCATGTACAAGATCCGCGCACACTAACCATTGCACCACTGACGGCCACAGATAAATTCATCTACCACTTCAAAATTCAATCGGTTATCGACGTTCAAGTGTCGACCCAGTCGAGAGGTTTGCCTAGTCGTCGATACCAATTCGTAAAAATTGAATACTGAGCTTAACAAGCCTTGAATATTTGTTCTACATCAACACAATGCATAAGCCCATTTTTGCTAAGACAAAAAAAAGCTGGGTTTCTATTAATTAAATAAAAACCACATGAGGTGTCAGGGGACACCCGGTTGGAACGAAGTTCCTTTCGATATACATATATTATGTACTAGTTAGTTCGAACATGCCTACGGCGCCCGTTGAAAAATACGATAATTTAAATGGATCTTTAAGAAAAATACTTTTTGTCAACCGATAAACTTTTTTTAAGAAAATTTTGTTTTTGATACAATGTATTTTTTTAAAAAAAAAAGTATATTTTAGGTTCTTTTTGTAAGAATATATATTATATTTTCCCGAAAAGGTCCTTTTTTAAAGAGAGGTACTTTTTTTTTAATTAAAAGCTAATCTTTTTTTATGAAAAGGTACTATTTTTAACAGCAGTGCTTTCTGTAAGAAAAAACCATAATAGTATGAATTTTTTTTACAAAGGAGTACTTTTTGAAGAACAGGTACTTTTTAAAGAAGTGGTACTCTTTTTAGGAAAAGGTTATTTATTTAATAAAATTTTCTTATTTTCAGAAAGGCGACTGATCTCAAGAAAAGAAAACAAAAAGGTATTATTATATTTTTAAAAATGTACTTTTAAGAAAGGGAATTTTCGTAAGAAAAATATTTTTTTTTTAAACGAAGGTATTTTTTGAAGAAAATATGTTTTAAGAAATGAGATTTTTTGTTAGAATTTGTGCTTTTTTTCAAGAATATGTACATCTTTAACAGCAGGTAATTATCTCAAGGAAAGTTATTTTGTTTCACAAGAAAGTTTAATTTTTAAAGGAAATTTAGTTTTTTATGAAAAGGCAATTTGTTGTAAGAAAATTTAATTTTTTGAGAAAAGGTAGTTATTTACAAAAATTACTTTTTTTACGAAAAGGTACGTTTTGTATGAAAATTGCCTTTTTTTAAGCAAAGGTACTTCTTTAAGATAAGGTATTCTTTAAGAAAAGGTACTTTGTTTAAGAATATGAAGAGGATTTTTTTTTGAGAAAATTTACTTTTTTAAGGAAAGGCACTTATTTAAGACAATTTTCGTTTTTTAAACTTCTTTCACTTTGGATTTCCTAAATTTACTTTTTATTGGGTTCAAAACTACAATATATACAAAATATTGGTTACAGGCTCCACCTTGAAAACTTCCCATTAATCAACAAATTTCCCAACATATGTTAGTCTAGACACAAACCAAAGCAAAAGTATCCAAAGTAGTTGATAATACTGTGTTGTAGCATAATAGTGTTAAGAAAAAGTTGTTTAATTTGTTCTCATTTAGACCCCATCCCGCAACGTGCGATAAGGAACTTCGTTCCAAAATCAAAAACTGTTCAAATTTCCACTTTTCAAGTAGAAAATGAATAATAACTGCTGAACTCAGCAAAATTTATAGTGAACCAAACCACAAACATTGCCCGAATAGTCTGTGTATCCACTGTTATTAGTTCTAGTTTAGCCGTCTTTTGGTGTTTCTTATTAATTCTCTGTTAAGCAAACGCCAACGAAACATCTATACATACATACATGCACACAAATCTTCTTCAATGCAGCAATAAATAATATTTTTGTACCTTGGTACCTTCTAACCCACAAATACAAGTATAGTAGTTCAGTAAGTGAGCACGCTACTTTACATCGACTTAGTGCTCAATACAATATCCATACATACATAGTATATTTGCTCACTTTGTAATGATTATACTCACACATCCACACATATGTATGCACTCTTCGTGCACCGTGATTTCGATTTAATGGTGAAAAAGTCTGGAGAAAAGAAAAATGCAAACCAAACATTTTGTAAATGAACTAAATATTTATTGAGTATCGGTTGCTTCATCGTGTTTGTATAAATGCAATTGATGTTAGCGCAAAACCAACAACACCAGCAATTACACACGTGTTAAACGTCTCTGTGACAATTGCAAGAGAGATGTTCGTTTATGTGTTCGGTAATTCGTTCGTTTGCATGACGATGATAATAATCAGTGATGCCAACTTAGCCCTTTTCGGGCTATTTTGAGCCCTTTTTGGGTTACCCAAAACCCGAAAACAAAATTGTAGCCCCAAACTAAAAAACGCGTAAAAGAAGCCCTTTTAACTATTTTACTTTAGCCCTTTTAGCGCTTTTTGTATTTTTTTTAACAGCATGGCACCTTATTTTGCAAATTCTCCTTTTTTGGTTTCGTTATTTCGCTTTGTATCCAAATGCATTTTGATGAGATGTGGCAACATTACTTTTTGACTATTTTGTTTTTCTTTGAAAAAGAAAAGTAAAAAGAGAAAATGTTTGTTATCCAACGTGTGGAATTCCACAAGAAGTCTGTTTAAAAATAAATTCCAACGAAACTTATAAAAGATCGAAATATTATTTAGAGAGTAATTTAAGGTCTGAAGACGAAGGAAACATAAAATTTTTTATTTACAAACAACCAATTTTGAATTTTGAACTCAGAAAGTTTTTGTAACTATTACTACGTTTATACGCACGACTTACTTGCGAGTAACAATATCGCGAGTAAAAAATTTGAGCGTATAAACGGTGAGTTATTTCCTTACTCGCAAGTAGCTAACTCACGAAAATAAGTCATGGGTAACGATGCTACTTGCGAGTAAATTTTAAATTGCTGCCATATGTCTCAACAATGAAAATCTGGTAGCGCATCAGATGTTTCTTTTACAAACAATTCAATTGTGATTGTGATATTGACGTGCATGTATGTCTGAAATGTCTGACAATAAAAATCGATGCACATGGTCCAAGGAGGAAACGAAACATCTTCTTGAACTTATGAAGGACAAGAAAGTTATGGAGCTTTGCAATAACAAGATTTTTTGTTGCCGACATTTAACACTACGCACTGAAAAGAATTTCACTCAATGAATTATAATTAAATATCAAAACAAACAAAACATCTGTTGATGCTGCCACAGTTATATATTTTTTTTTAGTTAGGCAGCACTGAAAGCGCTGTAACTCCTGAATGCAAACTACCGTATAAACAGTGAGCTCAGTACTCGCGATTAATTTTACTCGCGAGTTGGCTGCCGTATAAACGTAGTATATGTTATTTAGTTTATATATCAATTGAAATATGTATAAGGGTGTGTGTCAATCCGTGAAAGTTTCCTATGGTGAAAAAAAATTGTGTTGTGGTGAGAATATTTTTACTCTTTGCTGTGCCAAACCGAAAGTTTTTCCACAGTAGTAAAAATTTGACAGTTCGTAAGATGAAGGAAATTAAAGACGCGTCTAAAATATAATCATTTTTATAATGAATATTTGTAGAAATATATTATTGTAGATATGGCATTTTGTTCAGAAAATTCTTTGTAGTTACTTCTCCAAATTTACATATACATAATTACATGTATTATAATTCTTTTTGCATCTTTTTGCCGTTGTTGCCATTGTAATAAAGACAAATTTACAAAAATGTAAATGGACTCTAAATGGCTTACGGCAAATGTCTTTTTACAAATGACTGATGGCCACAGCTACAAGCCGACATAAAAAGTTGTCGACGGCGGCGGCCATAAAGTTCAAACTGCGTTGGGTAAAGTTAACAATGAAATAAAGTTTTTTAACACAAAATTATGATGTTAAAAATAAAAATATGCGTGTAACTGAGAGAAAATATTAATAATTTATTTTATTCAAATCCATTTGGGACACTTTTATGCAATTCATAAACTGAAAAATACTGGCGGCAACCCGCCGCACAAAATATATCGACAACGGCAGCAATTCGGTTCTGTGCTATGCAATCTGCTTCGGCCCTGGTGTTTGTATTGTGGTTGTCAAATATTTCCAGCCTGTTGCCAAAAATTTACCTAGCCCCCTGGGCTAGTGAAATTTTATTCACCTCGCAAATGTCATATTTTTACTACTAGGTGGAAAATCTATCGCTTTGGCACAGGCTCTAACTATGAAATTGTACTTTACTATAAAAAACTATGTATTTATCTCATATTGCAAATAAACATTCTAAACTAATGGTCAGTGATTGATTAAGGTCAGAACCAATTTAGTTTGTAATTTAGCGCGTTTTAGCCCTTTTTCGAAAGTTGTCTGCGCGTATTGCTATCCCCGAGTTGGCAACACTGATAATAATGTTGATGATTTGATTGCACATAAAATAATATATGGCCATAACATGACCGACCGGTGTTCTTGCTATCTAGTCTGTTAATAAAGAATGACACTTGATTACAGAGAGTACCAATGTAAATGTCAATGCTTTTGGGTGTTTTATTAACAGATATGGTCTCTCTCCTCTGTTCACTTGAGTACCGGCTGTGTAAGTGCATACATAGGCATGTTATACTGCCAGCTTGACTGTTAATTATTAGAGGCATTGGCGATTAAATGATAAAGACCACTATTTGTATTAATTGATTTGAAATTAATATCGATTTGTAAGACAATAAAATATACATATTTATATGCATAATCGTGTTAATTGAAACTATTTGGGTGTATATTAGAATTAATTAAGTAATTGTTAAATTGTTTCATTAATATTACATACATATGTATGTATGTATGTATATACAGTTCGTAAAGAACGTTAGTTATGTGCTTAACTTTTCGATGGCAGTAAAGGCAGCCTGCAAAATATCGTGTCTAAAAGTATTCTACAGAATACTTAATGTGATCGCTGGAAAATAATGTTTAAACCAAGGCAGCTTGAAAAGGTAGAAGCAATACTACAAAAATTACAGCAAGGCATCAACAACCAGAATTCTGTTTTTGTTTGGTATGTAGTTTATGTCAATATCAACGTACTACGAACAACGGACACAAAACAAAGGTAAACAGCATTTGACAGCTAGTGTGCACCACTTTGGCACCACGACATGAAAAAAAACCAAATCAGCTGTTCTTATACCACAGCCTTCTTGAGCAGCCTTGGCTTCAACCAAACCATGGTACAAAGAAATGGTAGAAGCACTAGCCCAGCTGATTTGAACTTTTTTCTGGACTGAGTGTGAGTAAGTTTTTCTCTTATGTCAAAGTTTGTTTACATTTGTTTGTCTGCAACCCCCGTTCGCCATCAACTGCTGTTTTTGAAATATTTCTCTGCAAAAATTACATAGAAACGTTTTAATTTTCACACTTAAACACATTCAATATATCAAATAACACTCAATCATTTTCTAAATGGCACTTTTTGCAAATTTGTTTACATTTTCATCATTTTTCTATCAGCTGACTTGACACAACACAGATACTGAGCAAAAACAAAATGCCTGTTGTTTTTGGCTTGTTGTATTTGTATATTTTGTTATTGCACTGTTTTGTTTACTTTGTTTAGTATTTGTGTTGAATTTGACATTTAGAGTCATAGAACAAAAATAAAATCCCTGTTTGTTGGTGCCCACAATAACAACAAATCCTATTGCGTTAACCTCTACTAGATCAGCCTTGATCGAGTTTGAATTGCATTTGTAATTTCCCAATAAGCACATCGGATCCGAATCGGATCCGACTTCTCTGCATTTATTTCGAGATCGGGTCCGATCTCGATTCGAGGTCGGATACTGAAGTGGCCGCAATTCCTCCTTCGATCTCGAAACGAGAAATGTGTCCGATCTGGAAATGACACCGGAGCCGATCTCGAAATCGAGAACGGACCCGATCTCGAAACGAGAAGTAGGTCCGATCTCGAAATGAGGTCAGGTCCAATATCGAAAACGGATCCGATGTGTAAATCATATCGGATTCAGTCTCGAAATAATTTCGGATTAAAATTTGTACCGGAAAATGAAAACGCAAACAAAATCAATGTGAAGAATTTATTCGGTACAGCGTTACCTGCAACCACGTCGAATATATAAACATGTAAATTTTTAATAAATTAATTTAGTTTGGTGTGTATTTGCTTCTCTTAGTTAGTCGATCTTTGGCTTACTGGAAGTATTTTTTACTGCGACACTCCATCACTTCCAATCTGATCAAAGAAAACGAAATCCGATGTTCCGGACTCAAACCGGATCAGAATCGGATCAGAGAAGACGAAATCCGATGTTCCTGACTCAAACCGGATCCGAATCGGATCAGCGTAAGCGGAATCCGACGAGTTCCACTCAAGTCGTATCCGAGTACGACACATGTTCGATACGGCGAGTATGTTCGTGATTGCAATGTCCGGGCACCTTAAATGCACGAGTTCGAGAACTAGTGAACGAGTTCGACACAAGTCTAGCTCGTATGGCAACGAAACAGTCAGTTACAACGCGTGCTGCGAGTGAGCGGTTCAAGAGGCTGAGAAGGGAGGAAATCCAACAATTTAGGAGGAAAATATGGCAGTGTTAGCAGAGAGAGAGTGAAACGATCAAAATGTGCAGGATGAACATTGAATCCCGAAAATTTTTCCAGAGGGTAAGAAGATCGAATAATGGATTGCCCTCCTCCAAGAACGAGAATGGGAATCTGGTGACTGATAAACAGTGTGTGATTAAAATGTGGAGAGACCACTTCACTCCACTCAGATTCTTCCAGATCAGGAGTTAATGATTGTGGAAGACAGTGTGGATTGTACCCATCGCCCAGGCAAGGCGTGATTAGAACGGCAATCTCCCGGCTTAAGAATAATAAAGCCGCTGGTGTGGTTGGGTTACACGCTGAGCTTTTTAAGACCTCTGGCGAAGGACTGCTAGCCCCCATGCATCAACTCATATGCAGTATATGGTTCGGGGAGTCTATGCCTGACGATTGGAGTCTAAGTGTATTATGTCCTGTATTCGAAAAGTGTAAAACTAGAACCCGCACAACTCACTAGTTTGTGAGAAGCTCCCCCTAATCCCTTCATGGGATATAACGGGAAACCATTTAATTATTTATTTTATTATTCGAAAAGGGTGATCCTTCTGTGTCTGTTCCAACTATCGCGGCATCAGTCTTTTATCCATCGCGTACAAGGTCATGTCGAGCGTATTATGTGAAAGACTAAAGCCAGTTGTTTAAACCCTGATTGGACCTTATCAGTGTGGTTTTAGACCAGGCAAGTCCACGACTGACTAAATATTGACGATATGCCAAATCCTGGAAGAGACTCACGAAAAGCAAATCGATAAATCCCACCTTTCTGTCGATTACAAAGCTGCTTTCGATAGCCCCATACGGGGAAAATTGTACGAAGCTATGTCTGAACTTGGGATTCCGGCAAAACTGATCCGGCTATGTAGAATGACGCTGACCAACACCAAATCAGCAGTGAAAGTGGGGAAAGACCTCACCGAACCATTCTGTTCCAAGCGAAGACTGTGACAAAGCGACACACTGTCGTACAATCTCTTCAACATCTTAATGGAGATAATAATGAGAAAAGCTGCAGTAAATACAAACATGAAAAGCCATATATTTCTGGCGTATTCTGACGATATAGATATCATTGGGCGAAATTGGGAGGAGTTACTGCAATATTTTCATGAATCGAAAAAGAATTAGGGAGGGTGGGTCTTGCTGTTAATGAGGGCAAGACTAAATTTATGATGTGAACTACTAGACAAACCTCTCGACTTAGTCCGCACTTGAAAGTCGACAACCAATGTAATTTTGAAGTGGTAGATGAATTTTGTCGGCCGTCGGTGGTGCAATGGGTAGTGTGCGCTGCTCTTGTACATGAGAACGTGGGTTCGATCCCTGCTCAGACCACCTTACATTTCTTTCGACGGCGGTCACCTCGCTTAGTGATGGCGACACTATCGAGTACTTAGCCATGAAAATGCTTCTCAAAAAACCGTTCGGAACCGGTGTAAAACTGTAGGTCCCAATCAGTGAGTGTAAAACTGAAAAGCCCACATCTCGTTGATTGAGAGAAGCTCTCCCCAATCCCTTCATGGGATGTTATGGTACACCATTTTTTTTTAAGATGAATTTGTCCACCTATGATCCGCCGTGAACAAGGCCTGGAAAAAGGTAAGAGAATTGTGCTTGCAAATAGATGCTGTTTTGGGGTCAGCAAGCAGTTTAAGAACAAAGCCCTCTCTCGACAGACAAAAGTCCAGATATACCAGACTCCCACTTTAGCTGTCCTGGCATATGGCTTCGAAACTTGTGACATGTCGCAAGTGGATGAAACCTGAGAGTATTCGAGAGAAAAATTTTCCGTAAAATATATGCTCCCGATAAAGAAAACGGCGAGTACAGACGTCGTTGGAACCAAGTGCTGTATCATTTATATTCTGATTATGTACCCGATAACGTACCCGATAACGTACTCGATAACGTACCCGATCGATACAGGAAAAGAGGACGACCAAGATAATGATGGAAATACCAGGTCGAATAATCCCTCAGTATCTTTGGTGTTACCAACTGGCGAGAGAAGGCGAAAGATAGAACCAGTTGGAGAAATATGTTAAAATTTGTTTATCTTTTTGTTTAATTTATATGAGTAAGGCATCTGACCTCACGAGGTTATCAAATCCATACTAATATTATAAAGAGGAAATGTTTGTTAGTTTGTATGTAGGGGGTAAACTTCGAAAATACTCATCCGATTTTAAAAATTATTCACCAGTAAAATGCTACGTTATCACTGAGTGCAGGGCGAATTCTGCCGGGTTTACTAGTAGTCAATAAAAGGAAGTAAGTAACACTTGAACATCTGTATTCAGTTCTTGGGAAATTTTGGCACTTGTCTCTAAACGGAAAATTTTGTTGCAGAGAGTTAATAACGACAGGGCGGTAGAATCGAAGTGTGTCGTATAAAAGCAACAAGAGCCCGATAAAGAAACCGCGACGTGCCGCCATTAACTAGGTATCACCCCGCAAGGAGCTATCTGGATAACGGCTCTTCCCCAGTTTCGGGCGGCTGTTAAATGGAAACTGCTGGTGGGGTGCTAGTATATTATTATCTCAGTAAGCATGAGATAACGTTTTGAAATAATTAACAAATATTTTTAGTTATCTTTTCAGTAGGGCGGTGTTTTCAAAATTAAGATTTGAATAAAAGTAGACAAAATATTAAAAAAAACCTGAAAAAGTCAGAGCAAAATTGGCATTTTTTAATTTTGATTGCCAATATAATTTTAATAGTAAAGATTGTGTCAAGCAAAGTATCTTAAAAATCGGCTAAAAATTTTAGAAGTTACAAGTCTTAAAAATATGAACAGCACCAAAGTGGCCCACTTTGACACCCTGTACCAAATTCTGCGTAACAAGAGAGTGTCTCCAAATTCAATATCCTAATAGCTTGATTCCTCCTCTACACATCTTTAGTACATCCTTAAACGATCCGACGAATAGTTTGGAAGTTCTGATATTATTATCATTTTTTTCAATCGGCCCCACAGTGCGTAGGTGGATTATCTGCGACATTTTCAGCGAATCTGGCACTACGAGGCCTTCCGGCGCCTCTTCTATTACATGTTCTTCCAGTCTCTGCGATGCGTGTAGCTAAATGACTTAGTGTTTGACCCCTTGGCGTAGGACTACATCCTTGAGAAGTATAGCGTGATATGACTTCTCGACATGAATTCAATATCTATTTACTTCACATAGGGTGGCACATTTTGGATCATGCTGTTGGTCGTTAAAATTGTTGAATATTTCTATTTTTAAAGACAATTACTATGTTTGCCTATTGATTTAATTTTTGCGTGTTATAGTTACTTCAATTTTATTACGTAATGTATTTTACAAAGCTGACAATAATATTGCGAAACACACTTTTCCACAAGATAATGATTGTGTTTTCTCTGGCATGAGACAGATAGTGGTAAGAGAAAACACAATGAAATGGTTTGTCCCCAACAACTCATCAATTCTCGCTTTTTATATATTATTTGACTTTGTATACTTAGTACATTTTACAAGGTTATGAACAACATTGTGGGCTGCAATGGAATAAAACGGTTGTGGTTTATTGACCTTGTGACGCAGAAATATATATGCTAAAACCAGATGAATACATTTTTCACCAACTTTACTATATTATCACACAGCAGCGTTCACGCGGGATATGCTTACAAGCCGCTAGAAACGTCCTTGTGCCATATTGAGTGAGCTGAGCCATTTCGTTAAAAGATCTGTGACAGTCCGGGGCAGCCATTTCGTTATAAGATGTGTGACAGTCTGGAACAGATGTTGAGTTCAGGAATTCGGATTCCAAGGACTTAATAGCAGCGTCACTGTAAGCGAATACATTGACTCCCAACACTTATGGGACATTATCCCTCAGCCTAACGGTCACTTCCCTGAACGCCAAAATTTATATGTGAAAGAGAAAACCCTGGTTCCCTAAAGTAGACCTGATCGTTCATTTTTGACCTAACTGTGTAGAAATTCACATAAGTAGAGAAGAAATTGACAAAAGTAGAGCAGAAAATTTACTACCGGCGTGGAATGCCAACAAAGAAACCTATTGAAGCGCCTCGTGTCTCTTCTCTCTCTCTCTCTCTTACTCTCTTCGTTAAATATTTCAATACACGAACAGTTTTCTGATGCTGTTATTGTATCTAACCATAGATATTCCAACCATATTTAAATAAAATTACATAAAGTATGTAAAAAGTATGAAATAATCAAGTTCTGACGCGAGAGAGAAATACGTTTGACTGAGTCGCATAGACTTTTTGATTCTCTTCTACGAGGGTTGCCAAATTGCGCACTTTTTTCTTCTCCACCCTTATTCATCATCTTTGTTCACATACCTCTCACCAGTAACTTCTTTGTTCCAGGAATTCCTTTCCCGTATATCCGTCGGTGGTGCAATGGTTGTGCATGAGAACGTGGATTCGATCCTTGCTCTGACTACCTTAAATTTCTTTCGACGGCGGTCACCTCGCTTAGTGACGGCGACGCTATCGAGTATTTCGCCATGAAAAGGCTTCTCAAAATATCGTTCGGAACCGGTGTAAAACTGTAGGTCCCTATCAGTGAGTGTGAAATACAACGCGCACAGCCCACTGGTTGTGAGAAGCTCTCCCTAATCCCTACATGGGATGTAACGGGAAATCATTTATGTATGTATTTTATATCTGATCATACAGTGGTCCGCTATCGAGTACTCGACAAATGCAGGAAGTTGGGAGCCCCTTGTAGCACTGTTCCATGGCCGACTTCCACCATGCCCCATTGCTAGAGTTCCCTTCGCCTGATGGCAGACGCAGAACAATTGGCCTGCCAGTATTATTCACTGCCAACAAATGTAACATTCCATTCAGAGCGTCTGAGGGAATGGCATCCGTGATGCACATTACTACCATTTTCGGGATTCTACACTGAAAGAAAATGTTTACATTAAATCGATGATAAATGTTCAACAATTGTTCGTCATCGAATTGATGACATATTTCATCCACTTAATCTTCAGTTTGAAGATTGATGATGTTGATGATGATGTTTTTAACATCAATCTTCATCCTTGAAATTTAGAAATAATTAGTGGGATCGATTCAAAATATGCACGTAGACCTGAAAAATAAACAGAAAAGGAAAAACACCAGTAGAAAGTTGAAAATAGATACATAATAGAAAATAGTGCAATGGACAGAAAACAATATCCACGCATTTTGTATGTGTTCTTATACCCGGTTCTTGTGAATTTTTTACCATGAAAAATAGTCCAAAGAGTTTGGCTACACATTAACAATCAATTTTCATCAAAATGATGACAAATTTACATCAAATCGATGACAAACTTACATCGAATTGATGACAACCTTACATCTAATTGACGAAAAGTGTACAGCAAATTGATGAACAATTTACATCAAAATGATAAAAAATTTACCTCAACTTGATGGCAAACTTGCATCAACATGATTTAACGTTGTCGTTGAATGTTTGTTTCAAATGTTGAAATGTTTCATCAAATTGATGAAGGAATTGATAAATTTTATGAAGCCATTTCTTTCAGTGTAGGCACTAGTGCATAACAGGCAGGCTTCTCAAGCACTTGCTGCAACACAATAACATCATAGAATATTATCGGTCTCACCTCCAGTTCATACATTCAGTGAAAGAAAATCCATGGGAAAAGTCCTTAATAGCAGCCTACTGCCTTCTTGCAACTGTAGAGAGCTATCCAAAAACAACGCCCAGGTATTTGCCACACTCTGCCAGCTTAATAGCAGACAAATTGAAAGAGATATGTTCCAAGGTGGGTACTTTATAGGGCGGCCGGAAGGCGGGCCCCAGTAAATTACAATTCAAAATGAAACCAGGCACTAAATTTGGGGTCTGTTTTCATTATGAAGTTGGGTCACAAAATCCGAAAATGAAATAGCCCCTTAGCAATGAAAATGAACCCCAAAATAATTGCGAACTACGAACCCGAACCCACCTTGGGTTTTTGATTCGAATCAACTGAAAATAAGTCCCAAACAAGTGCAAGAAGACCCCAAAGTATCCGATTGTTGTACTTACTTTTATTGACTATATTACAACCTCATGAGGTCAGACGTCTTGCACATATTAATTAAACAAACAAACTAAACTAATTTCAACATATTCTTCCAACTGGCTCTATCCTTCGACTTTTGTCGACAGTTGGTAACACCAAGGATACGGAGGGATTCTTCTGCCTGGTCTTTCCAGCGGAGTCTTGGTCGTCCTCTTTTCCTGCTTCCCTCGGGTACGTTATCAAAAACCTTTCGCGCTGGCTCATCTTCATCCATTCTGATAACATGGCCTAGCCAACGCAATTGGCCCACTTTGATTCGTCTAGCTATGTCCACGTCAGAATAGAGATTATATAGCTCTGTGTTCCAGCGACGTATCCGATTGTTGTATACTGATAAAAATTAGAGCCAAATTTCATTTTCCAATTGGGGAAAAAAATAAACTTTCCTAGATTAAACTTTAGTCAGTTGAAATTACACCACTGGAAAATCGGCTCATCTAAGTGATTAATACCATAGATAAAGGAAATAATAGATATAGCGCGCCCATTGTCAACCATTGTTCACTAGGTGCTGTCCTGTACTACTGTCACTTTCACTGAAGTTTCCCATAATTCTCATTGACCTTTATTCAAAATTGTTGGAAATTTTTGTGAAAGTAATTTAAACAATTGAAAATGTGACAAAATTTAAATCATTCTATATAATAGCATAAGTTTCTTATATAACAACTATTTCAAAGCCATGAGGCCGGTGTTGGGATATCAATAGGAGAAAACCCGTAAGACCACCCAAATATGAACATCCCGGAAGGCCTTTTTAATCTAAAAACTTCCCCGCCCAAAAAACTGTAGCAAATTCTATGGTCGTAGATGAAAAAACCGCTAGAGTGTCTGAGGACTCTCAACAAGGAATGGTAACTGAGCCGGAGGAAGAACCAATTTATTAGGACATAGTCGGTGGTGACATGGCTACGCAATTCGATGGCCATCAGATATTCTACTTTAAGTAACGTGTTGTGTTCTTGTTTCGAAGTGATATTTTTGTTGAAAATTGTTTTTCCTTTTGATATGAAATTTTAGATTTTTATTGTCATATTTTGTGACTTTTTTTTGGGAACAAAAAAAATCCCATTTATTGCTTTCAACGACATCTAGAAAATTACCCAATACACCAAAATTTTCCCAACATTTGTGATTCATCTATTAGTTTACTTTATCTGTGATTAATACTACAATAAATCATAGAGGAAATTAGAATAGAGAAGCTTATTCTCTCAATAATTTTAACTTCATAGGTATGGTTGCAATAAACATTGGATGATGGAAAGCATGGATTCAATAATACCAGATAGAGGCAGTAGTACAAAACGTCCAACAACACAACACAAATGCATTTCTTGTTTGTGTGGTAAAATAGTTGTGTTAAATACAACACCAATATATATTCCTACGTGCGTGTACCCAGTACCCACAGGGTATGTGGAAAATAATGGGTAGCTACCGACGAAAATGTGGAATTACCCATCCCGATTACCCATTACACATGGGGAATGGGTATGCTGCCTTTACCCATTACCCACGGCGATGGGCATCGAAATATAAAATTTTTGATCGAAAATATTAGAAAAAAATCCAATGAGTGTTCGAACTCACGGGCGATGTGTTAACACCTTTTTATTACACGGTACCTGTTCGATTTCTATGAACACATTAGTAAATGTTACATTGGAAAATAAAAGACAGCGTTCAATCATATGATGACGTTATATTTAAATAATATTGATATTAATTTAAAGACCAGCGCAAGTACATGTGTCGTTATGCTTAATACTTTTTGTTTTATTCCCACAAAAAACAAAGAGAATGAAAAGCATCAGACACATGTACATATATACATTATTATGTTCGTGCATACGCTACATAAGTTCACACAATTTTCGTTGCTCTCTTGGTATCTCATTTGTATATACGTATATTCTCTTTGTTCTGAGAGTGCTCCGCACCCACACAAGACAACTGTTCGCTGCCGCTACATCAGTGTGTGTTTTTTTTTCGCAGTTTGACAATCTGTGTTTCGCAATCGAACAAATCTGTGTTCTATATAGGGGTGGGTCACCCTTATCATTTAGGGATATGAAAAATAGATGTTGGCCGATTCTGAAACCTACCCGATATGCACACAAAATTTCGTACAAATCGGTCCAGCCGTTTCGGAGGAATTTAACGCCAAACAATCTGTGTGATCGCAGTCGGACAATCTGTGTGATCGCAGTTGGACAAACTGTGTTCGGATGTATTCACTTTGTGAATTTAGGCCGCACCCGCGCCTATAGATGTTGTTATGACATCAAAAATAGTCTATATGTCGAAAACGGAGCGTCCAATAGAAAAAATAAGCAATTTTTGTAGGTTTCTACCGGGTTTTCATAAAGTGGTCCAATTTTTTTTTAAATCGGTAAAAATGGGAAAATCGCTGAAATACAGAATTGAATATAACTCGGTAACGGTATGTGCAATCGCAAAAATAATAAATTTGTTAACTCTTTAAAACTAATTCGCAAAAACCAAAATTTTTCAAATCAGTCCAAGCCACGTTTACTCTCAAACGTGAGCCGTGACCTCCCATAACTCAAATAAAAGCAGGAATACCACAGGCAGTGGAGGTAAAATATCCCGGAATACATCTTGACAAACGACTCACGTGGCGAAAACATCAAAAAGAAAGGCTCTCGACATACAATTAAGTAAATGCAATTATCTCATGACCTAGAGATCTACATTCGCACTCGAAAACTGTGTATGTATCATCAAACCGTAAATATGTGCATATCGAATTCAGCTCTGGGAATTTGGAAATTATACAGCGGTTTTAATCAAATACTCGTGGGAAATCTCAAATGCTCCATGGTTTGTTACTAACAACCAATTACTTTAGTCCCCACAACTGAAATTCGGTTGAAGCAACCTCTAACAGGTTGAGACAGACACTGATTCGCATGTAATGATATATAATGTGGTTGTGACAAACTCTAAATTCGGTTATGGCTAATTTTTTTCTGTAAGTGTAGCAACACATTTTCGCTTAGTTTACTTCACCCTCCATTCTTTCGTCTCTTTCCGAGTTTAAAATTTTTCTTGTAATAGTTTTTTTTTGTCTTTAAATCACATTCCCGCCAAAATATGATTCAATACTTGGCTGATATAAATTGGGAGAAATTTGTTCTGCCACGATTTGGAAACAGTTGCTGATGAAAATGTTATACATATTTCGATGCGGCTCGCAGTTTTGGAAAGGTTGTCAATCAAAACGTTCCATAAATCGCGATGCTTTATTGAAAATTCACGCGTACGACTATCATCAAAACGATAACCGCCTACAAGACATTGCAGTTCTGAAAATTGACAGAGCACTTGAATTCCCCAAGACTTCTGACATTTGAATATTATTATGAGTAAAACCAGCAGCCAAAAGTATTTGATAAATGCATCTGCATCAAGTTCATGGCTGGCCACATCACTCCAAAGGTGGGAGCTTTCTTATTGCATTTTTGAACTGCATCTCTTGCACATCGATTTGTAATGATTATGAACGAAATATTCTGCGTAAAAAGATCTTGAGGACATCCGAATCACATTGTGTTGCTGGGCCCAGCACGAAAAGCGTTAAAAATTTTAGTTTTAGCTATTTGTTTAAAGAAAAGTGATGCCGTATTAAAGACATTCATTGTCTTCCATTGCCCATTTGTAACGTACCCCTTGTTTTAAAACGCGGATCGGCACAAGGCTGTGGCCGAGAGACGAACAAACAAAAACATATAACAGTCGACATTTATGACAATAAGACGAAACCGAAAAATGTAAAGGAAGAGTAAAGAAATAAACACTGAAATGCAAAGTGAACTGATTTTTTTATTTGAAATTATTTGTATAAGACCAAAGGAAATAGTAGAGTAACCGGAACACTGAGCTTCAGGATCTAAGACAAGGCCAAAAAGAGCGGCGACCAAAGGGATTGGGACGTTTGCAAGATTAGTCTTAATCTATATAAAGGTGAAATCAAGAAGGCCAAACGGAAATACTGGCGAAACTTCTGTGAATCCATTGAGGGAACCAAGCAGACCCCCGTGTGCGGGTTTCTTAATGAAAGACGATGGAAAGTGGACGTATTCGTCTGAAGTGTCTCTTGGGATTCTCCTGGATACCCACTTTCCCAACGATGACCGGAATGCTGGTTATCAGCCAGAAGAGCTAGGCGGAAACTCAACTAGCTTAGAAAAAGTTCGCTCAATAGTGAGCAGCATATATATATATATCCTGACGGGATAATTCCCGCGCAACTACAGGAGGCACTATACCTATCTTGTAGTTGGTTGGAGGCAATCTTCAAGGGCTGCCTTATTCTGGGAGTCATTCCTAGCGTTTGGAAGCAAACCTTAAGACATTTTAAAGGTTATTAATCTTCCACAGAATCTACTATCGAGTTCTCAGCATGCCTGCATCAAGTGCAGGTCAACTGAGACGGCTCTCCACTCTATAGTCAGCATAATAGAGAACTCTCTTGAGAATAAGGTCTTCGCTCTAGAGACCTTCCTGGACATCGAGGGTGCCTTCAATAACAATCAACCTTCGGCGATTCTTAGGTCGTTACAGAATCTAGGAGTAGACAGCTTAGTGGCACGCCTAATTGGGAAGCTTCTGGCGGATAGATCCGTCAAAGCTGAATGGGGTGGTGTTACAATTGCTAGGAACGTTAACAGGGGGACATCGCAGGTGGCAGTTCTGTCCCCACTATTATGGTTACCTTCTGTAAATGAACTGCTTCTAGAATTGGACAGGGCCGAATGCCAGGTCTTTGCCTATGCAGATGATATTGCTATCATCTGTACGGGTAGAAACCTCAATTTACTTAGCATTCGTACAACCAGCCTACTTAGTCTGATTTCGAACTGGACCGCTAACAACGGACTATCACTTAACCCACTTAAACCCGAGCTTATCTTGTTCTCTCGGAAATATAAAATACCCGCATTTTAACTGTCGTCAGTTAATGGGGTGCAATTACAGTTGCTACATCCCTGGTGAGAATCAGACATTGTGGCGTTTTGATATCGGGGCATTCCGGACACGCTGAATTACTACACCGGATCAACTCTATTCCCGTAAAAACGGACTACTGTATCACCTACCTTCTACCAGAGACAAATCTAAGGACTTCTATTCCGAACAGAAATACCTGGAAAAAATCACTGGAAGGGGATACCAGTAGTATCAGATTTTTCACGGATGGATCAAAGTTAGAAGAGCAAGTTGGTTATGGGGTCCATTCACCGGACCTAAATATAAATATCTCCTTCAAGCTGCCTGATTACTGTAGTGTATTTCAGGCGGAAATTACCGCCATACTGGAGGTTGCTGAACTACTGAGAAGTAGTGACACAACCCTACGGAGAATATGTATCTATACAGAGAGCCAGGCTGCCCTAAAATCCCTGGAAGCTATGTTTGCTACGCCCCTGACGGTGAAATAATGCCACTCATCACTTAGGGTGATGGCAGAGTATTTTGACATCAGGCTCATCTGGGTACCGGCACACAGTGACATTCCAGGCAACTGCGTAGCGGATGCGTTAGCCAGACAGGGCACTACGGCACAGGTTCTTCCGGCAAAAGAAGGTGTTAGTATGACAATATCTACCTGCAGATCAGGTAGTGGGCCGATAATATGTTCAAGGACAAGTGGAGACTTACTTCAACTTGCAAACAAGCCAGTGTCCTCTGGCGACAGGTGGACAGGAAGAGGACTAGGCAACTACTTAACTTGCCGAGGGCCAGGTTATCCACAATGATAGGAACACTTGTGGGACATTGTCTTGTAGGAAAACACGCCCTAAGATTAGGACATAGAAACTCTACTCTCTATTCGGCACACATTTAGTTAGCACCGAAGCCCTACAGGATATTCCTGTAGGTCTCATAGACAAATTTATTGAAAGGACAAATTGGCTAGACGACTAGTCAATAGTTGCTATGGAGTAAACTGCAGATATTACAATGAGCTTCTTTAGCCTAAGTGTGCTAGACAGCGTGCTCTCTTGCAGCCTTTTCAACCATCCACCCGGAAATGGAAATAAAATTAATCGGGTACAACAGTAATTTTGAAATATAAGGTTAAATCGAATATGAAATTCAAGAGAGTGCACACGAATATAAAGGGTTTTTCAACAGAGACGCTACAAAAGTAAATCGATAGGGACAGCAAACGACGCCATATTTTTTTCCCGCTCTTTTGACATTTCTCTTCAGTAAGGTTTGCCATTTCATCATAGAAAGATATACGAGCCAACAACGAGTCGAATTTATTAAAATTTACTACCGAAATTTGGAGTCAGTGGCCTCAACTTTAAGAGCGCTACGTCCAATTTATGGTCGGCTCATTTCTGGCTGAATGGCTTCGTCAATAAGCAAAATATGCGTTATTGGTCAGACAGCAATCCACACATAATCCATGAGTCATCATTGCATCCCGAAAAAATTACGGTTTGGTGCGGTTTATGGGCCGGCGGCGTCATTGGGCCGTACTTCTTCCGTGATGATCAAGACCGGCACATTACTATGAATGCGAATCGCTACCGTTCAATGATAACCGAATATTTTCGGCCCCAATTGGATAATATGAACTTGGAGGACATGTGGTTCCAACAGGACGGCGCCACAAGCCACACAGCGAATGCCACAATCAATTTATTGGAAACCAAGTTTGGTGAACGTGTTATCTCACGAAATGGCCCAGTCGATTGGCCGCCTCGGTCGTGCGATTTGACGTCGTTAGATTATTTCCTGTGGGGCTACGTCAAGTCTATGGTCTATGCCACCAAGCCAGCGACGATTGATGAACTTCGTACGAATATCGAACGTTTTTACAAAGAAGAATTTTTTCTAAGAACATGTACTTGTTAAAGAAGTGGTACTCTATTTAGGAAAAGGTTATGTTTTAAGAAAATTTACTTATTTTCGGAAAGGTTACTTATCTCAAGAAAATAAAAGAAAAGGTATTATTTCATTTTTAAGAAAAGGTACTTTTAAGAAAAGGAAATTTTGTAAGAAATGTTTTTTTAAGAGAAGGTGTTTTTTTTTAAGAAAAGGTTTTTTTTTTAAAAAAAAAATGGGAATTTCTTTTAGAATTGGTATTTTTTCAAGAATAAGTACATATATTTTTAAGAGTAGGTTATTTTCAAGAAAAGTTGGATTGTTTCACAAAAAGGTACGCTTTAAAGGAAAGGTAGTTTTTTAAGAAAAGGCAATTTGCTTACGAAAAGGTACTTATTTAAAAAAAATAACTTTTTTAAGAAAGGGTACTTTTTGTATGAAAATTTACTTTTTTTAAGCAAAGGTATTTCTTAAAGATAAGGAATATTTTGGAGAAAAGGTACTTTGTTTAAAAATAAGAAAATTTACTTTTTTTAAGAAAAGCCACTTATTTAAGAAAATTTTCTTTTTTTAAAGTTCTTTCACTTTTTCTTTTCTAAATCTCCACATTAGTCTCTCTCTTCTCATTAGTCTAGACACAACCCATAGCAAAAGCACCAAATATAATTGATAATACTGGGTTGTAGCAGAATAGTGTTAAAAAAAAAGTTCTTTAATTTTTTTCATTTACCCCCTCCCGCAACGTGCGATGAGGAACTTCATTACAAAAATTATAAACATTAGTTGATGTGATGCGATGAGGAACTTCGTTACAAAAATTAGTTGTTGTTGACAATAATAAACAAAAGAACCAATACATTACAACCAACCCATACCGCCAAATGGCACGTGTTTTTGAAAAGACAACTAATTTAATATGGATGGGAAAATTTATTCGACATTGCAACCCAAATTAACCCAGATCTTTTACACATTTTATGTGAATATTGGTGGTTGTAAATAATAGCAATCTTAAAATCTGTTGATCCATTGAACTAGAGCTATGTACATGTTTTTAACCTTTTTCGTTCTGCTAACTTTTCTAACTCAAGCTAACTTTTTCTAATCTATATTTGTTTATTTTAGTTGGGCAACTTTATAAACCACAAATGTCAGTGGCAGCTTTCGTAAGCGAACGCAAGCGCGGAGTGATGTATAAACTACCATTTTTTGACTTTGGCGTTCGCGTTGGCGTCTGCGTTTACGTTCACTTTCGGGACTTTTAGAATACTACCCTAAGACCCCTGTGCGTCAACGTACCGGTCGGTCTGTTGAAAACACTGTTTCTGTAGACGAGAGTATCGCCGAAAACCCGAAAACATCAATACGGCA
This sequence comes from Phaonia tiefii, assembly GCA_963931995.1. NCBI lineage: Eukaryota > Metazoa > Arthropoda > Insecta > Diptera > Muscidae > Phaonia > Phaonia tiefii. The sequence continues at coordinate 204,199,162 of OZ008371.1, read as the reverse complement.
TCGTTCTCAACAACATCAAATTTCACGAAGCACTACACAGCGAACTCTGGCAAAAGACCTCCACCTTCATGTGTACAAAATTCATCTTACTCAGGAGCTCACAACAGCAGACCATAGAAAGCGCCGGCAATTAATAGAGCAAAGTGAAGTCAATGGCAATTTTGCAAATAAAGTCATCTTCTCCGATGAAGCGCATTTCCATCTGAATGGCTTCGTGAATACACAAAATTGTCGAATTTTGGGCTGGTGAGGATTTTGGTAATGCGGCGTGACTGGGCCATACATTTTTGAAGACGATGAGACACTACCATTGCACCACCGACGACCACTAAATGAAATTGCACGGCGGTAATTCGCATGATCTTAGTGGCGAGTTGACATCAGAATTTCTTGAGATAATTAGTTCTGGAAATCGATGCTGCAATAAATTGATCGTTTCAAGCGCGGTGTGTCAGGTGGCGCCGTCTTGCTGAAACCACATGTCGTCCAGATCCATGTCGTCCAGCTGAGGCCACATGAACTCCGTTATCATGTTCCTGCAACGAATGCCGTATACAGTCACTGCAA